>JAVANC010000005.1:10766069-11342457 GCA_033319125.1 Parnassius glacialis | reverse complement strand
TAAACTTTGCATGAGTAACAAGGTCGTCACTCCACATAGTGGGGACCACCCCACACTTTGCCTACCGGTATGAGGCTGATGGATGCAGGTGCTCAGGACCGTAATTTTTGCCATTCTTTGGAGAAGACCTATGTTCGGCAGCGGACTTGTGAAGGGCTGTAATGATGATGATGATGATGATAACTTTATTTTCCCATCATCATTTTTATATTAGTATATTAAACCCAATTAGTATGTGTTTTCAATGACGCACAAACTAGTTTACTTTTTATAACACCATCACCTTCGTCATAAGCTTATAGATAGTCTACAGTCGGACGTAAGTATCCCAACAATAAAAAATATACATAGGTACAATATAATATAGGTGTAGGCCTCAGGCGGATTATCGATACCTAATTTATTACACATTATACGCTGCTCTTTGGTTAGTTAATCGGTAATTTTTATGAATCCACGATATCTTAAGGCATTTCTCTCAGTTATCCCTTGGTTATAGTTTTTTAGTGTATTTCGTGGTAGGAGCCTTGCTGCAGCTATATGTTGGTTGTGGCATGAATGGGTCGACTCAACCGGGGAAGGACCACGTCCTCACACAATTTTAGCGTAAAATAGTTACTCAATGCTGCTGTGTATCGTATGGTGAGCGAAGAGAACAGGAAAACCCTTTTACTGGAAACGAGGCGTGCTTTCTTAGTTCGCAGGGTTGACAAAGCACCTGTAATTTGTTTCTTAATCGAGGATAGATGTAGAAGTCTATGGCCATAGGGTACACTTATTGTCAGGTGGACTGTGTGCTGGTTTGTTAGCTCACCCTTATACTATAAAATAGTAGCCATAAAATAAGATGAGAAATAAAAGCCAATTCAAAATATCATTTCCTAGTTTTAATAGCTAATATTTGGTCTACAGGTTAGAACAACGGTGCCCAGTTTTGAGTATTACGGCGTGATTGCAAAAAAGTTTATAACGAAATTTCACTTAACTCATCTTAAGCGCACTGGAAATTTCGAAGAGGTAAAACATAATATAAAACATCATGTCCCATCTAAAAGAGTTCTTTAAGGTATCATATTATGATTCTGTTCGTGATATCCTTTTCGGAAAATAAATATAAATGTTACCCCATAAAAATAAAAATGGATGAGTTAATCAACAAAAGGCCGATCAAGTCATATTTGCATCATTGTTGGGTGAATTTCAGAGGACGGTTACATTATTAAACATATATTTAGAAGAAAAGGGAAATAAAGTGATCCCAAGTAAGACGACAGTCATGATTTTTGAAATAGTAGAAAGTAAAGCAATTAACAATGCAATGCTCTGCTAGTCCCTACTTTAATGTATGGAAGTAAAATGTGAGTGTGGCAGAAGAAGCATGAGAGCAGAATTAATGCAAGCACAGCATGAAATTGCTCGATAAGAGAAAAATGTGGTTTGCAAGGTATTGTGACCCGGATAGAAAGGGATGCTTTCATGTAGAAAGAATTAATGAAAAAAGAGTAGCATAGCAAAAAGTTGCAGTAGTAAATGACAGTGTTGGCAAGGGACACCTGAAGACCCGTCATCTTAATTTTATCGACGATATATTCAAGATTGCTCATAATGACCGATTAACATATATGCGTAGATGTATGGACGTGACGGTGACGGTTGCGAGATAGGTGTGTATGGTTCATGCCAAATGGAAGTCTGTAATCTCCTACGCCTACGTCTCTGTGTGATATGCGTGAGTCTTTATTATTTAGTCATATTTGCTAGAGTCAGCTCAACCGGAAAAAACTATTACGCTAAATATGAGTACTAATTGAAATTATTTACTTGCAGGTGAACACACTCGTCAATAAGATATCATCCCTTCTTTACCTATTTCATGGTTTCACTGGCAGTGTTAGGAATAATTGGTTTTAACTTAACACCTTTTTATAACAATTACAAAGCAGGCGTGTTTAATTACAATAGACAAAGTAACGTAACGTACGAATTCGCTTTATACTTTAAATATCCTGGATTCGAAATAGAGGATTATTTCACACCGTGTACCATTTATAATGTTTACCTATCTTTCAACTTTGCCATGTGTGTTTGTTCTCTTGACTTGTTTTTAATACTAATGATCTTTCAATTAATTGGCCATTTGTACATCTTGAAATCGAGCATTCATATGCTTACTAATGAGGATGAAATTGTATTAGAAGGGAGAAATAATGCAAATTATTTAATACCAATGTTCAAAATGTTTAATGAGGAGGAAAATGATAAGATACATAATAAGCTAAAGGAGATAGTTGATCACCACCGATTTATTGTTGAGTAAGTAAAGATTTTTCTTTTTCTTTTCATTAAAATTTATTGTAAGCTCTGGTGTGTGTTAGTGGCTTAGAAGAATTATTCACTCCATTTCATTACATGGTTGTTATAAGAGGCAATGAGATCTCATGGCTCACGGCAATATGACCATCTCGACGTGGCAGAGGCATGCTGCAGCTATGTATTATTAATTAGGGTAACTGCCTAATAGGTCGAGTTTTAAGTACTGATTCTGATCCTGGACACTATTTTCGGGTCTGGTCAACGTCATTTATTGGGTTTTTCTATCAACAAATTCTCAGTTACAGTCTGGAGTCAAGAAGTTGGAGATGTTATTATCCTCGTGCATAAGAAAGCACGTAACGCTGTTGGTACTGTGCCTGATCTCCAGTCGTGTCAGATTGCTAGCTCAATGGACTATGAGAGTGATGAAGACGAGAGTATAACTCTGCTTGCGTGCACTATAACCCTCTTCTGCTCAGATGACTATTCACTGTAGAGACTGGCCGCCTTGGCTGAATTGTGGTCTGGAGGACACATTATAGTCACAGCGCAAATTAATGCTTGACTAGAAAAGAACCACCCCTAACACAATACCAGCGTAAAATAGTAGTTTAATCCTATCTTAGTCCCTCAGAAGTCACAACGCATTAACATTTTGATCCTTAATCAAGGATATAGATGCATGTGTCAATCGGCTACAGCATGTACTTACAATCGGATGGACTGTGTGCTAGCTTATCACTCTTATTATATTAAAAAACAACTCGTATACGTCAAACGTAAAAAAATAGACTGTTGATGGGAATCAGCATCAAAATTTCAAGAAATATTATCCGCCTATTAAGCATGCCACCTCCATCAGTAGCCTGTTACGAATCTATGAAAAAAAATCAAACCATTTAAAAGCAGTATGTATAATTTGTCTTTATTTTAGTTTTGCAGGTGACATTTCTTCCTTTTTTGGACCAATGTTAGGCATAAATTATTTATGCCATTTACTCGTATGCTGCTTGTTGCTTCTGGAATGTTCACAAGAAGTACGTATCAAAACATGCCTTAAGCGAATTTGTGTAAATTTGAAACAAAACTAGCTTCAAATTTTATTACTTCTATTTAAATAGTATAATATGTATCGAAAATAAAATAATCATTTTGTCTTCATCGGCCATGTTTTAGTAAAATTAAATTTGAATATTTTACTCCTTAATTAATCATTCATGATGCTGATAAAATTACGTACTATATAACGCCAATCAATATTAATTAAGCGGATGTGTCCTTTATTGTCTTGGAAACGAATTCGATGATATAGATTTTAACATGAATCTTAATGCAACGTTTTTAAAATTAAACTTAATTCTAGTAGTAAACAAGAGAACAAAACATAAAACAATTCAATCAAATTCTTTTTATTCAATTCTTACGATAAAATACAAAGAACCACGGTAGCTTAGGGACTAAGAGCTACCTGTTAATTTCACAGTACGAGAGTAAACTGGGTTCGCTCGAAGCCGGCATCAATGCAATTGCTTAATGCAATTTTAGGTGCTGGTTTACCTCGTGCCTGACAAAAAAGAAAAACATTGTGAGGAAACGCACATGTCTAAGAAATTATTTCCTTGCCCTAAAAGCCTCTAGTCAGCAATGGGGCGTATATAGATTGTTAGTTTATTTTTTAAATATTTTTTTAGGATCCCAAGGAGATGGCTCGATATGGACCAGTATCAGTTTTAATTTTTGGACAACTTATTTTTATATCTGGTGTGTTTGAAGTAGTTGACACAGTGGTAAGGTTTCTTGCTTATTTTTTTCATTTTTCACGCAAAATTAAGAGGCGTCCAATAAACAATAACAATTCCATATTTTTCTCAAACGGTAGCCTATGTTCTTCACTAGACTAAGCTCTCACAGAATATTAAAAAAAGAGAATGACGGAGTTTCTTTCGTAGTTTCCGGTTCTCCGGGCAGAGGTAACTCATTTGAAAATATTATTAGATTTAGAACGTTTAAAAAACATTTTATACACACATACATACATACTTCATAGTCACGTCTTACGACACGAAATGGTACGATATATTTTTTACTCCATCATCACACACCATCCACCATATCTGTCACGGAGAACAGTATCAACAAAGACGTGGTAGAGCCATGCTGCAGCTATGTTATATACTATTATAGTTGTTGTACGAATGGGTCGGCTCGACCGGGAAAGGACCATGCTAGTACAGAATACCAGCATAAAATAGCAACTTAACGCTGCTGTGTTTCGTATGGTGAGTGTAGAGAACCGGAGACCCTTTTTACTGGAGACGAGGCGTTCCATCTTAGTTCTCATAGGTGTCACCCACGCATCTGCATTTTGGTATTTGAAGATAGATGTAGATGTCTATGGGCCACAGCAACCCACTTATTATCAGGTGGACTGTGTGCTCGTTTGTCACCCTTATCCTATAAAAAAAACTATTTGCGCAGACTAGGATTATAGTGCATAAATGTGTACGCAAACACATGTGCACTTTATCATAAATGTGTGCGCAAACACATGTGCACTTTATTCTTATTCTTTATTCTTTAACAAACCAAAAATACGTATTATACACAGTTCATAAGTACAGTGCAACATAAACCTATATAAGATTTTTTCTGCACACTGCAGTTCGCCGTCATTCAAGCGTAAACATTTTATTTACTATATATCTTATTTATTAATCTAAATTAATTAAATAATAATCTTATGCCATCAAAAATATAACTTGTAAAAAAGCCAAGTCTCGCAACTCAGTTCTTCTACCGTAAAAAGTTGTGAGATCCATGTAATGCCAAGTCGGTTAATTTGTTCAGTCCATAGATTGATACATAGATTGACTTGGCAGTCGCATGAAAACACAATATATCTAACAAGTAATACATATTTTATTAAATTAGATTGTTTAGTGCGATTGCCAAGTCAATCTATGTATCAATCTATGGACTGAACAAATTAACCGACTTGGCATTACATGGATCTCACAACTTTTTACGGTAGAAGAACTGAGTTGCGAGACTTGGCTCTTTTACAAGTTATGTTTTTGATGGCATCTCATTTCTTTTGTAGATAGTTATATCTAGGTAGCTATTTACACCTATTGTTCCATTATACATATATAGGTACACTGATCCATTCACTGCAAATGTAACTTTGTAATACTATATGTTTATATGCGATTACAAAGTTATTTATGCAGTTGGTGTATCTCGAAAACTGGACCGAAATTGTAAAATATTTTTATTTTTCCTTGATTTATATATTAAACAATAATTGTGTTCCAAATTTGAAGTTTCTATGTCTGTTAGAAGTGCCTCAGAGTTTTTTTGATGATCGGTCAGTCAGTGAGTGACAAAATTAAGAAACTTTGACTAGTTATAATTGTTAAATTATTAGTTGAAATTTAATGAAATTTGAAATATATCGAGTTTATACAATGCCTACTTGGTTCGCAAAAATTCAGGCTTCTAGTTTTATCCATAACGAAGTTATAGGGTTTCGGAAATGGCCTGAACTGCTTCGAGAAAAGGATGGTACGGCCGTTCCGCTTTTTTGCTCGACTTGGCGGGGCACTGCCGTGCCCCCAGATTTTGATGACCTAGATACATATTTTGTGTTTTAGCCATAATAAATTTAGAATTATACATACTTCTAAGCTGGTGTTTATACATAGGTAGGACTTGCGATTTTGTATTAAAGAACTGTTCAACAAATAAAGTAAGTTTTAGTTTTTCTTCAATAGGCCTAGAATACCGCAGAATTTGAAGAATTTGTTGTAGTTATCCTTATATAGTTGTTTGATTATAATTATGAAGAATAAGAAGAGATCTAAAACGCTGCAATATGTACGCCTTTAATTAAGCCTTTGATGAAGCCACTGCACCGGCCAGTAAATCGTCGACTAGGTGTCATTCGTCTAAATGCACCCTAAATTATTATAAATTTTCCAGAGCGAAAAATTAAAAGATGACTTGTACTACATACCGTGGGAACGCATGGATAAAAGAAACCGTACCACAGTGTATATATTTCTCCAGAGACTGCAAAAACCTATAAGCATAACCGCTATGGGAATGACCATTGTGGGTGTTAAAACTATGGCCAAGGTATTACGCTTCGAAAATAACCATCATTCATCCCATAATTTATTACAACCTATAAAAAGTCCACTGCTGTTCATAGGCCTTTTGGCCACTGACAGATCCGTGGCGCAGTGGCTTAGCAATGAGTTGCTGCGCTGGGTGTCGCGGGTTCGAATCCCGCACGGAACAAGTGTTTCTATGGCCTGCAAATAATTTTTCCGGGTCTATATGTTTGTCCTTGTGCAAGTTATGTTTGTAAACTGCCTCCACGATACAAGAGAAATCCTAGTATGGGGTTAACGTTTTTTAAAAAAATAAAGAAATAAAGGTCTCTCTCTTAGATTACCTCATAGGGGGATTTCCCTTCAGTTGCCCACGCTTAACAACCGCAGTTAATTTATTTTTCGTTGTAATTTAGAAGATGCTGCTGTCCATTTCTTGTTAATTTCCCTCTGTTGCCTCTTACGATACCCAAGGAATATGGGTCAGCGGATTCTCTTTCGTCGCCACTACAAGGCGATAATAGTTAGAAAACAATGCACACACTTTACATTTCTTAACCATACACACTGACAGAATAATGAATTATATTGCAACAACCGGCCAAATTTGCAAAGAAGGTTCAGAATAAATAATATAGGCAAATGGTGAAGAAAAATTAGCAAAAAAAATCTCAAACATTCTCTCCTTTTTATCTTTTAAATTGAAAATGCGTAGTAATGCATTAATTTAAGTGATTTTACTTCGGACGCAATCATTCGTAAGGATCAATTGGTGGGCAAAAATTTTGTTGTCCGTAAATCACATTCAATTTGGGATAATTTCAAATAAAAGTAGAAGCCTTATTTATTCGTATTTTCAAAAACTGCAATAATGGTATATCATTACTCATATATTTGAAATACAGTTTAAAATTTGGCTACTTTTTGATAAATTACCCTGTATATGTAATTAATGCATGTGTTATACATACCAACCTTTCTCTTAAATGATTCTGTTTATTGATGAAAAGCGCGTCAAAATCCGTTGTATAGCTTAAAAGATATAAGTGTTCAGACGACGGGAAGCGATTTTGTTTTATACTTTTTAACAGTGGTAGAGCCACGCGGCAGCTTTTGCTGTCGCACGGATGGGCCGGCTCGAACCGGGGTGGTACCCACGACCTCACAGAAAACCAGCGTGAAGTAGAGGTTTACCTCTGCGTTTCGCTTGGTGAGTGCAGGTGGCCGGAGGCCCTTTTTACTGGAAATGAGGCATTCCATCTTAGTCCTCACGGGTGACAACGCATCTACATTTTGATTTGTAATAGAGGATAGATGTAGATGTCTATGGGCCGCAGCAACCACTTACCATCAGGTGGACTGTGTGCTCGTTTGTCAATAATAAAAAAAATACTATGCTGAAATTAATTTTACTGTTTAACTGGCAATGTTTTAAAAATCACCCGGCCGTTGCGCTTTATGATAGTCCATTATGACTGTTCAGTTCACTAAACGACATTTCTATCCCGTTGACTGTAAAATCGGAAATTTTATTTCAAGCTATGTCAATTTATATGCCAGACAAAGTAAATCTAAATTTAAGTTTGAAGGCATCTAGTACTCCAATCGCTTCGCTAATCCACCATAATGGTAATGTCAGCAACCGCCGAGTCCAGTTGTAGGCTCTGCCCAAATGTAAGCAGTTTTGTAACTACTTATAACAAGTTCATGAGGGCAGTTGTCACCGACCTCGCTGCCTTATGGTGGAAACAGGAGAGAGCAATTAAATCATGCAATTCCTGAGCAAGCTCTGGTAACTGCAGCCTAGTTTTTTTTTTGTGTTTCTATAATACTCATAATATTTTGCTTTTAATATAACAAATCTTTTTCAGATACTGAAGACAACTTTTTCGTATTTTACGCTCCTAAGATCAATGAACGATGGCGTTTAATTGAATATTTTGTTTAATTGCAGCGTCATAATACAAACTGTATTCGTTATTAGGGCACAGATAGATTTGTGTGGATGAATAGCATTAGGAATATCAGGAAGTTATTTTATGTTTTTTTTTTTCAAGAATTTTTTTCGAATTTCGCCGTTTTTTTTTTAACGAACCTAATTAAAATTACACCAAACTTCTAAGTTCCTTTGTTAATGTAATTAAATTCGTTACAAATTATATGTTTAAAAGCATACAGGGTTTTATTTATACAGGTTTATTTTTCAAACAGTAGCCTTGTAATAAATTAAGAATGATATACCGTTATTGCAGTTTTTAAAAATACGAGTAAATAAAGCTTGTACTTTTATTTGAAATTATCCCAAATTGAATGTGATTTGTGGGAAACAACGTTTTTGGATACCGATCGACCTTTACGAATGTGTTCGTGCGCAGTAAAATCAGTAAAATAATGTAAGACCACGCATTTCCAATTTAAAAGATAAAAGGGACAAAATTTTTGAAATTTTTTAATTAATTTTTCTTCAACATTTGCCATTTGCAAAATAAATATTATTTATTTTGAACTTTCTCTGCAGATTTGGCGGATTATTGCAAAATAAACCAGTATATTTGAATTTAAGTTTAACATTTGGCTAGTCTTTGAAAAATAACCCTATATATTTTAAATGAGTATCTTTATATTATAAATTATTTTTTAAGAAAAAAGGCCGAACTACTGTTAGGCCGAATCATTCTGATAACTCCCACTTAAGAAATAGTAGTTAGTAGTTTCATCAATATAAAAAAATTTGAAATACTTCATTACCTTTTCTCTTTGAAATTTGTGTATACTGTTTTAATACTAGTATGCATACTGGGCTCTAATCAATTGCAATAATAGCCCCATTAAAGCTTGTCATAAATATAGGTTAATACTAATACGCATATACTAGCCTATAATCTAGTGTAAACTGTTTCTATGTTGTTTGTATCACTGTTGATTCAATTATTATAACTCTAATAAATTTAGAATATTACTGTTATGTTTTTAGGTTTATTATTATTTGACAGTATTTTAACTCGATAGAGCGATAGAGCAACAGCATATTATAGAGCAAGAATGGGTCGGTTCGAACAGAAAAGGACCATGCTCGCACAGAATATAAATTAAAAGAACAATATAATACTTTTTTTTTTCTTTTCTTTCTCTTGTTTTTAAAGAAAAAAAAAAGAAAATATAATACTGCTGTATTCCGTATGTACGGTGAATAACGACGCATTATATTTTACGTCTCGGGACAGCACATCTGCATTTTTAAAGTATTCTAACCCACTCCTTGACTACTATGCCACCTGATGGTAAGTGTTGATGCAGCCAAAGAAAGTAAAGCACACTGACTAAAGTAAAGCCTGTTCATTCTTGCCTTGAATATACCCACATCGTAATCAAATGGAAAGACAGATATTGGCAACTATACTCCGGCCGCTGAGTTATTACCGATTTGACACATGACGAATTGACAATACTAGTGAAGTGACTGAACCAGTAACCCTAATATCATTTGGGAACAGTTTGTTTTTAAATATTCTAGTATAGTGTGTAATTAAATAAAATCAAAACAATAATAGTTAAAGACACAGGTTCTTTATTAGGTGGAGTATCCTTGATGGGCGTAGATAATTGGTCGAGGACATATCAAAATAAAACAAATTTGTAAACACTGTTAGTGTTACACATTTTAATGAATAGAGTAGGTACAAGATGTTTTAATAAATGACTACCTATCATTTATTAAAACAATTATTCAGACTCTGAACCAAATTCGCCAGAGCTGTCATCGCTATCAGTCACTTGTTTGACAATTTCATTGTCTATAATGGTGTCCAATCTTATATCGCGTTCATAATCTTCTGTTATTCGTTTTCGAGTCTTTTCGACGACCTTGACCTAATTTTCTTTCGTTATTTTGCTGCAAGCATCTTTTAATAGACCCATCATTTTATTAGTACTGAATGGCGGAGTCGTATTATTACGAGATGCGTAACCTGTAATGTAAACATTAAATAACGTTAATTTATTACATTAATAAACAAAATGTTACACAATTACCTACATGTAAGGGACATGAGATATTTATTTCTTAGTTATGTATCTTTTTACTTATATGCTGAATATTGGATGTTATAACAGTACAAATTATTCATATTCATAACTTATGCGATAAAAAACAATACCTTTGATTTGTGCCCATATTAGCTCAATGGCATTGTACTGGCAGTGATAAGGCGGAATTCGAAGTACCCGATGTCCATGTGCTAGAGCTATCTCATCTACTTCATAACGGACTCTTGATTTTTTATTTTCGCGTACCAACTTTACTAAGTCAGACTTTAGCATTTCGGCAGTAGTTTCAATTCCATTTCGGTGTAGCCATGCCTACGAGATCAGCTTTCTTGTCGGCCTGAGTAGGCGCTTTATTCACTTGTTTCGAGTGATATGAAGTGTTGTCCATTATTATGATGGAAGGCTCTGGCAGGCTGGGTAATAATTGATTTTCGAACCAATTCGTAAAAGTGTCTGTATCCATCTCCTCGTGGTAATCGGAAGTACTTTTTGACGCGAAAGCCAGCAGTCCATTTTCAAAGAAACCACTTCCAGCAGAACCGGCGTGACAAATTATCAGTCGCGATCCTTTTCCAATTGGAACCTTTGAGGTTGATGCTTTTGTTTCGTCAGTCCAAGAGCGTGACACAGTGTGGTTCGCATTTAACCATGTTTCGTCAACAAAAACGACGTTGTCCCAAGACTCGATTTTTCTGGCTTCTCTTAAAAACTCGCTCCTTTTAGTTATTAAATCAAATCTTTCCATTAATATTTTCCTTTTATTCGGTTTTTTATATTCAAACCCAATTTCGTGCAATAGTTTTGACAACGCCGTTTTACCGCCTTTAAACAAGCCAGCTTCTTTTAAAGAGACCAAAAGCAAACGTCTAGTTGGAAACTCGTTCCTAGTATAATAACAATATATGTGGTTTCTTATTGCATCTGCATCAAAAACATCAACCCCTGTCACGGGCTTTTGTCTTCGTTTTTTCTTAGGAGTGCGTAAAACATTATCTTCACTTCCAGAAGCACCAAATTTTTCTTTATTTATATTATATAGTGTTTTTGCACCAATTCCAAGAGCTTGTGAAACCCGATCTTTCACTTGAGTGACAGGAATCAAAGGGCCGCCATTTTGTGACTCACGCTCAAAGTAATCCTGTAGTTTTAGTACAAGCTCACGACATTGACTATTCAATGTTTTTCCTCGTTTCGGCATTTTCAACAAAATTACCAAACACAAACAAAATTAGTCCAATAAAGCGCAACGATAAACAGGAGAAAGCCGAGTCAAAAAACAACGGTTACATAAGAGAACGTAGTCTGTGCGCACGAGAGTACGGAAGACGACTAAACAGATTAAAATAGCGGTGGTAAGGGTGTTGCCAGAATAGTATCGCCAATTACTTAAAAAAATACACCTATAACATTGCTTAATTGAGGGAGAAAATTATATTTATTAAATGTTGTTTTATATATTATGAATGTTAAAAATTATACATAATCATTTTAATTGGATTTATTTTTAAATCATAGAAAACAGTATTTCTGTCTTTGGATCACACATAAATCTTAAAAATCATAGAAATACTGGCAACACAGTGCAATTAGGAGACGCAAAAAAATGGTAGCATTATAGTCTAGTTGCTCGAAGGAATAAGTAAAATAAAAATATCCAAATAAAATAAATATCATATCTATTCCAATGAATTTGGACCGAATACTATCAAGCACATCACTATGAAAACTAGACGCACGATGTAACTTTGTACAAGCGCGCCAAAGAACAAAAAAATAAATGTTTTCATATTATTTACAAACTATTTTAAGTTTTGAAACAGAGTTTATTGGAAAATTACTTGATTCTGACATTTTGACATAAAGTTTTATATTAAAGAGGTATTCTAAATCATTCGGCAAATGTGTCGCTCGTTCAAGGTTATTTCGATTAATTTAAGAATAATCTGTCAAATCGGTAATAACTCAGCGGCCGTACTATAACTGCACTCCCTTCTGTACACATGAACAACGATGAATGTTGTTAGTCTGAGGTGTTGATTTACTACGTATTTGGTGGTGAAAAAAAAACATCAGGAAGAAACCTAAAAGTCTTTGAAATTAAAATATTTTTAAGGTTATACAGATCAACAAACATGCGATGTACCTAAACGACGGTATATTCCCTGCTCTAAAACCCTGTCAAAAAAGAAAGATCCCTGTCTCTAGAAGCCTCTTTTCAGCAGTGAGACTTGTACAGGCTGGTAATGTCTTTTGCTTTATTGTTAATAAGATTTTTTTAGCAAACCATTTCATCACTTCATCACAGCAGGTGAAAATGTTTCAAAATGGACCATGGCTATTTAAACTACTTACAAAAATAAGATTTTATTAAGTAACTTAAAAAAAATAAGATTTTTTTAAGTAACTTAAGAAATAAGATTTTTTTAAGTTTTTTAAACATGTGCATTTTGGAAAAAATACTATCTATAATTAATATAAATATACATTTTAGTTGTTCAAAATAACTTATCAATGAATTACTTTAATAAACTTTTATGGCGTCTCACGTATTTAGCTAATAAAAGTTAGTAAACTATAGATTGATGTAAACTGCCATGATGTGTCTTTGTTGTGTATTGCAAAATTTAAGTACAAATTCTTGAAGTTTGAACCACCAAACCAAAATAATATATTTTTTTAAACTATTGTACAAAAGCCTGGACTTGATCCCAGAAATTTTGAGACATATTATTGGTGTGACATAATTACTATAGAATTATCAGTGAATGTATCAGTGTACACGACATTACAATCTATAAAAAATAAATTTGTTTTACTTATAAAACCATCATCTTTTAATTGTTATTTAGTCAACATTGTTTTTGTCATTTCATCCCTTAATTAACAGTTGTTTATATTACAGAGAAAGACTGAGAAATACTTTAAGAGTGCTGGTTTTATTTTAATTTTGTATTTTATAGTATAAAATGAAGTCTGAGACTTCTTTATTAATATAATCAATAAAAACTTTAGGAATTTCTGCTGTATCGTGGAGGCAGCTTACATACATAGATTGCATAAATACAGATACCTTAACCCGGATGTAGCCTACCTGCTGTGCAAACATCCAGACCCGGAACAATTATTTATAGGTCATACAAATTGTTCCGTGTTTTTCGTTTCGCAGCTTCTCGCAAGTATACAAAATTGTATGGTATGGAGCTAAAGCTAACTTTGTTGTTCAATAGTTTGTTTTTATTGTGTTTATGTGTATTGTTTATTTAAATTGCTGAGTGTAAATTGATCTGCATAGGCTCAACTGAATTTATTTTGCGTTGGTCTTATTACCATTATACAAATGCACTAAAAATTGCTCCCGATAACTTCTGAATCAATAATAGCTTCCGATTAGTCAAATATGAACTCCAATAAACTTAAATTCACAATTTTATAAGATAGGTATGAATTCGATTAGAATTATTATACCTCGATCTATCCTTATTCTTATACATGTAACAGACACTATAGACGCTATATTATGTGTGTATGTTGACGATGGTAGAGCCAAGCGGTATCTTTTGCTGTCGCACGGATGGGCCAGCTCGAACCGGGGTGGTACCACGACCTCACAGAATATCAGCGTGAAGTAGAGGTTTACCTCTGCGTTGCGCTTGGTGAATGCAGGTGGCCGGAGGCCCAATAACCCCCCCCCCCCCCTCCTATCAACATGGTAGTGGGATTAAATAAAAGACTACCCCAGGAGGGTACCAGCACCCCTGGAGAATCCATCGCTGAGCATCCACGACCAAACTACTCCACTCCTGGGCGTAGGTGCTCAGGCTGCCCCGCGTATTCTGGGGGGGGGGGGGCGAAATTCCGCTCAAGACGAAACCTGCTCGGGGCAAGCGGAGCAAGAAGACAAAGGCAACCCCTGCCACGCTTACCGTGGATTTCTGCAATATCAGGGGACTTCATTCAAACCTTAACGCCGTCCACTACCATCTGGAGATAGCTAAGCCGGCCTTGCTCTTTCTAACCGAGACACAGGTGTCCTCTCCGGCTGATACTTCGTATCTCTCCTACCCGGGGTACAAATTAGAACACTCGTTTGTGCCCCGGGCTGGAGTTTGCGTGTATGTCAGAGAGGACATCTATTTTCGATGCCTCGGCAGTCTTGAAGGTACGGACCTGTCCATCCTATGGCTGCGCGTAGACAGCGACGATCATCCCCCGCGTCTACGGGTGCCTCTATAGGTCCCATAGCGGTAATGCCGACACAGACTGACTCATCGACCACGTCCAAATGGCTGCAGACTCCGTGCTACAACAGGTCCCATCCGCAGAGATCGTGATACTCAGTGATTTTAACGCCCACCACGCTGAATGGCTTGGTTCTCGTTTAACCGATCATGCGGGTAGATCTGTCTATGACTTTGCTTTGGCATATGGTCTAACACAACTGGTTACTTCGCCTACGCGGATCCCAGATGTGGAAGACCATGTACCTTCCCTGTTGGACCTTCTGCTGACCTCTCATCCGGACGGATATCAGGTCTCCGTCGATGCCCTTCTGAGTTCTTCGGACCATTGTCTGATCCGGAGTACGGTGCCACTCACGCTCCAATTGCAGCTGCGATCTACAGCTTGCCGCCGTGTTTAGCACTATAGGTCAGCTGATTGGGACGGGATGCGGTCTTTTTTTGCATCCTACCCTTCGGGGCGGGTTTGCTTCTCGCCGGAAGATCCCAGCGTAGTTGCCGATTCTGTTGCTGATGTGGTAATTCAGGGTATGGAACTTTTTATTCCATCCTCTGTGGTGCCCATCGGAGGCAGATCCCAGCCATGGTTTGGTCGCTCCTGTAAAATAGCATCACGCTATAAGCAGGAACGCTACCGGGCCTGGGCTGACGCATAAACGTCTCGGGATGTAAACACCAGCGCACTTAAAAAGAAGTATAATTCCGCCTTCAGGTCCTCCAAAAGCGTCATTGCCAAGGCAAGGTCTGAGCACATCGGCAGAATTGGCGAGAAGCTAATTCGCCTTCCTTCGGGAACCCGTGCATTCTGGTCTCTCGCCAAGGCTGTCCAAGGGAACTTCTGTCAGCCATCTCTTCCATATCTGCACAGAGAGGACGACTCACTGGCCCATTCCGCAAAAAAGAAAGTCAATCTGTTGAGCTCTCTTTTTGCATCCAACTCGATTCTAGATGACGGGGGGAACACACCGCCGACCATCCCGCGATGTGAGTGCTCCATGCCGGATGTGCAATTTACACAGCGCTCAATCCGCAAAGCACTCTTCTCCCTGGACGTCAGCAAGTCGAGTGGGCCCGATGTAGTCCCTCCCATTGTGCTGAAGACGTGTGCTCCGGAGTTGGCACCGGTTTTAAAGCGTCTTTTCCGGTACTCCTACTCCCAAGGCGTAGTCCCGAACTCATGAAAGACAGCTATGGTGCACCCGATCCCTAAAAAAGGCGACCGCTCAGACCCGTCCAACTACAGGCCTATCGCCATCACCTCCTTGTTCTCTAAAATAATGGAAGCCATTATAAACTGCCAGCTCATGAGGTACCTTGAGGATCACCAGCTGATTAGTGACCGCCAGTACGGTTTTCGTCGGGGTCGATCAGCTGGTGATCTTCTAGTCTACTTAACTCATAGATGGGCGGAGGCAGTAGAGTCCAAAGGGCAGGCATTAGCCGCTAGTTTGGACGTAGCGAAGGCCTTTGATCGGGTCTGGCACGAAGCGCTTCTTTCGAAGCTTCCTTCCTATGGACTTCCCGAGAAATTGTGCAAATGGCTCACCAGTTTCCTTGCTGATCAGAGCATCAAGGTCGTAGTAGACGGTGCATGCTCTGATCTCAAGCCTATCAACGCTGGTGTTCCACAAGGCTGCGTGCTATCACCAACGCTGTTTCTCCTGCATATCAATTATATGTTGCTAACTGGTAGCATTCATTGCTATGCAGACGACAGCACTGGTAATGCCTTATATACCGGCCGTGCCAATATTTCTCGGGAAAACGTCGCCGAGTACCGAAACAAACTTGTGTCTGAAGTCGAGTCTTTGCTTAACAAAGTCTCGGATTGGGGCCAACTAAATCTAGTCCAGTTCAATCCCCAGAAGACACAAATTTGCGCGTTTACCGCTAAAAAGAACCCTTTTGTCGTATCTCTACACTTTCAAGGCACTCCCCTTGCTGCCTCAGCCAGTATCGGAATTCTTGGCGTCAACATATTGAATAGTGTGCAGTTTCGTTGTCACTTGGAAGGGAGGCCAAATTGGCCCCTAAAAAGCTTGGCGTGCTCAGCAGAGCGAGACAGTATTTCATGCCGGCACATCGCTTACAACTTTACAAAGCGCAAGTTCGGCCCCACATGGAATACTGTTCTCATCTCTGGGCCGGGGTACCCAAGTGCCAGCTCCTTCCACTTGACCGCATCCAGCGCAGAGCGGTTCGAATCGTCGACGACCGAGTTCTTTCTGATCGGCTTGATACACTGGCACTGCGTAGATATGTTGCATCTCTTTGCGTATTTTATCGCACCTATCACGGGGAGTGCTCTGCTCTGAGGAATTGTTCGGACTAATTCCAGCCGCTCAATTTCACCATCGCACATCGCGACAAAACTCGCGTTACCATCCATACCATCTGGATGATTGGCGGTCCACCACTGTGCGATTTAGAAGAAGTTTTCTCCCTCGCACGACTTCCTTGTGGAATCAATTACCACCAGCGAATTTCCCGGACCGATACGACTTAGGAACCTTCAAGAAAAGAGCTTACACCTTTCTTAAATGTCGGCAACGCATCTGCAATTCCCCTGGTGTTGCGGTTGTTCACGGGCGGCGGTAGTCACTTAACATCAAGTGAGCCGCATGCTCGTTTGCCCCCCTATTCTATAAAAAAAATGTGAGTCGGCTCGTCCGGTAAGAACTACGTTTTCACAAAATTAACGTGAAATAGCTGATTAATGCTACTGTGTTTCGTTTGGTGAGTGTAGAGAAGCGGAGACGCCTTTTACTGAAAACAAGGCATTCCATCTTTGTCCTCAGGGGTGAAAACGCATTATAAGTTTTGATTATTAATCGAAGATAGATTTTGATGTCTATGACTGTGCCGTGTATGTGGACTGTGCTCGTACCTAACCCTTATTTTCCAAAAAAAAATATTCTAAATCTTCTCTGTCTTACACAGTATGTAACATAGTCGTTTCGAGTTCTATTCCGATCACACGCCTCTCTCAAAATAAAGGTTGACGACTTATATGACGGGCCCCCTATGAAAATGGTCCCAATTTTGTCGTGTCGTATGTGCCTATGCGGACTGTATACTCCTTTACCCTGCTGCATGTCGATGCCACGGATGTTCCCGAGTCTCATGTGTTCGTGGGCGTCTCGGTGGCAGCCCCACTTGATGTAGTAGTTGTCGTCGCTCCCGATGATTCATTTTCCTTCGCCTTCCTGGAAACCCCTGTCCGCATGCTGGTTCTCTCGGACCTCTCACTCTGGTCCTCTGGACTCTTAGGAAGTAGGAAAGTTCCCATAAATACTTTTTAGGACATTGTAGGCCAACAGTCCCCCTCTTACAAGAGGAAGAGTCCAGATGACCAGAAATAGAGGTCCGAGGGAACCAGCACGCGAACAGGGGTTTCCAGGAATTTAACAATCCCTATCAGACCCTGTCGTTTCCTTACAATATAATCAAATAAAGGGAGATGGACGGTCTTATCTGTTATCACAAAATATAACACAATATGTCTTTCAATTATGCAAATAACTGAACCTTTAATTCTTTATTCGTGTAACTGTTTATCTAGTCATCATATTACAGTTCAGTTTTAAACGAGAGAAATTGTTCACTAATCAAATTGCTAATTTTTGTAGTCAAACATTTGACGCATCTTATAAAAAGGTTACCTTAGATATTTCCATCGCGACATCCCGCGCAATTGACTCTTCTAGGTGACGTTGTAATACTTGGTGACTTGCTCTATGCATGCCGGTTGTAAGCACGATAACTCACTCCAGCGAGCGGCTAAGTTCGTCGCGAATCATAGTCGTTATTCATTTTTTTTATAATTGCTCTGATTCTACGAACTAACACACTGCAACTATTTTTCACTTATAACTTGGGAACTATTTTGCAGATTTTGATTCTGATTGTACCACTACAAACTAACGTGAAATTTTCAAATTTTCACCACTATTCAAGATCGATACGGAACAGAATAAAACAGACGCTAACCGGTAAGACGTACTGACGTGACCGATGACTCCAGACCTTAGAGTACAGACTAGAGTTATAGCAGCTAGTATTATTCTTGATGGTACGTCTTGCTCTGCGATGCTCTGATTTGTATGCCTTGCTCTAATATGCTATACTTGGTACGAGTGTGCTATGTCCTGCCCTTCTAACGGTATTAGAGGTGGTGTTGGGATAAGTAGATGACAGTGATAGTGCACACAATTAAGTTTGTCTCAAGTTAGTTAAGATTAATAACTTTTAATTATACGGAGATCTTAGCTCAGACATCTGTAATATTTTAGATTTCCTCAAAGTAACGCCTGATTCTAATAATAATTATAAAAAGTGTTTTTTATCGCTCTTTCGTTGGCATATTATGTACTTGATTACAATAAATACATAAATAAAATATGATTAATTCTGAGCCCTGAAATGACAAAGTGTTTCCTGCTGCCAAAATTCTTTTCTGCAGCCCAATTCCTGCAGGCTTGCAAAAATTTTTTTTACCGAAATGCCCGTGTTTCTTTTGTCATTTTGAGGACACAGATTTCTTTAATAAAATCCAAATACAGTAATTGTCTCCACATGGAACCACCTGTAAAATAAATATAGGTTTTTCTATTACTACACCTCATTAACAGACCTCTTGGGCCTCCCCCATTATAAGGACAATTTACCATAATTGCCACCAGAACGCCAACGTAATGTGTGTTGTAAGAGAATCCATTAAAACTTGGGGCATGCCTGAAAAGTCCCATGGTTTCAGATAGATGGCGTTATAATCAATAATCATGGCCAGAATATATAATGAAACACATAACAAAACATAAACGCTCGCCTTAAAATTTAAAAGAACACTACCATTTAAAGGATTATGCTGGCCCACAATGACCGATTGATTCGCCACGAGTGTGACAGTGAATGAAAATGTTGTAAGGTTTTTATAATTATTTTGAACGGTTATCAAGAAAATGGTGCCACACCTGATCTCAATTCCTTCCCCTCTGTCGCCTCATAAATTATAAGAGAGCCCTTATAAAAATGCAAACAATTGTGTGATCAAACTATACGTCGAACATTATGTGACTTTCAATATTGAAAGAAAAAATATAATCCGAACAAGATAAAACTAAAGTAACAAACACACTTGCAGTAAGCATGATAGTAAGAGGCTACTGAAATTGATGAGGCGTGGAGCAGAATTGCGGTTGCCTTGTACTTAAACAGTGGTAGAGCCACGCGGCAGCATTTTCTGTCGCACGGATGGGCCGGCTCGAACCGGGGTGGTACCACGACTTCACAGAAAACCAGCGTGAAGTAGAGGTTTACCTCTGCGTTTCGCTTGGTGAGTGCAGGAGGCCGGATTCCTTTTTTACTGGAAATGAGGCATTCCATCCTAGTCCTCACGGGTAAAAACGCATCTACATTTTGATTTGTAATAGAGGATAGATGTAGATGTCTATGTGCCGCAGCAACCACTTACCATCAGATGGGCTGTATGCTCGTTTGTCACCCTTATCCTATAAAAAAAAACAATAACGCTCTCTTGAAGAACTACAGACCGATTTCCCTTCTGAGCCACGTCTACATGCTGTTTTCGAGAGTCATTACGAATCGTCTCACACGCAAAATCCACGACTTTCAGCCTCCCGAACAAGTCGGGGTCCGAAAATGCTTTAGTACCATAGACCACATACACACCCTTCGGCAAATTGTACAGAAGACAAAAGAGTATAATCTGTCACTTTGCCTTGCGTATGTGGACTATGAGAAAGCCTTTGATTCCGTCGAAATTTGGGCGATGCTACAGTCCCTTCAGCCATGCCAAGTTGACTGTCGGTATATCGAAGTGCTGAAGTGTTTGTACAGTAGGGCTACGATGGCTTTACGAGTACAGAATCAGAGTTTGAATCCTATCCAACTGCAGAGAGGTGTAAGACAGGGTGACGTTATATCCCCGAAACTCTTCACCGCTGCATTGGAAGATGTTTTCAAGCTACTGGACTGGAAAGAATACAGTATTAACATCAATGGCGAGTACATCACTCACCTTCGATTTGCCGACGATATAGTCCTTTTGGCAGAATGGCTGGAGAAATAGTGTCTCCCAACGGATAGGACTTAAGATGAACATGGATAAAACAAAGATAATGTTTAATGTCCATGTCACAATTATCCCGGTAGTTGTTGGGAGAACTAAGCTCGAAGTTGTTAACGAGTATTTTTAGCTGGGACAAATAGTCCGACTAGGTAAGTCCAACTTCGACCGAGAGGTCAATCGACGGATTAAACTCGGTTGAGCATCGTTCGGAAAATTACGGCACATTTTCTCGTCAGGTATACCTCAAAACTTGAAAACGAGACTGTACAACCAGTGCGTGTTGCCAGTGATGACCTATTGTACTGAGACTTGGGTCTTCACTGCTGACCGGATGAGAAAGCTCAACGTTGCTCAGCGAGCTATGGAGAGGGCTATGCTTGGAGTTTCTCTGCGTAATAAGCTTAGAAATGAGGATATCCGCAGTAGAACCAGAGTGACCGACATAGCCCAACGGATTAGTAGGCTAAAGAGGCAATGGGCCGGTCATGTAGCTCGAAGAACCGAACACCGAAGGAGAAAAAAGGTTCTCGAGTGGAAACCTCGTACCGGCGCACGAAGTATATGGCGTCCCCACACTAGATGGAGGGACGACCTTGTAAGACATGCAGAAAGTTGATGGATGTAGGTGGCTCAGGACCGTGTTTTATGGCATTCTTTGGGGGAGGCCTATGTTCAGCAGTGGACTTTTGAAGGGCTGTAATGATGATGATGAAGTATTAGAAATGAAATAAAACAAAAAACTTTTATGCTGTACTTACACTAAGTCACAATTTTCAATGTCCATTATGCATACTTGTTTATTGTTTACAATCATATACGCCTCGAATAAAAAATACTAAAGTAAAATTATTATTATTAGTAGGCCTAAAAAATTATTAAATAAGCCAGTTAACTGATAAATTTAATTCTTAGCTTTATAAAATTCATACGAGTAAATTAAACCAAATATTATGTTACAAGTGGGATGTCAAACAAGAAATAGGCAAAAGGAATCTAATGTATATATTTGTATTTAAAATCATAGTTTATTTATTAAAATAATGAACACAGAAAGTATCTATTACTATTCAATATGCGCAGCTTTCGACAAACATTATAATTTAATGAAATGCAATTATTTTAATATCGATGCCTATTATAAACGTAATGACCAAGCATTTAGATACAATGTAAAGGATGATAGAATATCTAAAAAAAATATGCTTTAAAAGGGTGATAAACGGGTTTCCATAACTTTAGTGATTTGTAAAATTTAATCGTAAATTAAGATTTGTAAAAAAGGATTAATTTGTTAGTTTTTTTAACACCATTCATTTAATTGAGATGTTAATTTTAAATAAAAGTTTAACAGTTTCTAGATTATTATATTAATACACAAGATAATGCCTCAGGGGTTTGTACTTTAACTGTTTTTTTTTTTCATTTTCCTATTTTTAGGAATATCCTTAGTTTTATTTATTCATTTCTAATCTAATAAGTGTAAATAAGTAATATCACCAAAAGAAATATTAACCCTTACATTTACCTAATAAATTTTCTTTCCCGCTATAAAATCTTTCAAATATTACACCTCATTCAAACTTAGTCCGTAACATCCGTAACATATTATGGTGTAAAAAGACATTGCGCGGCCTTACATGTGTTTCAACACATGTAAGGCCGCGCAATGTCTAGTAGTAAGATTATTTCTTCATTTTATATATTTCCATAGCACTTTCTATTCATTTACTCTCATATTCCAATTGGCCGGCAAACAAACACGAACGAAGAGAGATCAGGCGCAGGAACAACGGCTTTATGTACTTTCCGAGGCACGGGGGATACAAAAGTTAAAGAGAAGCAATTTTTAACGGATATGTGTTTAATTTCTCGGAGAAACGGGTAAAACGATATCAACTATATATTGTTTTCAAACATAAAATTTCTTCTACTTCCTACTTTTAGTGAATTGCTATATCATAAATTGATCAATTCAATCCAAACTTTAATTACAAATTCATTTATTTTATTATTCATCGGCGGGCTAAAGGATATCGACTAATATTTACCTCTTTTCAACCATGCACATTTTTCAAATAACTGTTATTTATATTTTAATACCTAAGTTTCCTCCCACTGTTTAATTAGTGGAGACATTAAAATCTAAAGTAAATTTTGTCGCACCTGGACGAAATATACAGTTTATACGCAGCCTTAATTTTCTTTAATAAAACAAGTCTTACAAATGCATAAAATAATGGCATTTAATTAAAATTAGTTTAAGCTCCGTTTCGTTATAATATTAAATTAAAATAAAAAAAAACTATGCCAAGCGTACTTTTATATAAACTAACATAGCGTCCAAAAATAATGTAATATGCTAATTATACAACTTACTACTTAATAATAAAACCTACTTCATCATATAAGTTACTAGATTTCATCATTTATATTTTCATTATAACCCATCTAAAGTACTCATCTGATAACAAGCTAAGCGTGGTAACTGTTGCAAATGTCCTTCCTATGAGGAAATCTTTGAAGGAGGGATATTGTCAGCTGTTTGTTACTAGTCTCCACTAGTATTTGTTATCCTCCAATTACAAACACAAATTGCGCAAGGACAAACATCCAGACCCGGAACAATTATTTGTAAGCCATACAATACTTTTAAAATATTCACTGCCAGTCAACTCAGGAAGAACAAGAAAAGTGTTGACAGGTACAGACTTTGTACCTATCAACCTATTTGTTGAAGGGAAAAACTAATAAACAGATAACGTATACCTATATTTGTGGATATATTTAAGGGTATGTACTGATGCATTACTTAACATCTATATATTTAAAAATACATAAATACGAGTATGTAAATATATTATTAATAAAACGAAAGGAACATATTACAATAATGTTATGTTTGTCTTCAAATAATTGTGCTTGTTTATTAAATGTAAATTCACATGTTAACTTCACAAGCCATCTGCATAATTGCAAAGCAGTTTATGTTAAAATTACGCTTTATTACAGGCAAATAAACATCAATTTAATACAATTTTATTTTTAAAAGTACTTACATAAACTAACCTAACTTATATAAATTGTGGACCACCTACGGCGCCAATGAAATTATTAATTGCAATTTTATTTGCTGATTTACAACGCATCGTAAGGAAACTATCATGTTTGAGAAATATATTTTTTTACAACCCAACACGGTGAACTTTTCCTCACGGTGCCAACATATTTTTTTTTCATTTACTGTGACACAAACAGTCATTAGAAAGAAAGTACAATATTATAACATTACATAATTAACAGACAACGAGTGCCGAAAAAATACATAAGAATAACATTTCAATTTAGCTTGTTGAAAGATTTACCCACGTTAGTTGAAGCTGAATAGTAATCTTTATGTAACAACAACAGTACAGTAAAGCTTAAAATAGGTAACATAATTAAAGTTGAAAAACATACATTTTAAAGGACAACAATTAATACATCGTAGAGATTACCGAAAGTTACGCTGTTAAGTATTTATCTGAATAAATTTTAAAGATACTTCGTTTAAGACTTTTTAAGGAGCAAAGACATTTAAGTAGTAGTAGTAATATATATTTTAAATCTCTTTGTTAAGAAGCAACTAAAGAGAAAGATCGAGATTTACAAATTCTTTATTGTATAATTTTAACGAACAGGAGATAAAGCAGTTTTGTGTATATTTTTTTCGAAGTGTAGGTGGTACGAATGTTTGAAATACACATTGAGGGCGAGCAGCCGAACGAAAATTACTTTTCATGTTTATTTTGGCTAATAAGGGAGAGCAGTCAATTTTATTATTTAGAATTTTATACAAGAAAATGATATCGAAATATTTACGGCGATCACTGAGACTTAACATTTTATGTTTGTGAAGGGAGTTAATATACGGCTCGCCATAAAGGTCGCAGCGGTAATTTAAAATCTTAATAAATGTTTTTTGGACCTTTTCAATTCTATCAATGTGGTTTTTATAAAATGGACACCACACTATACAGCCGAAGTCAAGAATGGATCTTACAAATGAGAAATAAAGGATTTTAAGAGTGATAGTCTTATTGAATGGTTTAGTTATTCTATTAATGAAACCGAGGCTTCTAAAAGCTCTTTTTATAGCTAAATCTATGTGGTTATTGAAAGAAACCTGATCATCCATGTTGATGCCCAAGTCACGAATGTTTTTAACACGACGAAGAGCCTTCTCAAAAAGAGTATAATTATAACTTAAAAGGTATGATTTTCTAGAGTAAGTTATTATATAACATTTATCTACATTAAGGTACAAGTGATTACTTTCACAATAATTACATAAGCTCTCAATATCCGATTGTAGTTTGCAGCAATCTTCAATAGAATTTATTGTACTGAAAAGTTTGGTGCCATCTGCATACAATAGATGATGGCAAGACATTACCTATGTCATTGATATACAAGGAAAAAAGCACAGGACCCAGATGCGAACCTTGTGGGACCCCAGAAGGGACCGCAAGATAGGACGAGCAGTAACCATTGAAACAGACTGCCTGACTGCGATTTCGTATATATGATTCGATCCATCTAAGCAGACTTCCATGCACTCCTAACCTCCAAAGCTATTTTAGAAGTATGTCATGGTTAATTTTGTCAAAAGCTTTTGGAGAATTCGGTGTACACGACATCGACCTGGGTGTTATTATCCATTGCATTAAGAAGGAAGTCTGTAAACATGACCACATTGGTGTTCACACTGCGCGACTTCATAAAGTCATGTTGATTTTCATCGATATGATTACAAACAACATATGACAATTGGTTAGTTACCATCATCTCAAAAATTTTACTAAGGACACATAACTTAGAAATTGGCTGATACTGAGTAATTTGATCTTTTTGTGAGTTCTTTGGTATTGGAGAAATGAGACACACCTTTTACACCTTTCTAAAAGGTCGGCAACGCATCTGCAATTCCCCTGGTGTTGCGGTTGTTCATGGGCGGCGGTAGTCACTTACCATCAGGTGAGCCGCATGCTCGTTTGCCCCCTATTCTATAAAAAAAAAAAAAAAAAAAAGAAATGAGAGCCCATTTCCATACACTGGGAAAGATTCCAGTTTTCATACATAGTCGAAAAATATTAGATATCGGTTTTAACAACTCTTTAGCACAACGCAATATAATCACTGGGTGCACTCCATCTGGCCCGGCACCTTTATTAATATTGATATTAAATATCTAATAGGTAATAGATAATATTGATATTGTCTAGTTCTCTAATAATGATCTCATCACTTAAGTAAATTGTATTTATGGATATGAGCGGATCAGTATTTAAATTATCATCTAATTTACTATTATTATAATTGGTGGACGGCCTAACAAAAACAGATTGAAAGTAATGGTTAAAAGCATCGCAAATGTCGTTACCGTCAGACAGGGTCTCACCTTCGTAAGACATTTTTTGAGGGAAGGTACCAGTCATTCTCTTCGATTTGACGTAAGACCAAAATAATTTAACATTAGATTCAATTTTCTGTTAAGACAGGGTGATGAAATTTGAGTAACATTCACTTTCCATCTTGCGCAGTTTCGACCTTAGCATAGAAAATGTATTGTAGTCTGCGTCATTATGATAAGTTTTCCATTTTTTATGGTATTTGCATTTTTCTTTATCAAGTTTTATAAGGGGACGATTATACCACGGGGGATATCTACTTGTATCGTGTACAATGCGGGATGGTACATGTTTATCTATAAGACTATTAAGAATTTCATAAAAATATTTAACTCTCTCCTCAACGTCAGGCATAGTACTTAATTTTACGTCCCAGTCTACGGAGATTAACCCCTTTCTAATACTATCAAAATCTGACCGAAAGAACAATTTTTTGTTTATTGTGTTGGTTTTGAGGGATTTGTGTAAGTGAAGAGGAAGTTCAACACATAAGGATTTATGATGGGCATCTTCAGCTATTAAGGGACTGTCACAGGCCCGTAAACAGCAAGCAGTCGTGCAAAAAACTAAGTCAAGTAGTCTGTTATTTACGTTAAATTCATAATTAAATTGTGATAATAGGGAAAGGTTCATGAAATCGCTAGTGAGAGCTATTAATGGATCATTACTTCTTCTTATGTTCATGCTACCTATGTCGTCATCATAAAACCACTCTGCATGTGAAACATTGAAGTCACCTAAAATAAGAAATAAATCGTTAGGGTTTGTGTTAATTAGATCACTAGTTCTATCGTAGATTGATGCTAGTAAAGATTCGTGTCGAACGCCGTAAGGTATATAGGTACAGGCAAGGTGTAAATACGATATCGCGTTTGCAACGTCGTCAGTAGGTATAGATCGGGTGCGCAACGGAATGCTCACCCACAGCTCGTCGGCGGGCGGCGGGGCGCTCCAGCGCGAGCGCAAGCTTGGACACAGCTCGCGATTCACTGCTATTATGACACCACCGCCACGCGTGCATTGCGTGGAAAAAGAGTCTCGATCGCATATAAATACCTTGCAGCGCTCATCAAAAAACTCTGAATTGAAAAAAACCTTCGTTTAGCCATAACTCAGTGATACAAATCACATCATAATTACAATTTAGAATGCTTTTAAGAAAGTCGCGAGATTTAGTTCGCAAGCCCTTAACGTTTTGGTAATAAATTGATATTGTTTTACGAGTAGCCATTTCATAAAATTAGGATATTTATTATGGAAAATAATAGAAAAACAATGTTACATTCGTACCACATTTTTTTTGGTGCTTATTAAGATGGTAGATTCACTATATTTTTATATTTTATAATTTAATTAGCAATTTATGGATTTTAAAGAAATTATAGTTATCAGATATTTGTTCATTAAAAAGTAAATAATAGCACATAAATGAATATTCACAGCGTAATGATGCATACTTATATTGACTATCGTATACAGTGTTAAGAGTTATAAAATCAAATACAGTACAACGGCTCAAATATAATAAACACATAAATGCAAACAAAAAAATCGACACAGTGTTAACCATGTATACCTTATCAATAAGTAGTCATATTTTATTTAAATCGTATTCATTGGATATTTGTATTATTTAGATGTATCCGATTTGCGCAAAAACATCTTACAACCCCGTGACCAAATATACTTATAATGGAGTTCTTTACCTAGTTTACGCGCTTTTCTAAATAAGATTTTATTATGTGGTGTCAGATGGTCAGTAATAAAAACCGGTCTTGAGGCGCCGTCCAGGCCTAAGTCAGCTGTAGTCAGGCCTCGGCGCACGCGCACTGCCGCCAACATGTCGGATTTTCTTTTTCTTTGTGTAAATCGTACTATGATATTCGGGATATCAGATGATTCTCAACCAAGTTCTATGGTTTTCTTATTATGATCATTACGAGGATATCGCCTGACTCTGTGAATAAAGTTGAAATCAGAAGGTGATATTATGAATCCAACCTTAGTTGTGATACAGTTTAGGATAGTATTGAGGTTTTCGCTTCTCTTGAACGGGACTCCGGTAATCTCCAAATTATTCAAGCGACCTTGCTGCTCTCTGTCGCCGAGCTGTGTGGATAGGGAGGTAATGACGTGGTTTTTTCAGACAATTCTTTATCTAGGGTACATACTCTCACATTTTTCGATTCTATTTGTTTATTCAGGGCCGTTATGTTAAGTTTAACGTCATTAATTTCACATGACATGTTTTCGGTAGTTTTATTCAGGTAAGACATATGCTGCTTCACATTACTGACATCCTCACACAACTTGCATATTTTGTCACTTTGCTGGTCAAGCAGTTCCATTAGCGATGCCATCATACTTTCCTGAAAAGCTGCTAACGTCTCGGACATGTCGCGGCGATATGAAGAAAGTGAATTACTCAGCTCTTCGCGAAAATCAGTAATTTCACACTTGGGGGATTTTTTCTTTCTGAAGGTAATGCCCTGTGAAGAGTCAAAATCACGTAGCTTGGTGAGGTCGAGGTGCGATCCAGTAGGAGGACTGCGCTGCAAACTCATGTTTATGAGAGATTATACTTGTATGCACAGGTAGCGTACAGGTAGGTTGCTCGACGTGGATAGCAGGTGGAGCGAAGGTATCAAAAGAAAGATTCACGAAGGATTCCGAGGTTAATCGATACGCTTACGAGGGGGCGCATTAGTAAACGTAGTAACGTGAGTAAACGTAATAAGAATGTTAGCCGCTTGTTTCGCTCACATGCGGAGGAAGGGATTACACTGTCAATAATCTTATTGCACTGCACAAGATAATGAACACTGTAGCAACGTAATAAGGTAATAGTTTAAGTCACACTGTCAGTGATTCAATACTGAATCTAACCGACACAGGTCCGCTCATCAACAAGCTTCGAACACGACTTTTTACTGTGTATTTTCAAGGAGTTCCCGATTGAGTAGTTCCCTCGTATGGAGAATATACTGTCTGCAGCAGCAGTTGATGGTGAAAATCATGTTTAGCAAGCAAAATTAAATTTAAATATAGTTTTGAGTCCATGGTACTAACCTTTAAAGATTTTTCTCCTAAGGAGACAATGCCAACTGCAGCAGCAGTTCATGATAAAAATCGTGTTAAACTATCAAAATTAATCCAACATACAAAATTTCGTGACCCTGCTACTACCTATTGAAGAGTACCCTAGTGAGGAGACAAGCCTAGTTGCATCATTAGGTAATATATAATATCTATCATATTATTGCATTGTTACTAAAGTTACGGTATACAAAATTTCAACTCAACCAGACATCGGGAAGTGGTTCAAATCTTACTTGCAATATGTGACACACATACCTACAAATGTTTAGTAAAAGCTAGTTATAATAACAATAAAAAGGTAAAAACACGCTGTTTAGTATCCTTTTGTTAATAAAAATTATATAAAGATTATACAATAAAATAAAGTTACTAACCAAATTGAAAGAGTAAAAATCAAATATTTACTTACCTAGTACTCTTTGGGATAGTTAACGTATGATATATTTTTATTTTTACAATACACAGAGTACAATAAGCTATCACCCACGTTTTTACATTAAAATATTCAAACTTGCAACTAACAAAACAAAGAATGTGTGTCGCACTGACCCTGAGATATTGTCCACTGGCAGTGCCAGCGTAACCGGTTTTTTTCCAGTATCGCCACGTACGCGACAAGCGGCCAGTGGTTACACACACGTTCTTGTAGTAGTGCAACTGATTCGCGCGGTTGTTTGAAGCTTTATCTCTGTTCCGTTTATTTAATCATGTGCCAAAATACTACTTTGATACGCGGTAAAAACCGACACCAGATGGAGCGGCCTGCTCTACATTTGAGCGTTCCAACGAACAAGTTGGTGCACGTTCCAAGGCGGTATCCACTTCGCGGGGCTGAATCGCGCGCCAATTTTCTATCTTTCGGAGTGCATAATCGATACGCGAGATGATTATACCACCATTTATCGCAAGGCATAACATTTCTGTGGTATTGCCAAAACTCGCCTATTACGATCCCTAAGATACTGAACTGACTAATTTTTTTTAGTTTATTCTAAGCTAGCACTTAACTACAATCCCATCTGATAGTAAGTGGTGATGTAGCCTAAGATGTTGAGGCGCACTGACTTAACAAAAGCCTATTCACTCTTGCCTTGAAGACACCCAAATTATACTCGGATGGGAACACAGATGCTGGCAACTTATTCCACTCCTTTGTTAAACGTATGATGACCGAAGTAGCAAACCGTATGGTTCGAATGCATAGTAAGTCAACAACGAAGGGGTGAAGACTAGCCAAACGTCTGGTTGTCCGATGGTGGAAGGGAGAGGGAGGAATTAAATTATGCAATTCCGGCGCACACTCTCCGAAATGCATCCTGTAGAAAACCGAAAGGCTGCCTACTTTGCGCCTGTGTTGTGTATAAAAAATTTGGCACTTAGACTTATTACTTCATATTTAAGTAACAGAACTCAAAAAGTCGTGATCAATGGTAAAGGTTCCTTCGGATCGATAGTATCAAGGGGCATTCCTCAGGGCTCGATTCTTGACCCATTACTGTTCTTAACCTCTATCAATGACTTACCATATCTTGCAGGGGACAATTACGACATAGTATTATTTTCTGACGATACCTCTTTAATTTTCAATCTCAAACGGCAGTCAATTAATTATGACGATGTAAATAATGCTCTATCGAAATTAGTACATTAATTTAACGCCACCAATTTTCTCTTAAACGGCAATTAGACAAAATGTATTAAATTTAAAATACCTAATGTAAAACATTCGAATACCAATGTGCTCTTAAATGGGGAGGAGTTGAGTGTTGTAGATACCACTGTTTTTTTTGGTATTACTATTGACGCGAAACTTAAATGGGGCCCCATATATCTAAATTAGCAAGCAGACTTATTTCTGCAGCATATGCTGTAGGAAAGATTAGAAGTCTCACAGATGGTGAGACAGCTAGATTAGTGTAGTTTAGTTACTTTCATAGCATAATGTCTTATGGAATTTTGCTATGGGGTAATGCGACTGATGTTAAAGCTTTATCTGTTTTGCAAAAAAGAGCCGTACGGAAGATTTGTAACCTAAATTGTAAAGTCCCTCAATTAGTAGAAATAAATAATGTTTAAAATATCTAGTCGTAGTAGGTTAAAATATTTTTCTAACTTCAACACACTCCGCTAGGCTTAAGTAACTATTATCTCAATAAAATACATACATAAATACATGGAAAAGAGAGCCGTACGGGCGATATAATCTTAATTGTAAAGAGTCCCTCAGAGAAAAATTCAAAGAAATAAACATATTAACTTTGGCATCGCAATATATTTATGAAAATGTAATGTATGTGCATAAAAACATAAATAGCTTTAATAAGAATAAGGATGTTCATACTTTAAACACTAGGAACAAACATAAGCTTGTGATGTCAGTTACTAGACTCCACAGAATCAATAATTCATTTATGGAGCAATGTTTATGCTTTTACAACAAAATCCCAGAACATGTTCAAAGTTTTTCAATAAACAAGTTTAAATGTTTTATTTAAGAAAAACTGTACAAAAAGGGTTATGTCAGGGAAAACATGAATAAAAATAACCCCTGGTAATAAGGTGATTGCCACCATGCGAGTTCTACGAAAATTCATTTAAAAATTGTACAATCAAAGTAATTGTTAAATGAAACATGTTTAAAAAAAGTTCCGCTGGGTTTCTTGCTGGTTCTTCCCAGGACAGAGGTATTTTCCGAACCAGTGGTAAATAAAAAATGACTTTGAATAAGTATTATGTAATAATCAATATTGAATAAAAATCATTTTATTCTATTCTATTCTATTTAACCTAATTTGGGTCACCAATAAGCCTCTTAGCACGTCTTTCCATTGAGTCCAAAGCCGCTAAGTGGCATTTTGCAGCACCAGTCTATATATGGCAGAAATACGCCATGCACGACCGGACTTCTGGTTTATATAAACTAAGCAGCTGTCCCGGCGTGAAGTATCGTCGCACCTTTGCAAGGACTCCTAACTTATTTGCAGCTGCTTTGGCCTTGGACAAAATGTACCGCCAGAAGTTCATATTTGAGGATATCTCAACCCCCAACAACAACTTACGGTGGTCGGTGTACTCCAGTGATACATTTCGGAAAGAAGGAGCCAAGGTGAGGTGACTCCTTTTTTTAGTGAAGAGACACACTTGTGTTTTGGAGGCGTTGAATTTCACAAGATTGTCATTGCCCCGTTTGGAGACTGCCTGTATTGTGAGATTCACACGCTCTACAATAGTTTTTCTTTCGGAATGGATTTGAACCCGACTGGCCCAAAGACTTGGTTGCTATCTCTCCACAACTATGCTGTCGTCTGCATATCCATAGATACTGTGCATAAGCGGATCATTAATATGCAGCAGAAAGAGAATTGCGGAGAGAACGGACCCCTGAGGAACACCTGCGTTATACGACGACCAGTAGAGGCCATTCACTCAGAAAGTCCTTTACCCAGTCAATTAGACCAGGGGATAAGGCGTACACTGGAAGCTTACCCCAAAGGCTAGTGTACCAAACTCTATCAAAGGCCTTCGAGATATCAAGGAAAACAGCAAGTGCTTTCCCACTGTTCTGGAGTGCCTCAACCCCATATTTGTGTGGCATACACTAGAAGGTCCCCAGCTGACAGATTTCGGTGAAACCCGTATTGGCGGTCACTAAGGAGGTCATACTATTCTAGGTATACCATTAAGCGGGCGTTCAATACACGCTCCATAATCTTGCAAAGTATGGAGGTATTTGAGATTGGCTGATAATTGGCAGGGTCGGCACTGCTGCTTTTATTGGAACAGGCTGCTTGTTGGCCAGCTCCCAGGATTTTGGCACTATTCAAATCCTAAATGAGAGGCAAGATAAGCGTTTCAGCACAAAAACAACTAAGATGCACAAGCCTTAATAACTATAGCTGATATTCCATCTGGTCCACTAGCTTTATTCATGTCTAGACACCGCAAGGTTTTAAAACCTTTTAGTAAGTTAGTAGTAGTAGTTAGTTAGTAACAAAAATAAGAAGGTTCTTAAGAACCTCCTTATTTCTGTTACTAAATGTCCGACCTCGGACATAGAGGTCTTGCGGTGAGGTAATTTAGGTGGAACGTTCTTGCCACTGTCCAGACGCGAATTATAGACAAAGAGAGCCGCAAACATGTCCGCTTTCTCTTTAGTTGTATGCGCTAGTGTGCCACCCGGTTTACCCTGCGGAGGCAGTATAGTCCGACAGAAGTTTGTCTCGACCGTTTTGGCGAGAGACCAAACAGCTTTAGTGCCGGATGGTCTGGCAGAGAATTTTGCGCCAATACGTTTAATGCGATCGAGACTAGCTTTCCGTAATGCTTTCTTGTAGGACTTGGCGGCCTTGTTGAAAGTTCTCTTTGGAGCTAATATCCGGAGATTTGCGGTTTCGAGCGTCAATTCAGGATAGGTACGCTAAATGCTTGCACTTTTAAGCTTGGGCACATTCAGCGTTAAACCATGGGCGAGCTTTGCTACCGGTGGGAGCGTCAGAGAAGGGGATAAATACTCTTTAGCTTGACGCAACACAACGGTTATCGCATCAGCGCAGCACGACGGATCTGCATAAGATAAACAGACCGCACGCCAAGGATAGGATGCAAAATATTGTCGCATCTCATCCCAACTAGCTGACTTATACCGCCATATTCGTCGCACACCTTGAGACTCGTAATCAGAGAATATGACGATACAGGTTTCACCGGACAGTGGTCAGATGTACCCAAAGGGGAGGTAACCTGTACTTCATATCTGTTTGGTTCAGTAGTCGGCAAAAGATCCAAGCAATTGGCTGTGTGACCGTCTACATCGGTTATCCTAGTCGCTTCCTTTATCAGCTGAGAAAGACCTAGCGTCAAGGCGAAATTTCACGCTTCACTTCCAGCATGGTCGGTCTTCTGGTATGGGAACAGCTAGTCTTGGTGACAGGCGTCAAAGTCCCCCAGAAAGACAAATTGTGCAGAAGGATACCGATTTTGGGCCACATCAGCGGCCTCACTAAGGTGATCAAATAATCGTGTTTTCTTCTAGTTACCGCTGTGCAAACGATAGACACAAGCATAAAGGATTTTATAAATAACTGTATCTACAATCATCACCCAGATTGTAGAAAAAGTGGCGTCTTGAAGGTGACGGAGACGCTGGAAGCAGATGTCATTGCGGACCTACACACAGACTCCGGCACGTAGATGGAATTTGTGCTCCAGGGAGAATCCAGGATAGTCAAGGTACGCCGCATTCAATGGACATCCAATTTGAGTCTCCCTGAAGAAAAGTAGGCGCGGTTTCTTAGTCTCAAGATGGTGATGAACTGCGCTGAGATTAGAGTGAAATCCTCGAATATTTGTTGAGTAATGTTATTATTAATCTTAATATTAGTAAAGTAAAGTAAATTTAATATCAGTGCAGTAGTGCAGTAATGGGCTGAAGTTATAAGGCTGCCATCACACGGCATAATGCATTTATTTTAAACCAGCAACTTTCTCTGGCTTAGGGTAGGGTTATTAATTTGGCGTTACTTAGTTTCAAGACATTTAAACACCATTTACGTTTTCATTTTTAGTTTGTTAAAAAAACATCAAGAGTTTGGATAAAATATTGACTAGATCACTCTTGGATCTTTATCTGTTCGTAGAGTTTCATTTCAATCATGCTTCAAGGCATGCTCAATATTAGCTCAATTTAAGGCATTAATTTCAATATTACAGACAGATACTTTAAATTTATTTATAAGTACAAACTATAAAAAAGTTCCGGCAACAAAGATATATAATGTAACTTTATCACCTGAAATCACATAATATGTGCTCAGAGATAAATGAACTATAAGTGCAATTCTGAAGCGAGCCAAGTTCCATTTTAAGCTACATTACGTGATCACGCCCGTCTGCCGGAGCGAACAATAACACGTTGTGTTTGTAGTGAGGCACTACGTCACGAAGTAGTTCGAACGAGAGACAAAGTTAAGAAGTCACTTTTAAGAGAATGTTATCCTTAAAATCGTCTAATAAATTATTTACAAAACGAAGAAATTATTTATTTTTTAATTCATTACATCTTATTAAATATTCACTGCTAAATATTAGGTCTTTATGGAAAATGTTAATTTTTTTTTTGTATTATTGGGATTTCAGCTCAAACATAATAAGGTATATTTTCTCATAGGTATTTCTTCAGATAAAAAAAAATTGGCACAAATATACACAAAATAATTTTAAAATACAATTTCAGATACGAAGCAGTTTCTAACACACTCTTTAGCCTAGTCGACTAGCGGATGTAACAATCGGTACAATAGAAAAAAAAATCAAGAATATATTATGTACATAAATAAACAATTCCAGGAAAAATATAAATAATAATATTATTAATAGTTTTTCCTGGAATTGTTTATTTAGACATTTAATTTTGATATATTATATCAAAATTGAATGTCTAAAATTATTGATATCAATGAATACCTCCTAACATATAAAAAATATTTCTGGACTATTCTAGCCTAGAATGAAAATTAATTCTAGACAGAATACGTAGAAAATAATGTTGAAAGCAATATACAACATGTTACAAAAACCCTGTTCCCGTACTTAACGTTATCACGATTAGTATTCTAACCTATAGAATTAACTTTTTTTTAAAAACTGGACCTTTTTTTTAATAAAGCTAAGTAAAGCGGGGTTTTTGGCAATCCTTTTACTCCCCAGACAATGCAGAGGTAATTAAACCACATACAATTTGCATACAATTTTTTTTAAATAAGGTAAAAAAAAATTGTTCGAGATTTAAAAAAAGTTATTTCTATACATTTGAATACTGATCCTAATAACGTACTTAACGGGAACCACAGGGTTTTTGTTACATATTGTATATACAAAAAATTCCTTATGACAAAATAAAAAAATGTTAAATTCTAAAAATTTACGATTCAAGGAAGCAATATAATTTAAGAAAAACTATTTTATCAAGATTGCTCGTTGTTACGGGAACTCGTTATAATAAATAAAAAGAATATTATAACTTATATTCAGGTGGAAGATATAACATCATTGTATCGGAATGCACTACCTCAAACCTTATCATTGACTTTTATCAGTCGACTTTAAAAAAGGAAGAGGTTTACAATTCAACTATATAATATATACAAGAATACCAATGCAAGATTTCAAGATACTGTAAGCTCATTCTACGTAGATCGGACTAAAAATTAATATTCAAAAACTGAAGGTAGCCAAGCTAACTATGACGTCAAATACTTCAAGCCCCCCCCCCCCCCCCCCACCGTGACTATGGGTGCTGTAAAGCACACGGAATTAAAAATTTGTTTTATTTAACGTGTCGTTTTCGTGTAAATATAAGAAATAATTATTCAGTATACAATAAAAGAAAATTAGCTTCAAAATGATCAATGAGACCAAATAATTCCTGTGGTTTTGAAAGTTGGTACAGTTATTCCTTAAGGTGTCCAGTGTGCCAAGTGGGAGATTTTGTTTATTTACGCGTTCGATATCGAGAACGTTAAAGCTGGCTTTTCACTATGGGATATAATATATATTATATCCCGAAATATAAATTATATCCCGTGATTTGCTTTCACACTGTGAGATATATCTTTTAACCAGTGTGCATTCGTCATTGGTCATTGGATTACCCCCCTTTACCCCGTACACCGTCTGCGGGGGCACGGAACAGGGTGCGGGGTACAGGGGGAGAAATATAAAATGAAAATATCGCTCGGTCGATCGGAAAAATATTTATAGCTTGAGATGTAATATATATTATAGCACAGTGTAAACGGTTCCATATAAAATGTATGGTGAGCGATATTAATTTATATCTCGAGATGTAATATATATTATACTAGCTGTGCCCCGTGGTTTCACCCGCGTCATCACGTGTCGGTGGTGCGTGACATGCCCTAAAGCATTTTATAATTGAAATTAAATATTTTATTTGATAGCAATGGATGGAAAAATTGGCACAATTAATGGAGTACTTTTATCTGTCGGCATATTATGTATGATGTAGAGCGAAGTTAAGTTTTATCCACTTTCCCTCCCCCTCCCGGTTGAGCGTCCCCCCCCCCCACAACACAGAAAGTGTCACGAAGCGCGGTTTTTTCCAGTTTTAAAGAAATCCGTACACGATTACATGAGAAGTGTGTAGGCATGAAATGGTTCTTGAGCTATAAAACTCTTATACTTATTAATCAATTAAATTTTCAAAAAACGATAGCAACGTGAAATGAAAGAGTTCAGAAATAAAGATGTAACTAATCATTGTCATAAAAGTACTCAATTAATTTTCAATTTATTTTAGCTATAATGATTGAACTAACCACGCTCTTAGAAGCTTTCTATACTGGCTTCTCGCAGTTCTCACCGGGCGGCTAGGGTTTATGCGTAGTTCGCGCGCCCAGCCAAGTATTGAATTATTTTAATTTTACATTATCTCTTAAACTATACGTCCAAACAACATGGTATAAAGAACAAAGTTTATCTACATAAAATTGTCTTAATGATGAAGTAACTTTCGTTCGTAAGGATAATTAGGCCATGCCTAATAAAAACGCTCATAAATAAAATATTTTTTGTCACAAAATACCTAATTATGGCTTAGGTATAAGAAATAGACATATGGTATCACGGACTTTTTTTTAGACGGAGTAAAGATCTATATTTTTCTAGAACATTGTATTTACATATCCCTAACGATAACACCAGCGTACGCGGATAAATCATTTCGGGAGTGCTTTTTCTTCTGACTTGCTTAACAAATATCCATATTTAAGGCTAGCTGAGTAATATAGCTTAATCCTAGATAGCCTATACTATTCCACATGAATCTGGCTATAATATACATAAAGAATTTTTGAAATCGGACTGGTAGTTCCAGAGATTAGCGCGTTTAAACAAACAAAAAAACAAAAAAATCTGTTCCGCTTTATTATATTAGTATAGATTATATCCCGTAGTGAAAAGCGGGCTTAACTACGATTTGTATAGAATAAAATCAGCGCCAGCTAGTGGCAATAATCGGAATCACAATTCATTATTAGCTATTTGTATATGTTTCGTAATTTGATCAAGGTTTCGTCAGTTTGTGTTATTATTATGAGATTGAGAATTAGCCATTTTATTTTAATGTTAATTATTGAAAGTATTAAATTGAAAGCAAAAAAACATGAAGGTGTTTTCATTTTAATATGATTTTATGTTGACATTTATGGAGCAGTAAATGTAATTTAGTTACTTAGTGTTAAGTGAACTTATGATACTTACTACTGACTTAATTATTAAATATTGATGTTAGGAACTTGGATTTATCAAACGCTATTTACACAAAAACTTGAATACTTTCTTGGAAAAGGCGATATCTATCCTTAAATTACCTACCTGTCATTGGGGTGTAACAACGGACTAAAATATGCACAAGGTCTTGCTTCAGCACTGGCTTTATAATAGTAGTCATCTATTATTGTTAGTTATTCATTAATAACGAATAAAATAAAAGATGAGAAAGACATTTCTTTGTGGCTGCAAACATCCTCCTAACGAAAAAAAAAACGGCCTGCCTAAATTATATATCGTTCTCACAAAATAAAAAAAATTAACTCTTCAACAATTATTCTCACTCTTCTATCTCACTGTAAAAATTTAGGTGAAAACTTTTTCGATATCGACCGCGTAAAATTTTACGTCTCGATTGCCGCTCCAACCAATCACGTGCGTTAACGTTCTCACTGACGAATGAGAGTCAATGCTCGATGGTGATTCCGATTATTGCCACTAGTTGGCGCTGATTTTATTCCATACAAATTGTAGTTAACTTTCTCGATATCGAGCGCGTAAAACAACATCTCGCACTTGGCACCCAGATGAATATACTAAAAGCCCCCGAGGGAGGGGCAAAAGCCGGCAGTTGGGGAGGGGGAAAGGTCTCTTTTTCAAGTTTTTTTTTTTTGCTTATGACTCGAACTGCTATTTATATTATATTTTTAGTGACTTCTACGTTAATTATCGACATTAAATTTCCTATAAATTATGTTAAAGTACTTTGCAAAAATTTCAGATCTCTAGGCCCTTTTCACATACACGGTTCCGTATTATACGGCAACTGTTCACCCGGGCATAGATCATATTATTATGTTTCCTCTGACTGTGCCCGATAAGTAGCTATGGGATAAAATATTTTTTTTGTGCGCGCAGTTATGCAAATCTAACTTATTATATATTGTGATCCTAGTTCACCGCTATGTCGTATATCTACAATAAATTGCAAGAGTTAATTGTGAGCATTTTAACTTTCTCTGTGCTTTATACATATGTAGCTCCTTATTAAATGACCGCATTCAGTAGTAGCCCGAAGAACCGACAACCGTTGGGAAAAAAAGGTTCTCGAGTGGCGGCCTCGTACCGGCGGACGAAGTTTAAGGCGTCCCCCCACTAGATGGAGTGACGACCTGGTAAGATATGCAGGAAGTCGATGGATGCAGATGGCTCAGGACCGTGCTTTGTGGCATTCTTTGGGGGAGGCCTATGTTCAGCAGTGGACTTGTGAAGGGCTGTAATGATGATGATGATGATTCAGTAGAACGTACAAAGCATCCACTGACCGTAAGATGGACTATGTGCCGTTTACCAATATCTCCAATAAAAAAATTAAAGTACTTGAGATACACGGTGCTAATTTGTTAAGCAAACCCACGAGCCTCGGGCTGGGTAGTTAAAAGTTGGGCAATGCGTGTGCTTACAAAATATTTTTTTAATCGAAGTGATTAAGACCTTAAGTCCACCTAATGGTAAGTGGCTACTGCAGCCCATGGACACCTGCAAACAACTTCAAACAAAGAAGAGTACTCACAGTCTAGTCTAATTATACTGGCTCTCTATGTCCTACAGACCACAACACAGTAATAATAATAATAATATTATAATAATATATTTATTTACCCTCACAATTTAAGTTTACAAGATAGGTTATAAACAAAGTAGACTATGGGCTGAGAGTCTGGTGTCGGTACTAGGCGGAAGCCTGTGTTACGGATCGCCATGATCTCCTCCACAGGATACTATCATCACAACATGCTATTTGTATGATTAACAAATGAGAGACAAATGAAGTATATTATTAGTTACTTTTGTGATGTTTGTGTGTGTGTGTGTGTGTGTGTGTGTGTAAAAGTAGTGCAAGTACTGCTGTGCAAGCAAGTAATAGCAAACGTCATTATTTGGTTGGTGACTTATGAATATATGCAAGGTGTACAAAAGCTGTCAAGATAATGGGGTTGTTATAAACTGGCACTTAGCGGCCAGCCTCCGCAGAGTTCACCTGATGATGCCTCGTGTAGAGGCGAAACACGTGTCGTATTTTCGAGAGTGGTGTGTTGCCTAGTGTGGTGGTGCTGGGGATGATAGTGTTGAGATTGACGGCGACGGGTATATGCGCGTGATTGAGGGAGGGTGGGGGGTCCCCTTAAAACTGGGCAGGACACATCATTTTCTTTCTTTCTTTACGCGGAATTAACGCGTGTTCAGTACAACAATCGCTTTAGGATGCTGATAGCGCTCTCTCGATATTGCAGCGCATCAGGTATGTTTGTTGAGGCGAACACGGACAGCTTTGATACAATAGTGCGAAAAAGCGTGGCCTCCCTGAGACGACGTGTGCGAGACAGTGCCAACGGACTCCTATGTACTGTATTAGGTAGACTTGATTTTCCGGTTGTGCGGCACTGGAACAATGTGCATATGGCGTCCAGAACTGTTTTGTTTAATATAAAATAATTATTGTTTTTTTTAGTTGTATATTTACTAACATTAATTTTAAATTCATATTATTAATTATTAACAAAGTACGGAGCTTTTATCTGAAATAAAAAAAACATATTATTATTATTATCAATGAAAGGGACAAACAGTATTACAATATTATTTATTCATTCTATTTGAGCACAAGACGTTCACTAATGAGGCTCTGTAAAGGCGATGTCGGGTTACCGTTACTTTTAATATTTAAGGTATGAAACTTTAACAAAGTATAAAATATTCTTTTAACTTTACATACACATTAATGTATATAGGCGGACTATATACCTAGGACAATCTCTACTAGTGTACCTTAGAGTAGGGCAGAGATAAAAGAGGTAGGTGTAAAAGAAGTGAGAATGTTGATAACTGGTTGGGTTGTTAACTTGATTGTAATACAAATATTTATATCGTAAAATAATGTAAAAAGGCCTCACTTAGATTCATTTATTTTCCTTTTTATTTTAAATAAGGTTCTTACTACACTATGAGTATTCCCTGTATCGCTGAAGCGTCTCATTCATTCATTTACCCTTCACAAGTCAATTGCTGAACATAGACCACACAAGTAATAATACCACATACACAATAATGCCACAGACAATAATAAATGTAAATCAATAAGTTATTATCATTTAATATAAATGACGTAAACTACTACCCACATCTCCCTGTGGGTGTCGTAAGAGGAGACTGAGGAAAACTGAAACAGGAGTTGGGCAGAAAATCTTCCTAATTAAAACTTCTGATAATAACTTAATATAATTAAAAACTTCGGTTGCCAACCCGCTTTCCAAGCGTGGCAACTATGACAAAATCCCCGTATAAGGCATTCCTGAGGGAGGACTATGTTCAACAGTGGACTTTTACAGGTTGTGATGAATGACGGATGGAATCATGCACACCTGTTTTGCAGGACGTACGAGTAGTTGTTTAGAGTGGTATTGGCTACAGTGCCAAAACGCCAACATACAATATTATTAGTCGTCAGGGGTAACAAAGCACTTGCATTGGATATTGCCAGACATTATATCATAGTCCTCAGGAATGATAACGATTTGCATCTCAATCGAATCAATCAATCAAATTTAATCGATTTTTGTCGTAGATGTTGATGGGCTATAGTATCCAACTACTATCAGAAGGCTGACAAACGAGTCACTCGTTTGTCAGCCTTCTGATAGTCGAAAGAAAGTAGAAAGTCGATGAAAATGGATAGGTTAGTAGATAGAATAAAGTCATGATGAAACATATAGGAAGCCAATAGATGCTGGTAGTTCATGACTATGACCATGGCAGTCTATGTGAAAGGCCTATGTCCAGCACTGGGCTTTTGATGAGCCGTAATGGTTGTAATGAACTAAGTGTATTAAATCCGGTAAAGGTTTCAATATAACAAACTATTATAAATAATAATCTATAATAACAACATGTATGTGAGAACTGTATGTGAGACTCTATAGTAGTTGAAATATAAATTGCAAACCGCAGACGAAGTCCGGGCGAGCTCCGATAGGAGTCCGTTATTTGGTTTTGGTACTGATACATTAAATTACACCGCCTGTCTCTCGCAGTTCGTACTGAAATTGAAAAATGAGAGACTACTTTCAACGTCTTACGTTAATTCAATCATTAATCACCCATAATGTAATTTCTATTTTTGGTTGGCAGATTAAATTACCTATTTAAATAAAACTAGTTTTATAGATTTTATCGCTCACATTAACTTATTTTATATTCCCGTCTAAATCGGAACAAAAATTAATAATTTTAATCTGGAGGTGGCCGTGGTTAACTATGAAATTGGGATGTCAAACACCCCCCCCCTCCCCCGCGCCCCCGCACCCGTGACCATGGGTGCAGTAAAATGCTCGAAACGTCAGGAATATAAAATAAGTTAATATACGCGACAAAATCCGTGAAACTAGTTTTATTTAAATGTGTAGTGTTCGCGTAAATATAATAAATCATTACATAAATTACCTACTTATATAATTGGAATAAATCGATTAATTACATTTTTTTATTATTGGGACGTCTTTTCATTTAGCTTCAACTTTTTATGTATGAATGTAATGGAATTTTATAATTCAGTTTTCGCCCACTTCCAGACGTCTGAATAATTGCAAATTTCCCAGACTTGTTAAGTAATTGATGATAGTACAATAATTTAAATTCTTTTAATATGATCTACTTTTCTCACTAGGACTTTTATACTTTTTTATTTTGTGATGAGTTTACTAACTTCTAAAGTTCCGCAATGTAGAGACTGTTAAAAAGGTAATATTTTTTTTTTAAGTTAAGATGACAAATGAGCACACAGTACATCCGATGGTAGATATATTCTGTGGTTTATATACATGTGTCGAATAAGAATAAAATTCAGAGGTGTGTCCATGTGCTGTGAAAGCTACTTTACCAGTAAAAAGAGTCTTCAGTTCTCATCCCTCACACTCATGAAACAGCAGTATTATGTGAGCCCCATGTAGTGGCGCTGTAAGAAGATCCAACTACCCTTTATCGTCCAATGGGTGTTGTAGGAGGAGAGAGCGGGAAATAAGTTTTATAAAAACTATCCACCTGCCAAGCGTGCCAACTATGGCAAATTCACCTTTGAGGCAATCTTTGGGGAGGCCTATGTTCAGCAGTGGACTTTGATAGGCTCAACAGCAGTAAACTTTAATGGGACGAATTTGTTTGTGTCCCTAATTATTTTCATCGTTATGCCTAAAAGTTAAAAAACTGATTTACTATGTAGCAAATTTAATCATGATGTTATTAATATCAGGGATGAAAACTCTAATTAGTTTGCATCTTACAATTTGTAAAACCAGTTTAAATTAAATAATTCGATTATTTAAAAAAAGATTAAGCTGAATTCCAATATCGACTTGGTTGGACTTGGTTGAAATTATATGGAAACATTACTAAAGTCTATTATAGATTGAATAAAACTACTCTTACGGATTCTATCGCGTTCAATTAAATTGTTTTTTTATTGATTCCTCACGTTTCGGGTACCTTACAGCACCCATGGTTACGGGGGACTGAGGTGATTGACGTCCCGATGTCAGAGTTTACCCGGAGTAGCTTCAGCTTTTATAATTATTAATTTTGGTACGCAGAATGAACTTACTGTGTCTTGAATATCTTGCAGTGGTATGCTTGGGTTTAGTTTTAATTTAATTTATTATAGGATCTCAAGCAGGTGGTAGTACCCAGCCTCCCTCTCTATTGGAATAAGGATGTTTTTTAATTTCAACAGCCTCACGTATCTTCCTTGGCAGAAGTCGATGTTCTTTCGTGAGAATTTGTGGTTTATCAAATCTAATGTAATGGTGGGGGCCATCTAGGATATGATCACAAACTGCAGACTTTCCGTAACGTTGGAGTTTTACGTCAGATATGTTTCTTTACGCGAGTTTTGATAGATCGTTTTGTTTGCCGTTTATACAACATGTAACAAAAAACCTGTGGTTCCCGTTAAGTACGTTATCAGGATCAGTATTCAAACCTATAGAAATATTTTTTTAAAAACTTGACCATATTTTTTTAATTTTATTAATTTTTTTTAAATATTTGTAGTTTTATTACATTTACAATTTTTAGTAAAGCGGGGTCTTTGACAATCCTCTTACTCCCCAGACAACGCAAAGGTAATAAAACCACATAAAATTTGTATACAATTATATTTTTTTAAATAAAATAAAAAAATATTCTTCGAGATTTTAAAAAAAAGTTATTTCTATACGTTTGAATAATGATCCTGTTAACGTACTTAACGGGAACCACAGTGTTTTTGTTACATATTGTATAACAGACCGCATTCACAATCAAGCTTGTACACTCCGTCATCTTGTAGAGCACTTGCACTTGACGGAAGGTAAAAACTGACTAATCATCTTCGGCGGCTTGAAGAATGTTCTAATACAAGCTTGCTTCAAGATGTAGTAAATCTTGTCTGTGACACATCTGACATATGGTAGTACAGCAGGCACACACTCGATTGTAGCCGGCTTCACTCGGTCACTGTGACGTCGGCGCGAGACCTGTAGCTTTTTGTCGTGCAGAAACTGCTTGACCAGGCCAGGTGCTTGCTGTCACAGATCCATCGTGCTCTCTGTAACAAAGATTTGCCCACAGTGAAGGATGATTGTGGGATTCACTGTTTAAATATCGGTTCGTATGGGTCTTTTTTCTATACACATTGTGACGTATGGTGTTGTTAGGACTAACACATCTAGGAAAGATAAAAAATTATTTGCCTCTAACTCCATAGTAAGTTGAATATAGAGTTTATGGAATTAAGATGTTCTAAAAATAACAGTTACTTTGTCTGGTAGTAAAATATTGTCTACGTACCCCTTGTAGAACCTTTGAGTTACAGGCGCAGTAAGCAGGGCTTTCTCCTCAAAGTCAATGAAAGATACCGGTGAGCCCATTGCAACACCATCTACTTGCTTAAAAAACTATTCCTTCCGCAATAGATAACCAGATGTAATGCAATATCTGAGTAATATTGCATATTCTGCTGGCATGTTCTTTTCCTCTAGTTTCCTAGTTACAATTGAGATGCAGTCTTCAACAGGTAGGCATTTAAATAGAGACTGAACATCAAAACTGACCATGGTTTTATTGTCAGTAAGACATAGGTTTTCATCTCACTGACAAAATGGTATGAAGCCTTAGTGTGTGCTCTTGTGTGTACTCTGAGTGGTGATAGTAGTTTTGCTAAGTGTTGAGCCAATCTGCAATTTGGCGAATTGATCTGACTCACTATTGGACGTAAGTTGTTGTATTATTAAATTGGAATCCGACGTAGCCATTATAACCGTAGCAATATCTTTATCTGAGCGGAAATCGTGAGATTTACTCTGTTGCGTAAGTTTTTCAATGAATTAAATTCATCTTTGGGAATATTTAATTTCGGAGCTGAGCTTCGACGTAACATAGACGAAATGTTTTAACGTTTGGCCTCTAAATCTTCATTACCAATATTATTTTGAAATGTTGGGAAACAATAAAAAAACAATTTAATTAAATGAGATAGAATCCGCAAAAGTAGTTTTATTCAATGTGTAGTATTTGCGCAAATATAAAAAATCATTATAAAGTCTACTATATATTGCATGCCGAGCGCAAAGCGCGTGGGTATGTTCTACTAACGCCTAAAAATCAAAATTCCAACGCTTTGTCGCATGAAATCGTATCCAGCAACCATATTATACATATAAATGATGTAAAAAGCACATTGTTACAAAGATAAATAATTGTTGAACTTATTAATATTTTTTTTAAATCGATTAATTGCTATTTTTAAATAAAAAAAGGGATTTTAGTGGCTTATGGTGTGGATTTATCATGTCCCCAAGGCTTGTAAATACTAGAACTTTTGAAAATATAAATTGTTTAAATCAATCTATTTTTTAATCTCTTCATCTATCATGTGGTAAGCCACTGAATGTAAATGGCAGTGTAATTTTGTTTTGTTTAGCTATAATTAATTTTTTTCGGCTCGAAAATGGCGAAATTTTCGTTGATTTGGTAGCCTTGTATAAAATTATTTCTGTAAATGGGGAGCTACAGCCACAAAGTAGTTTACTCACTAACTTAGTTCGCCATCGCCATAGATTACTGTATATATCAGACTGATATTATCAGTTCGCCGTCAGTCGCCGTCGTGAGTGGACATTATTTCGGTTGTTTGCAGCGGCTCAAAAAGATCGCTGTACAAATACACAATATTCGAATAACCAAATTTCTTAAATACTTGATTATAATAATAATAAACCTAGCAAGCTAACAGCATAGCAAAGTGGCGAAGCAATCAGCTTTGTAGCGTTTTCTAACGGAAAAAAAAATTCAAAATAGGAGGTTCAGATGCCTGGGTGATCAGTAATCGATTGCTGAAAACAGAATTTGAAAATTCGAAACCGTTCTCGAGGTAATCGTGGGACAGACGGACAGACGGACGGACGGACGGACAGACGGACAGACGGACAGACATCGTGAAATCAATAAGTGACTTCGCAAGCTTCGCCACTTAATAAGAGATTTTTTTATTACAATATTTTAAAAGCACAGAATAAATAATAGTAGTACGTGCTAAAAGTAAGTAGTATCAATTTTTTTGTCATGGGTGTAATTTTCATGGTTTTCGAGGGTGTTAAAACCGATAGGGTTGTCGAAATGTAAATCCAAGATGGTGGCCGCAATAAGTATCATTTTTTTCATAATGGGTGTCTTTTTCATGGTTTTCGAGGGTGCTGAAGCCAATAGTGCTGTCGAAATGTAAATCCAAGGTGGCGGCTGCAATAGGTATAAATATTTTTATCATGGGTGTCATTTTCATGGTTTTCGAGAGTGTTAAAGCCGACAGTGCTGTCGAAATGTAAATCCAAGATGGCGGCTGAAGTAGGTACCAATTTTTTCATCATGGGTGTCATTTTCATGGTTTTCGAGGGTGTAGAATCCGATAGTGCTGTCGAAATGTATTTTAACTACTTAAAAAAAATTACGTATAATCATGCTATACTTTATTTTTAATGCGAAGGCATGCTCAATTGGATTTACCAATATATTTTTATATTATACTTATAATATAATAACGGTTGGATCGAGAGTGAGCGAGAGGTTGCGTCACTCTAGCGGAGCTTCATATCGATAGTGGCGAGGTGGAGGGCATATTAAGAAACTCCCGCTCTTTTGTGCAGTATAAAGTTCACTGTAGACGCCATGTGTGAGAGATTCCGCCTGAGTCATTCTACGAATGGTCGTAGTTCTGTCCTTTGTGATGGTTCTTCTGGTGCAGACAAGGAAGATGATGTTGAAAAAAGGCTGCTCTGTGTAACACAGAGATGAGTAGTGTTGCTGTTGGTTTGCGTACTTTGGTGATATCATGTAATTAGGTCCCTCACGTAACACTAGTGTGTGGTTGGTGTCGTCGAACTGTAATTGCTCTAAACTAAATGTATAATTCGTTACGGTGTCTCATTACTGAAAACGATTAATTACGTAAGTAAAAAAGCAAGTTTAACATCCGCTCTCACACTTTTACTATGTTTAACAATTAACGCTATCCTGAAACTTTTTAAAGAAAAGGTATTCATATACAAATTCAAGATATTTTTTCCAAAGTTTAATTTCATTTAATTGTAATACATATGCAATATTTTGTTCGATAACTTGTTGCCATCTAAGATCACTCCATGTTGATCAATTCCGGATGTTTTTTCTCAATTTCTTGCTTGAATCTCTCTTAAGTTGTTGGCAGTAGAACCGAATCGATGGTTTTTCCCGGCGGAATTGCTCTTAATAAACGATGCCCTTCCAATCCCACCATACACACAGAATCACCTTATTGCGTGTTAATCCGGGTATCACTACAGTCTATGGAGCGTGACTACCCTTTGCCCATGATCTTTTTCACACGTTCTTATCGTAGGTGATGCACTTTCATCACCAGTGATCAAATTTATCAAAAATGGTTCAGATTTATTACGTTTCAATAGAGAATCGCAAATGAATACACGTTTCATTAGGTTTCTTTTAGTGAGCTCGTGAGGTAACAATTATTGAGTTTTTTGGGTAGCCAGACTTTTGCAAATGAGCTAAAACTGTTGTGGTCAATCCTCCATTCCTCGGCTATGTTATAACTACTAACGTAATGATCTTGCTCTACCTTTTCAAAAATGGCATCGACTTTATCTTTATAATGGCGACCAGAGTGAGCTGCATCTATGACATCAAAATTCGCGGATTGAAAACGCTTGAACCAACTTTGTGCTATTCTTATTGACACTGTATAAGGTCCATAAACGTCACTTTTTTTCGTGGCTTGTGTCATATTTTCCTGTTGTGTAATAAAACTTCAGAATCTATCTAATTTCTTCGTTAGATTCAATCATTTTTGTGGACTAAAAAAACAATTGAAAAATGGCGGGAAAGTGTTATTTACTTTTTATTTTTCTTTTTCTTAATGTCATTTGTGTATTGAAATAAAAGCCAGTCAGATACAAACAGTATAAAGACGGGAACTTTTTCTTCAGATTTATACAAACAAAATAAAAATAGACTTTTTCTCGACCTATTATTTCCGAGATCAGTAGTGGGATCCTCTGATAAATTTACTAGATACTTCTTAGTTATATGGATAATAAAAATAGCCAATCAGTTAATTAACGTTGGAACCATTGTGTTATATCTAACTGAATAAAAAACTTTTATGCAGTTTTTTTTAAATTTATTAATGGGTTTTATTTAAAAGTATATATTAAATAATACAAATATTCCTATTCATAATTCTATTTCCTTCTACTACTCTTGCTAAAGCATCAATAACTTTTGTGTACAGCCTTTAAAAAAATTATGTATTCGTACCTTTTTCTAATCAGTCGAGTAAAATAGGCAAGGATGATATCTAGGTTGATATTTTTAGGTTACCCTATTTTTTTCTTTGCAATTTCTCAGAAATGTCTGTGTTCTGTTTCGTTGAAAAATTTCTAGGTACTACTGTATAATATTTTTTTTCATTTTCTACGTTAGACTTTTAACAACAATTCTAGAGTTATTAATGATATTTTAAAATAAGTTGTTCTATACTTGGTAGAGCCATGCTGCAGCTATATTATGGTTGTAGCACGAATGGGTCGGCTCGACCGCGGTAGGACCACGCTCTCACAGAATACCAGCGTAAAATAGCAGCTAAAGGCTGCTGTGTTTGGTATGGTGAGTGTAGAGAACCGGAGACACTCTTTACTGGAAATAAGGCATTCCATCTTAGTCCTCAACATTCTGACAACGCATCTGTATTTTGATTCGTAATCGAAAATATATGTAGATGTCTATGGGCCACAGCAACCACGTACCACGTATCAGGTGGATTGTGTGCTCGTTTGTCACCCTTATCCTATAAAAAAGATACTTCGTATGCTTACGGCAACCGATGGGGAAAAAAGATTCTCGAGTGGCCTCCCATTAAATGGAGTGACGACCTGGTAAGACATACAGGATGGAAGTCAACGGATGCATGTGGCTGAGGATCGTGGTTAGTGGCATTCCTTGTATGTGGATGCATATGTTTAGCAGTGGACTTGTGAAAGGCTGTAATGATGGTGATGATGATGTATGCTTACGGGTTTATTAGATTATCTTCAAACTGTGGTTATACTAAGTGAATAAAATGAACTTTTACGAATTTTATTGTGTTTATAAACATTTATTAAAACTAATTATTTCGGATCTTATCATGTTCTAATACCGACGCTTTGGAAAGTCTGGAAACATGTTTAGGAAAGCTCCAACCATTTCATTAGATTTGTCAATAGAAGAAGTCATGGTGTGTAACTTAAAATACCAAAAGTCCATTATATAAATATAGCACCAAAATGATTGATTTTTACTTTTTTTATGTAAAAATTAATAATTGTTTTACCTGTGCTTGACTACAATCCTACCTGGCAGTAAGTGGTGATGAAGCTCTAGATGGAAAAACGCACTGTCTTAGCGTAACAAAAGCCTTTTCTTTCTTGCCTCGAAGACTCCCATAATGTAATCGCACGGAAAAATAGACGCTGACAAATTATTTTACTCATTTGCTGTACACATTACGCAAGACCAAGCAAACCGTTTGGTTGTAATGCGTGAAACATCTACAACAAAGGGATGAAGACACACCGACCTACCTAATTGTATGATAGTGGAAAAGGGAGGGACTAATTAAGGCATATAAGGCTAAAGATAACCGAGATTAACCACGACGTCAAACACTTCTCACTCTTCCTGTGGTGTTACTGAAAAGCATTCGAAAGATTGGGAGTATAAAAAAGTATAAATTCACCACGATTGAATCCGTTACAATTATTTTTATGCAATTAGATACTTCTGTATAATAATTTAAATTAAAAAAAAAACGTATGTCCAGCTGTTAACCTCTCACAGGCTGAATTTATAGTGTAGCTAAACATAGTTTATTCGCAGTTTTTACTTTTTCATACTTTACGTACATTCAACTCAAAATGGTGCCCTGACTGCGTTAGTCAAAAGGCAAGGCGTAGTGAAGAGTGCACGCCTTGCAATACATAACGCAGTGTTGGTACCGACTTTGTTATATGGCAGCGAAACCTGAATATGCCAGAAGAAGCATAAAAGCAAGTTGAATGCAGTGGAGATGCGATCTCTTCGTAAAATGTGCGGCGTCACCATGGCCGACGGAAAGCGAAACGAAGAGATTCGCAATATGGCAGGTTTGAAAGATGACCTTATTACAAAAATTGATAAGGGCGTGCTTCGATGGATTGGGCACGTTGAGAGAATGAGTGAAGACCGAATGGTGAAGAAAATATATAGCGCGAAAGTTAATATTAAAAGGTGTCGAGGTAGACCGAGACTAACTTTCGAAGACCATGTGAGCAAATTGCTCGAAGAGGGGAGGGTCAAGAGTACTCGTATACCTAGACGTGCATGTATGAAGAAGATAATGAATCTGAAAGAAGCGAAAGATGTATGTAAGGATCGTGACACTTGGCGATCTGTTCTCTCTGGCTACCCCGTCAGGGATTGTGCGTGACGATAAGTAAGTAAGTAAGTAACTCAAAACGGTTATTTTTCTCAAACCAACCTCTTTATTTTAATAGCATTTGATTCGCTCGGTGATGCTTGAAAATATTTGCTTTTATATGTATATACTTCCGTGCTTGACAAGCACTGAAGTAGTAAATTGAATCACAACCCGTGATTGAATTGCAGCTATTCACAACTTTTCCTTTGAAATTTTGAGGTGCAAATGGAAAAATAAGTGGAGTTACGCGACGAGGAACGTTACGTTACGGCGATATAAAACTAAAGGATTTACAAAAAAAACTGTAAATAAAATAAATAAATATATCAATATAAAAACCGGCTTCAACTTATACGATCATGTTGAAATAAGTCAACACTTTTTCAATGTGTATTTTATACCTTTGTAGATTATACGACAATTTTAATTAATTTTTTATCGGGGCGTTGTTAAATTTAAACCTTAAAAATACCATAGCGTCCATACAAAACCGGCGTTTATATTAATCGATTGAATAAGCTAACACATATCGTATTATATCTCTAGATATTGGCATCACTTCATTTAACACACTTAATGACGTCATTTGAAGGTGAAATAGATATAAATTAATTTCATGCATTTTTAATAAAATAAATGCCATCCCTTTTTTGAAAACCCTCTAAGTTGCTATATAGGGTTTTAAAATAAACAATCCCGAAAAAGTTCCAAATTCAACATGGCTTATAAGTTTCGTTATATAACGATTTGGTAAAATTATCGCGTAACGTATATACAAATAATATAGTTGAACTTAGAACCTCGTCTCTTAAAAATTTGGCTTCTGGCTTATTTTATAATTTTTAATTTGGCTCTGTTTATAATTTAAAAAAATAAACTGAATCTATTAACCAATTTCAGTGATATATCTCTCATTTATCTCAATTATCAAAAAGAAGTCGAAGAAAAATAATTTTGAAACCAGCGGCGACGAACGAGTCTATAATGTCTATTATAGTTTGAGTCTAATGGTATCGATAATAATTGTTTGGTTCGTCAAATATTATTCAAAAAATGTACATTCAAAATTGTATGTGCTTGTACAATATTTCTACTGGCAGCGAATTGAAACGAATCCAATTTTGTTTCATGTGTCTTCAAACTATATCCAATGATTCGATAAAAACCCTTTGAGATTTAATGGAGCCAAAAGAATTCTACTACTTGTTTCTTATGCATATTATACTTTATTGATGTTTTTTTAACATGATAAATGCGCCAGTATTAAAAATTGCGAAAAATATATTTTCTACGGATAGCTGCCAGTTTGTTACACTGTATTTTAAAAATTTAGATAACTTTCATTTACTATTAAACATTATACGTGAGCGACAACAAAATTGAATTTTGCCAATTTTACTAAAATAAACCAGTTTATCAAATAGCTAACGTGATATGCAAATTCCCAGCCGCAAGCCCATATCGCGTGATATTAATAGCTGACGAAAATTTGCTAATAAAATAGTCTGTAACATTTTGCGGCCAATACCACCAAAGATTTGTCATATTTTGTTAGATTTAAATTATTTGCAGACCAGTGCTATTAGTCCAATTTGTCATTGTTATATTATTTGTTATAAAAGTTAAGTACATTTATTGAATAACGTAGTTTTCTTCTTAATAATTTTCACTTGTCAGTCACATTATTACTTGCAATGATCTAAAGAAAATTTTATATTTATATTACCAGATCTTTACCATAATTGACGTACATAAAAGTATGAATTTTAAATGAAAGAGCTCGTATAGTGAGTGTTGAGAACCGGCGACCCTTTTTACTAGTAACGAGGTATTTCATCTTAGAACTCGGTTGTGAAAACGCGTCTTCATTTTGTTTCTGAATCGATGATATATTTAGGTGTCTATGAGACACAGCATCAATTTACCATTAGTTGGACTGTGTTCTCATTTATCACCCTTATTCTATCCAAAATATAAGCAGTAACGTAATATTCGTTTTATTGTGTTTGTGTTTATTTACAACGATGTAAGAGTATCTACCACCCCATAACATCTCGCGGGTGTCGTAAGAGGAGATGGGCAGCAGGGTCTTCCTAATTGATTCCTCAGAATACGAATGCGAGTTAACCAAAACTAAAATGGTGATCATAAACTCGATTGCTCTAATCCATCTGCAATTTCACTCAAATTGCAGACGGATTGGAGCAATTGGACGATATTGGGGTTTTTGCAGGCCTCAATAATGATATTGCGGTCGAATTTTTCGAGTCTACAGCATCGTTTGGTTAACTTTGACTTGTGTAATTTGGCGAGATAGGTGTCAACAGCATTGGTTTGCAAACTGTCTAGGAGAAGAGTAACTCCAAAATGAAACCTGGAACTGTGTTTCGTAAAGTACACGTAAGATTCAAGCTGAAATAAGCAGTGCATTCCTGCAAACACCCGAGTCAAGGTGCCGCCGTGCCGAGGACTGAGTGGCATCAGGGTGTAACATGATGTCGGGCTTGCACAGTATACAAAATGCAGTGTAGTACTTTCGACCATGCCGTTGTATACTTAGGTTCGAAGCTCTTCGCTGCTGGTCAAGCATACGTGGCCTTAAGTAGAGTAAAATCCCTAATAAAGATGCTTCCAATATTGATTGGTCAGCTATTTTAAATGCAGACTCTATTGACGATAAAGTTGCAATATTTACGACTAAATTAACCTGTCTTTATGATAAACATGCACCAGTTCGCGTAATTAAAATGAGACATCCCCCTTCACCATGGTTGACTGATGAAATAAAAACCATTTTAAATAAAAAAGCTGCAGTGAAGACAAAATATAAATGTAAGCCTACATCTATAAACTGTGGAAAATATGTTATTATTCGAAATCACTGCAATAGAGTATGTAGGGATGCTCAACGCCACTATATCCATAAATCGGTACAAATTGGTGATGCAGCTAAAGTCTGGAGTTTTCTTAGATCAATGCGAGTTGCAAAGTCCCGTAATATTGTACTCTCTAAAAATTTAAATATTGAATTACTAAATCATCACTTCTCATCGTCCTCCAACTTAAATAGAGCTACAAAATTGAACAAATTAAATTTTCTTTCAGCGCTTCTAACTCCTGATCATTCATTTTTCGTCCTAAATCAATTCTCTGCTTGTGATGTTAAAGAATAGTATTCTATCCATTACTTCGAATGCAATTGGCAGCGACTGGATCAGCCGTAATATGATCCTTCCGATTCTTGACATAATCAATCATCCCAATACTTTGCCATATCCTCAACTCCTCCATTTCTTGTGGTGTTTTTCCATCTACTTGTAAAGACGCTCACATCATACCGTTGCCTAAAAAGCCCAACCCTACATCTTTTTCGAAATATCGTCTTATATCTATATTGCTATTCCTATCCAAAGTTTTCCAACGCCTGGTATCGCAATAATTCCTTTTTAACTCCTCTACAATCTGGTTTTCGCATAATTCTTTGGCTTGGCTTCTTGGCTTTAAATTTTTTGGCATAATTCTGTCACAGCCTTAGTCAATAATACGGAATATATAAGATCTGCCATGGAAAATGGCAAATTTACTATCCTTTCTCTGTTAAATTTTAGTAATGCCTTTAATCCAATTGATTTTGAAATTTTACTGGGTATATTTGGCTCTCTTAACATATCTCCAACAGTGATTGGTTGGGTTCAAAGTTACCTGTCTGGGCGCCGGCGATGTATTCGCATTGATGACACATTTTCTTCTTAGTGTGATACCATTGCTGGTGTCCCGCAGGGTGGCGTATTATCTTCCTTACTTTTTTCAATTTTTATTAATTCTATAGCTACTAAGATTTCTTCTTCGTACCACCTATACGCAAATGATCTTCAAATATCTACTCATGTTTCTCCTAGTGAACTAGATGTAGCTATTAGTACTATAAATAGTGACCTTGAGCAAATATCAGATTGGGCAAAAACATATGGCAGAAACTTTTTTATTCAATATAGATTATAAATAATACTTATTGAAAGTCACTCTTTTGTATAATTACCACTGGTTCGAAAAAAAACTCTGTCCTGAGAAGAACCAGCAAGAAACCCAGTGGGACTTTTTTTTAAATAACAGCCTACAATCATGTATGTTACACAAATTAACAACACAACAAATTATAAATAGCATGGTAGCGATCACCTCATTTCCAGGGGTTATTATCATCTATAAATTCTTTAATACTATAGTAACCCTTTTTATACAACCTTAGTTTAATAAAGTTTTTAAACATTGAGCTGGTCAAATTTTGTATATTTTCTGGAATTTTATCGCCCCAAGAATGAATAACTGACTCGATGGAGTCGAGTAACTGGTACTACTAGCTTGTGTCTGTTCCGAGTATTTACAGAATGAATATCACTTATTTTTGTAAAACTACTTTTATTTTTGTGTACGTACATTACATTTTCATAAATGTATTGAGAGGCCAACGTTAATATTATTAATTTCCTTAAATTTTTGTCGCAGTGACTCTTTAGGCTTTAAATCATAAATTGCTCTTATGGCCCTCTTCTGTAAAACAAATATAATTTCAGTGTCAGCTGCGTATCCCCATAGCAAAATACCATAAGACATTATGCTATGGAAATAGCTAAAGTAAACTAGTCTAGCTGTTTCAACATTTAACACAACAAGCTTTAACATTAACCCTCTAAAGACTCAGTTAATTGTTATCAGAAGTTCGATGATACGATAAGTTAATATGATTGGAAAATCAAACCTTTCTCAAGCACCTCAAGTTGTTTTTGATGGAAATTTTATTCCTGTTAGTGAAAAATTCAAAGACTTGGGAATTTATATTGACAGGAACCTATCATGGGGTCCTCAAATACAGGAAATTAGTCGTAAACTCTTTGCAGCTGCTCAATCATTGAACAAATTAAGGAACTTTCTACCTACTGCCACTAAAATTGCACTTGCACAATCTCTGCTTCTCCCGATTCTGGACTATTCAGATGTAAGCTACCTTGCTCTCACCGAAAAACAACTTGATAAACTTGAGCGTCTTCAAAGTTTTTGTATAAGATTCATATTTGGTTTGCGCAAGTATGATCATGTTCCTTGTTTTCGTAATAAGCTCGAGTGGCTTCCTATTCGTCTTCGCCGGAATGCTCGTATTCTGTCACTTCTTTACAATGTTCTGTTTAATCCTTCCTATCCTTCTTATCTTAAGGATCGCTTTGAATTCCTTTCGCTATTCCCGTTCGATAGTTTTGAGATCATCAGAAAATTTTACATTAAAAATGCCTGCCCATAATACCAAATTTTTGGACAGGTCGTTCACTATCTAAGCAGTCCATCTATTGAATGGCCTACCTATGTCAGTGAGACGCGTCCAATCTTTATCTATTTTTCAGAAGCTTGTACACAATCACTATCTTTACCTTTGAATTCGTGCCATCTATATATGTATGCATTGGTATTTTATGTCTTTATTTGTTATTTATTTCCATATTTTATAATTAAATCTTTATAAATATTGTTTCTGCATCACCAAACCACACAATTTTCTGCTTTTTGCAATCCTGTCCATCCAAAGGTTGTCGTGAAGAAATCGCTTTTAGCTTTTTAAGACCGCCCATTATGTCACTATTTTTTTTCCTTTTCTTTCGTTTATGTATTGATTCGGTGTACAATAAAGAATAATCTATCTATCTATCTGAGATCTTTAGAAGGTCTCTTTATTGAAGAGCTAGACTGTTAGAAATTTACCGACAAACCACCTTGCAACAATGATGCGTTGAATGAGATGATTAGACTGAGAAAGCTGTCCAGTGTTAACTAAAAAGTAAAAAATAAATTTAAAGTAAAAAAAAAAACTTTTTTTAAACTTAGCGTGTCGCGAGATTTACCTGTGTAGATAAACAGGATCTAATTGATTTTAATATTTAAAATTTTCAAACTAAATAAATACGAGTAAGTAGAAATGACTAGAAACTTAAATCTCGCGACAAGCTTTTATATCATATAAATTGTGTAATGACGTTATAAGTTGATAGTAAAATTTTTAAAGGGAAAGATTATTTTATTCTTTTTAGCGCTTTTAAATAGAACCTTGTTTTAAAAAGATTTTTTTTTTTACTTTTAATTTATTTATATTTTGATTTCTGTTGTTAAAAAAGATATTAAGAGAAATAATATAGATAAGTTAAGTAATTAAATCGATGCTGTTTGTTTATCATTGGCAAAAACATGTAAAATTGTTATGTGCAAGGAATATCTCTTCAAGCCCGCAAACTCTCTTACTATTTTAACACAGAACATCCGTAGTATTATTAAAAACATGGATAATTTCTACATCCTCTTTCGAATATTGGACACTAACTGTGATGTTATCATGCTGAATGCTAGATATCTAAAAGCCAATAAAACCTGCCATCACTGTCAGGATACAATACTTTTAGTAGTAAAACTGTTAATAACCAAAAAGATAGTGTAATAGTCTTGGCGATAAAAAAAATAAACATCTCAGTCGAAGAACCAGATTATATCTAAGATAGATTGTATTAGGTTAAAGGTATGAAAATAGGCCAGAATACTGCTAGCCTTGCTGTTTACACACCTTATGGTTTAAACAAATAGAAAATTTTATCACGTCATTAGACAATACATTTAAGCAATTGTCACCATTCTAAAACAAAGTTTTAACGAGTGATATGAATATACATAGATCTTAACCCAAAAGGGGGCGATGGCGGAGCAAAAGACTACCTAAATATCTGTGCATTCCAGGGCCTGCTTCTAGCACATTTGCTCCTTACTCATCTAAGTGGTTCCTGTTTAGACCACACTTTGATAAAAACTGAGTTGCCATCTATAAACTTTGTCACTAATTCTTTAGTAACTGGCCATAGTGCCGTCGTTCTTAACTTACACCTTAAAATACGTAAACCTAAATGTATATACTCCATTCTTAAAACAAATATGAAAAACCTTGAACATGCAATACAAAAAATTGACCTTAGCCCAGCTTATAAAACCGATGACGTTTTTCTTTGCCTTAATTAATAAGTTACGTACCAAATTCCATGATTAGCAATACTACTACTAAAGCCTTGTTTTATACCCGGACTAATTAGGTGCATCAAACATAGGGACAAACTACACCTGATGGCAAAATATTCTTCAGATAGTTCCATTTTACAAATTTCATATAATAGATATAGAATTTTTTGTAATAATTGATTAAAAAAGTTATAGTATAATTATCTTGCCAACTTCCTGGAAGAGTTTGGTAGAGATAATAAAATTATTTGGCGGCATGTAATAGATATTGCATTTATATCCAAACAACATAAATCTTTATCAGAATCATTACAAAATAAGTCATTGCCGCTTATTTCAGCAACTAGAGCAAATAATTTCGTCACTAAAAATCTTGCTGAGCAGATAATAAGCAATTCTAACAATAATTATGAATACAGGGCCACTTTCTCAACTCTCTCTTTCTCGTTAACACAGCTTTTTTGCGTTATTAGATACGGACACTACTGAGGTAGAAAGGATTTTAATGGGACTGAAAGAAACAATCGCGGTTCGTTGGAACTTCAAACCCTCTAGTATATTAAGAAAATTTAGACAAATTCTAGTACCACCATTAACTTATATTTTCCGAATTTGCCTTTCTGAAGTAATTTCCTCAGATTGTTTTAAAAAAAGACATTGTTGTTCCATTATATAAATTGAGGGACAAAAAACGATTCCAATTATTAGCCTAGCACAGTATTCTCATTTACGTCTAAAATATTTAAAAAAAATATATTAACAATAGATTAATTCATTCTTTACAAATTAGTTCCATATTAGTGAATACGCAATATGGTTTCAAATGAAAACTGCCCACTGCTTATACTGTCCAGGAAATGACCAATTACGTCTCTCAAGGATCAGGTAAAGGCAACCAATCAGTTGGTATTTTTCTTGACCCAGATAAAGCTTTTGATACAGTTTCTATTACTATCCTATTAAATAAGTTAAAGAGCATAGGTATTCAAAGTAAATAGCTACAATTTCAAACTTTTTGCGAACAATATATAAAACCGATATCAATGCATAAACATCGAAAAGGTGATTAGGTCTGAACATAAAAATACTAATGCCATCATAAACATAACTTGTAACTTGTAAAAAAAGCCAAGTCCCGCAACTCAGTTCTACCGTAAAAGGTTGTGAGATCCATGTAATACCAAGTCGGTTAATTTATTCAGTCCCTAATTAAGGGTCCTACTGTCTTAAGTTATTATAAAATTAGCTAACCTAATAACATCTTATAGTGACCACACCTATACTAAAAATCTTTTATATTTTAATTAAATAGATTGACTTGGCCATCGCATGAAAACACAATGTATCTCTCAAGTAATACACATTATATTAAATTAGATTGTTTAGTGCACTTGCCAAGTCAATTTATTTATTTAAAACATAAAACATTTTTGATATTGATATGGTCACTATAAGATTTTGTTAGGTTAGCTAATAACGTAATAATTTACAGACAGAAGGACCCTTTAGTAGGGACTGAATAAATTAACCGACTTGGTATTAAATGGATCTCACAATCTTTTACGGTAGAACTGAGTTGCGAGACTTGGCTTTTTTTTACAAGTTATGTTTTTGATGGCAGCTCATTTCTTTTTATAGATAGTTATATCTATGTACCTATCTACACCTATTATTCCATTATATTATACAGATATAGGTACACTGATTCATTCACTGCAAATGTCACTTTGTAATCCTTTATATTTATATGGGATTACAAAGTTATTTATGCAGTTGGTGTATCTCGGAAATTGGACTGAAATTGCAAAATATTTTAATTTTTCCTTGATTTATATATTAAACAATAACTGTATTCCAAATTTCAAGCTTCTGTGTCTGCTAGAAGTGCCTTAGAGTTTTGATGATCAGTCAGTCAGTGAGTAACAAATTTAAGAAACTTTGACTAGTTATAATTCTTAAATTACTTGTTTAAATTTAATGAAATTTGAAATGTACCGAGTTTATACAATGTCTACTTGGTTAATGAAAATTCAGGCTTCTAGTTTTATCCACAACGAAATAGTAGGGTTTCCAAAATTGCCTGAACTCCTTCGAGACAAGGATGGTACGGCCGTGCAGCTATTTTGCTCGACTTGGCGGGGGCACTGCCGTGCCCCCAGATTTAGCCGAGCTTCAAAGATACGTATTAGGGGTAACCCTATTTTGATATATATATATTGATGACCTTTGCAATTTCAAACTTAATTCAGGTAAAATAATATCGTACGCAGATGATATTATGCTTATTTTTTCTGCAAATACAATATAATAGACAATGTTTATTTATGTACACCGCAAGGTTTAAATTGAGTTAATAAATTGCTTCATCAAAATATATTAACACTGAATACGGACAAAATCAAAGCTATTCATTTTTCTAAGCGCAATTGAATCCAGGGTATAAATATTCCAGAAATAAATGCACATCCCACTTATTATTAACTTGACGGCTCCGTGGCGCAGTGGCTTAGCAATCCGTTGTTGCGCTGGGGGCAGCGGGTTTGAATCCCACACGGAACAACTATTTGTATGGCCTACAAATAATTGTTCCGGGTCTGGATGTTTGTCCTTGTGCAATTTATGTTTGTAAACTGCCTCTACGACTTACTTACTTACTTACTTACTTACTTATCTTCACGCACAATCCCTGATGGGGTAGCCAGAGAGAACAGATCGCCAAGTGTAACGATCCTTACATACCTCTTTCGCTTCTTTCAGATTCATTACCTTCTTCATACATGCACGTCTAGGTATCCGAGTACCCTTGACCCTCCCCTCTTCGAGCAATTTGCTCACATGGTCTTCGAAAGTTAGTCTCGGTCTACCTCGACACCTTTTAATATTAACTTTCGCGCTATATATTTTCTTCACCATTCGGTCTTAACTCATTCGCTCAACGTGCCCAAACCATCGAAGCACGCCCCTATCAATTTTTGTGATAAGGTCATCTTTCAAACCTGCCATATTGCTAATCTCTTCGTTTCGCTTTCGTTCGGCCATGGTAACGCCACACATTTTACGAAGAGATCGCATCTCTACTGCATTCAACTTGCTTTTATGCTTCTTCTGGCATACCCAGGTTTTGCTGCCATATAACAAAGTCGGTACCAACACTGCGTTATGTATTTCAAGGCGTGCACTCTTCACTACGCCTTGCCTTTTAACTAACGAAGTCAGGGTACCGTTGACTTTGTTCCCGGCAGCGACACGCCTGTCCACATCTAAATCACATCTTCCGTCCCGGCTAAAAGCACTCCCCAAGTATAAAATTTCATTTACTTGTTCTAGACATTCCTGATTTACTCATATTTCACACTTCGTTCTCTCTTCGTCCCTTTCAAATACCAGAACCTTAGTTTTATTTGCATTCAAACGGAGACCTTTAATTTCACATTCCTCTTTCATACACATGACTAATGCCTGCAGTTCTGCCTCTGATGGTGCAATAAGCACTGCATCATCAGCATACAGCAGACAATTTTCTTTAATGTCACCCAATTTCACACCCAAACAGCTATCTTTCAGCTTCTGTAAAAAGCTGTGAAGATACAGTACGAACAGCCCTGTTTTAGGCCTGTTTGGACGCTAAACGTGGGTGACAGGTCATGCCCTACCCGCACACAGGCATTACAGTCACAGTAAAGTGACTGCACAGCCCTTAGCAATCGAACATCTACATCATACCCCGGCAACAGTTCCCACATTTTCTTTCTTACAACCTTATCAAATTATTTCTCAAGATCCACAAAAGCACAGAAAATCCTCTGGTTAGCAGCCAGAAGCTTTTTCGTGATCATGCGGAGAGAAAACATTTGATCCGTGCATCCTCTTCCAGATCTAAATCCGCATTGTGCCTCCCATATAAATATTTCCGATTTCTCTTGCATCCTACGTGTCAAAACCTTCGAGTAAACTTTACTTACTAAACTGGTCAAGCTGATCGCCCGATAGCACCCGCAGTCAAAATGTGAACCTTTACCTTTATATAAAGGCACAATGACTGCGGATCGCCAATCATCCGGGACATCCCCCGTCCGCCAGCACAAATGGCACAGCAGATGAAAGCTGTCCCAGACGCGAGGCCCACCATACTTGACCATTTAAGCAGTAACTCTGTCTAGTCCCGCAGCCTTACCACATTTCAAACTTCGAATCGCACGTTCAATCTCTTTCATATTGATGACCTCAGTGTCATCGAGGTCCGGGTCTGGCGTACCAGTTACGGCGTCACCCCCGGATCCCTCACTAGGATTATCACACGCATACATTTCTCTATAAAATTCGCTCCATCGCTGCATGACGTCCGATTTTTCTGAGAGGACGTCATTGGTTCTCGAAAGCACTTTGTTCATTCTTGAGGCTGTCGCACCACTTTGGGTCCTTCCAACCTCTTTTCAGAAGAGTTTGGAGTTCCCCTTAAAGTTGTGCGACATCCTATCGTCTCCTTCCATTCTACACCTTTCACACACTTCCTCAATTAATTCTTTCGTGTGAACTTTCTGCAGCTTATATCTTTCTTTCATCTTCTCACTCATTTCCTTATCATTACTAGAGGCCAAGTAGTCCAATCATGCTTTCTTCTTTGTCTTTACAACTTTTTTCACTTCATCATTCCAACATGCATCTCTTCTTTTACTACTACCTCTTTTTATCGTTCCACACAATTCTTCCGCTGCACTTACCATTCCATCCCTAAGGTTCCGCCATGTTCTTTCCACTCATTCTTTTGTGCCATCGATGGTGTTAAGCTTTTCGGCTACCCTCGTATGATATTTGTCCCTAGTATCCGCTTCCTGAAGCTTCCAGCTTCGGATGCGACAGACCGACTGTGGTTCTGTGGTTTACTGCCGTCCGGTAGCGCCAACCCGCGAACAGACCCCTAAATCTAGTAATCACTAGATAGTGATCCGTTCCCAGGTCAGCACCCCTGAGCATTTGCATATCCATCACCTGTTTTTGCCACCAGGAACAATTCGATCATACTTCTCTCATTCTTTCTTTCTCTAGTATACATAAGGATTTTCTTGTGATTAAACATAGTGTTTGTCACAAAACATAGTGTGTGTTCCTTGCATACCGCCAATATAAGCTTGGCAGCATCATTAACCCTTTTATCGCCAAACTTTCCAAGCACCGACTCGTACCCTGGTCGAGCGATACCAACCCATCCATTCAAATCACCACATACAACAATTATTTCGTTACCCCTAACCAAATCTAGAACTTCTCTTACATTCTCCCAAAACTCCTCCAGCTCATCCCTGGACGACGAAGCTACTGGAGCATAAACAGCCAAAAGGAATAACTTCGTCAGTCCCAATTTAAAGCGAACCCAGAGAAGTCTTCTTTTTTTTTTTTTCTAAAAGTGTATACTGTTGGCCCTGCGGCCTTCACAGCTTCATTGAATTAGGTTCGTAAGTGAGGACTTACGAACTATCGAGTGCAACGACTCTGCCGTCGGCGAGGCGGCGCGAAGCGCCGCCTCGCCGCCTGCAGTCCCGTGGCACCCCTACCCCTGCTTTCGGAGTAAGGCTCCTTGAGCTAGGGGGGGGCTCGATGCGATTCAAGGGCCCCTCTGAAGGAGGTACGAACCTCGGCTTGAATCACTATCGCATTTTTGATACTGATCGCAATGATTAGAAACGCCCCGTATCACGGGTGTTATACCTCGTGTACGGAGTGTGTATATACCGACGCATTCGCCGGCGAATGCGGTGTGCCCTAGTGTTCTGTACTAGAGTAGTGTCTGTGTGAGTGTTTGTGTTTGTGATACCTAAACTGGTTCCCTCTCCTGTGGAGGGGGGGACCGGGATCGACCTATTTATAGTTGTGATCTCGTCATCGGGGTCAAGAAGAACGTTCTTGGGACGTCTCCTGTGGGGGGCCGCATCCCTATCTGGGGAGTACGAGCCCGCCTCATTCACCAACGGATTTTTATGTTCCTTTATCGCATTGAAATATCTTAAGGATAATTCCTTTAGATACGACTGAATTGTGGGCATGTCGAGGTCGCGGTGGAGATCCGCGTTCCTCACATAGTATGGAGCTCCTGTGACCTGACGGAGAAATTTGTTCTGGATGATTTGAAGTTTATGTAAACTTCTTTTGGGAACATGGGCAAAGGATACCCCTGCGTATGTCATGATAGGACGTACGCAGGTTTTGTATAAATGCAGCTTGCGTCTGAGTGACAGCTTACTGTTTTTGTTAACTAAGGCGTAAAGTCGATAAACTACGAATTTAGCCTTGTTCCTAACTATCTGAATGTGCTGAGAGAAGCTCATTGCACAATCTAAGGTCACCCCCAGGTATTTCACCTCTTGTACCCACGGAATTGGGCTGTCATAGAGGGAGATCGTACCGCTTTTGTATTTTTTGATTTTTGTCATTAATCGGTTATAAGCAAACCTTCTGTTGAAGCAGATGGCTTTGCTCTTATCTGGGTTCAGTTCAATCCTCCATTTTCTGCACCAATCGCCTAAGGCGTTTGCTGCATCTTGGAGTCGACCACAGATTCTAACCGGGTGGACATCTGAAGTGTATATGGTAGTGTCATCCGCATATAGTGCGAGATGAGTACCTGGTATTTGTGGAATATCACTTGCATAGAGTGAGTAAAGGGTCGGGGAGAGCACTGAGCCCTGGGGAACTCCTGCTCTGATGGATCTGGGAGAGGAGAAGGTACCCTCCACGCGAAAACGAAAGGATCTGTTTTCAAGAAAGTCTTGAACAATTTTAGTAAGTCTTACTGGCACTCCTATTTGGATTAGTTTGTAGACTAGTCCATTGTGCCAGACTTTATCGAATGCTTTGGCCACATCGAAGAACAGCGCTCCTGTGTAAACAGCGCGCGTGTTCGCCTTTGCGGCCTGCTCTAAGATGTGCTCCGTGAGGCGGTGCACCTGCTGAACACTTGAGTGTTTGGCTCGAAAACCAAACTGCTCGTTAGGAATCAGATTTTTGCTAAGCACTGCATCCTTCAGACGGCTGAGGATGATGCGCTCATAGATTTTCCCCATGGCACTGAGGAGACTTATGGGTCTATAACTAGACGCCCTATCTCTGGGTTTTTTCGGTTTGTGTATACCGATGACTATTGCTTCTTTCCACACTTCTGGAAAGGTGCAAGTGGCCATTAAGATATTGAATATCGCCACTAGAAGGCAAACTAATCTGGGAGGAAGGGCTTTACACACTTTATTGTTTATGCCGTCGGCTCCAGGCGCTTTTCGGATTTGAAGATTTTTGATTATGGTTTTCACCTCATCAAAAGTAACTGGAGGAAGTGGGTCATCCGTTGGTGGTGTGGCGGACATGTTAGCCACTTCCTCGTTCACCTTGTTCAGGTGGACGGGGTCGATTGGCAGGGAGCTTGGGGAACATTGGCTCTCGATGCTGTCTGCCATGCACTCGGCCTTTTCCGAGTCGTCGAACGCTAATTGACCATCAGATCTAACTAATGGGGGCATTGAAGCGACATTTTCTGATTTCAGAGACCTCGCCAGCTTCCAGAATGCTGTATGCGAGGGCGAGATATCTTCCATCAGTTTGTCCCATCGTGAATCCCTCAGCTGGGCCATGCGCTCCTTGACCTCTCTACAGAGGCGGCGCAAATTGGACCTATTATTGACGGTTCTATAACGGTCATAGGCCCTCACCGCAGCGTTTTTCTCCCTCAGTAATTGCCGAACGTCTCCTGGGAGCTCAAAGCGCCGATCGCTCGACGCCTTGACCTGCCTCGAAGACTCCCCGGCAACCACCTTTATGTGAGAGGTGATGTGAGAGATGGCTTCTAAGGCCACCTCCTTGGTGTCAATTATATCTGGCACTTTGTCTAAATATTCTGTGTTCATAGTTTCGAGGTTAGCCTCGAACCTATGCCAGTCCGTAACAGTTTTGGTTAAAGGAACCTCGCTGCTGGACTGTCCTAACGACATTATTACCGGGCGGTGATCAGATGTCAACTCATGCACCACTTCTATGGAGCGCAACGATAAGGTTACGTTCCTGAAGAGTGCTAAGTCGATTTTGGACGACGTATTAAATTGATTTGTTGTATAGCTTGTATCCTCCGGAGGGGCTATTATATCGAAATTCAGGCGGTCACTTAGCTTAACTAAGTGCACGCCGTTAGCATTTTTCCTATGGTTATTTGACCAGATTTGGTGCTTGCTATTTAAGTCGCCGGCTAGTATAACTGAATTACTAAGATTGAATAGCGCTTCGAAGTCGTTTTTTATTATCTTTTTTTTTGGAGATAGATATACAGAGGCTATCGTGATCGGTTGATGACCGGTCATGGCTACTCTGCAAACAGAGGCCTCTAAATCAACTAGTTGAGGCGTGTCTATGGGCACTACATGTAAGGACGACCTATAATAGATAAGTGTCCCTCCTAATTTAGTCCCTAATCGATCATTTCTAACTACTCTGTAGTTAGCTATTTTGGGGTCTCTAAGGCTAGGCTTAAGAAAAGTCTCTTGCACTAGCAATATGTCTATCTGATGGTCAGTGAGGAAGGTCCGGACTTCGTCAATTTGATTTTTAAGGCCGTGCGCATTGAAGAAGGCGACAGCTATCGACGTAGGTTTTATTCTGGCTGTAGTTGAGTTGTTATCCATTGTCAAGAATAAAAACCAAGCCAAGTTAACTGTATGTAGAACTTCGGGCCTAGTTGGCCCTGAAGTTCTTTATTGCCTCTATTACCCCCATGTGATCCAGGGAGGCTTGGAGGCGCTCTTTGGCGGAGCGCGCCGTTCTAATCTTATGCGCTAGTGTGCGCAGCTCATTTACATCAAAACTGTCTGCGAAGTCGCAGACAAGATTGAAGTCTTCGGCCAGATCCTCCAAGGCCTGGGACGATTTGGTAACCGGCTTTGGTGGGAGCTCCTTACGCGGGGCACGGGCTACTGAGGGAGCCGGTGCGCGCGCGGGAGTGGGAGTCGGAAGAGGGGTGGGCACACTCTTTGGTGCTCCTCCCTTGGCCAGGCTCAGCGGCTTGGCCCAAGCGCTTTGCTTGGGGGCCGGAGCCGGGACGAAGGCAGGGGGAGATGGACCATCCTTTTTTGGAGGGCCCTGTGCTCCCTTCTGCTTAGGGGGCTGTTTGCGACCCCCGGCGTTCCGTCCCCTCGGCTTTTGTGCTTTAGGGGCCTTTGGGCAACTGCGAAAGTTCGCCGTATGCCCTACCGCCCCACATAACACACAGCTTGGGGGGGACGATTCGCCACGGGTGCACTCCTTGGTGCCATGGTCCCCTGTGCATTTCACGCACCTGGGACGGGCGAAACAGTTACGGGCCGAGTGGCCATAGAGTTGGCATCTATGGCACTGTCCCGGCACCTTTTTCTTATGCGGGGGTTCTACTATAACCCCCGATAGATGGCACACTGTGCGTACGTCGAATATCTTCTTGCCCTCTTCTGAGAGGTCAAGAATAACCAACACCAGGTTGTATGGGGTGTTGGTAGTTTTGTTTACCATGCGGTGCACCTCTTGCACCGGCAGGCCTTGTCTAACCAGGTCCTCCTTAATGAAGGTTGACTCGAATTCCTTAGGAACTCCCCTGAGTACAACCCGGAGTCGTTTTTCCTCCTCTAAGGAGTATGTGTGATAGGGGATGTTTTTTCCCCTTAGCATGCTCGTCAGCGCGCGGAAGTCGTCGACCGTGTTGGTCGAGACCACTATGCCCTGACCCGAGGGCTTGGCCTTCGAGTAGCCGATCTTTCTCTCGGCCATGATGCGGGATACGCGATCCCATTTAGCCATGTCCTGAATAATCACCGGTGGCGGAATTTTGGGACCTCTTGGTCCAGGTGCCGCTTTGTCCGGTGATTCTTTCTTGGACACGGTTTTTCCCCCCTGAGGGGGGGGTGCAACGGAGGGGGTGGCCGAGGCGACCTTCTTCGCCGGCCTGGAGGAGTCGGTCTTTTTGCCAGACCGGCGCCTTTTCCTGCCTTCGACGAGGGTGAAACCCTCATCTCCGGACGATGAAGCGCCCACGGGGCGCCTTTCCACCTCGGTGTCTTCACCCGAGGAGGCCGCCGAATCAAACGAGCTCTCACTCGCGGCCCTAGAGGGCGCACGGGAGGAAGCCCGGGAGTGAGGCTGGGAAGGGGTCGGAGAGGGGGAGGGGGCCGGGGACCTTGCCACCTTGCGCGCACCGCTTCCGGTGCGGCGGGCCAGCTTAGTCCCCTTGGACCCCTCTACCACTGTCGTCATCGCATCAGAATGCTCCATGTCGGAGTCTTCGCTACGGGCCGGTGATGGTTCCGGCGAGAGGGGGGTGAGCATTATCTCCCCCGGGTTTACATCCGGGTAACGCTCCGCTAGGAAGCGGAGCATTTCCCTTTGGACGTCCAAAAGTTTGGACATCCTACTAACTCATTAGCTATTTAATCGACGGTTTACACTAACTATCCTGCACCCTGCTGATGGCAGGGTGCTTGTGCGAAAACACGTAACGGACACCAGTCCCGTTACGTCTTTTGCACCACTACACTATTAACTTTAAATTTAAAGTCCCCCCAAATGGGGAGAAGGGCACTAAAAAATATGATATATATACTTAAATATAATACTATGTATGTGTATTATTAAGTGTGTAAAAACTTACCAATTAAACAGCGTTGAAATGACTATAATCGTCTTTAATCACTTCCCGCTTAAACGAAAAGAATTTAAATGAAATTTAATATTATTTAAAAGACGCGCGACCTTGTACAGGAATGTAGACTCGAGGCCCCGTCGGGCAAGCTAACGGTCGCTTGCTCGACGACCGCCACCCTAAACCTACTCTTGGTGGAGCGAGATTCGGTCTACAATCGCCTAGCACGCAAAGAGGAATTTAATTTTTAATAAAACCCGAGTCTATTTTAGATTATCGCGGCACAATATTACTACGGAATTCTCCACTGAATACACAGTTTCGAATACCGGGTATTCTAAATGAGCACTATTAACTTTTTCGAAACGGACGTCAGAACGTAACCTCTACTTTGCCACTTGATGATTTTTTAATTTTAAATTTAAAGTTTAAAGTTTAAAATTTTAATTTTAAAATTTCAAATTTCAAGTTTCAAGTTTAAGAAATCGAATGAGTTTAAGAAATCGCAATGAGACGAGACAACCTGTTCGGATAAGTGTTAGCGTTCGAATGTTCTTCGAAGCTTCCAGCTTCGGATGCGACAGACCGACTGTGGTTCTGTGGTTTACTGCCGTCCGGTAGCGCCAACCCGCGAACAGACCCCTAAATCTAGTAATCACTAGATAGTGATCCGTTCCCAGGTCAGCACCCCTGAGCATTTGCATATCCATCACCTGTTTTTGCCACCAGGAACAATTCGATCATACTTCTCTCATTCTTTCTTTCTCTAGTATACATAAGGATTTTCTTGTGATTAAACATAGTGTTTGTCACAAAACATAGTGTGTGTTCCTTGCATACCGCCAATATAAGCTTGGCAGCATCATTAACCCTTTTATCGCCAAACTTTCCAAGCACCGACTCGTACCCTGGTCGAGCGGTACCAACCCATCCATTCAAATCACCACATACAACAATTATTTCGTTACCCCTAACCAAATCTAGAACTTCTCTTACATTCTCCCAAAACTCCTCCAGCTCATCCCTGGACGACGAAGCTACTGGAGCATAAACAGCCAAAAGGAATAACTTCGTCAGTCCCAATTTAAAGCGAACCCAGAGAAGTCTTGAGTTCACAACCTTATACTTAAGTCATAACATCGACCAACCGAGACGACAACAGCACCCCCACTCCCTGGCAGGCGCTCTCGCTCTCCGGGACTCCGGAACATAGAGCTAACGCCCCGCCAGGGAGCTCTTCAGTACCACTGCCCTTCCGTTTGGTCTCCGACATACACACGACATCTAATTCTCTTTCTTTCATTATTTCAATCAACTCATTCATCTTATCTTTCATGCCTCCTCTAACATTCCACGTGCCAACTCTGCACTCTGTCCTCCACCTTCCGCCGTGTCTGGCTGTGCGAGACGGTTGGCGGTCCCCATCGCCGCTTTGCGCGCTGCAATCCACACCAACGGGGACGAGCTTGTGTGCGTCGCCTTGAGGGGACGCCCTAACTTTGTTGGCATGGGTGCGCAACTGTGTAGAATTGTAGCCCTGAAAAGGGCTGGCAGGGGTCGCGACGAGCACGCTTCTACAATGACCCCCTACGACACAGGAGAAAATCCTAGTGTGGGGGTAACGTTTTTTTTTTTTAAAAAAGAAGAGAAATAGAACACTAATAAATACTTTTGAATAATTATAGATTCTCATGTTACATTTAAAAAAAAACATAGATTACCTGTGCAAAATAGTCCGTAAACTAACGTTTGTTTTTAAAAAGATTCGTTTTTTTCTGGTATTTAGGTATTAAAGCAAGTATATTTTCCATTATGTCAATTAATTCTCACCTATTTTATAACCTTATGGGGAAGAGTAGCTAAAACTATATTGCTACCACTGAAACTCATTAAAAGAGATGTATTAAAAGTTGCAACATTCCGCCTTATCTTATTTTCGTCCCATGTCTTAAATAAATCCTATAATGTCCTCTAAGTTCGAGAGTTATTCGTTATGAGTACGTTACTAAAACAGCACTTAAAATTGCCCTACAGAAGAGAGGTAAAGTAATTGAAACTAACATTAGAATTTATATTAGATATAATGTATAATTTATTATTAGATTTTTTACACCTTTTTCTGTATAATCAAGTCAATGCAATTTTGTGTCCATTAAAGATGGCATATTGTAAAAATGTTATTCGAACATGGCTACACAATTTGTAATACGATGATACGGAAAATTTGCTGATTGTTTTAAGTTGATTAATATCATAAGTAAATTAATTATAATATATTTTACCGAAATTAACCCTTATTAGTTGGTATGTTATTCATTTTGTATAAGAAACAGAAAATATTTGTTAATGTATCTATTAGCACATACACCTGAGATACAGGTTTATCTATATATATAGATCAGGCGTCAGTTATTGTAGACTATTTTAAATTAAGACATTTTGTGAATTAATTGCAGTTTATTGAAATTAATAATATTTTTAAAAAATATAAGATCTAACTAAATATCGTGTATAGTGTCAATACCTCTCAAATAATGACAAAGATGGAAAAATCAGTGCTAGTAAAAAGGGTATCCGCTTCCTGTCTCTCACCTAGATCGAGCTAACCCACTCGTCATACAGCCTTAATTAAGCAACAACATGTAACCGGTAAAAAATTGACTAAGGACTGCAGTAATCACTTACCATCAGCTGGTTTGTTGACCATTACAAATTACAAAGTACCATATTTTGTTAACATACTCGTATGACGCTCAATTCGGCATGAACTATAAAACATTTTATATTTCACGGCACATTTGATTCGTTTACCGTGTATGATATTTGCGTATGTACATGGTTGGAAAAGCGCCGACACGTCACATTGAGCACACCCTCCGTAGTTTTCACTGATGCGGAATGATGTGGCAGGGTGCTAGCAAAATCAACATTTTGCAAAAGAACTAATAGTCTATGACTATGGTTGATTGTTGGTGACAGAAATTAACACTAGCTTTGCAAAATCAATGACATAAATCATGACTTGGCCTAATAGCTCACGGTGAACAAAGAGGATCTCACTTGGAAGAACCACGATCTCCAGAATAGATCAGAATACCAGCGTAAAATAGTAGTACAATGCTGCTCTGTTTCGTACGATGAGTGTAGAGGAGAACCGGATACACTTTTCACTGGAAACGAGGTATTCGATCTTATTCTTCCCAGCTGACAATGCATCTGCATTTTAATTCGCAAACGAAGATAGATGTAGATGTCTATGGACCACTGCAATCACTTACCATCAAGTGGACTGTGTGCTCGTTCATCCCTTATTCCATATAAATATATTATGTATGTAAGCGCTTTAAAACACGGCTGATTAAACACAATGGGATTTCAAAATAGTAGCGTTAATTGCTCTATAAATAAGCATGTCAGTCACTTAGCCGCAGTGGTGGTACGAGTGAGCGTTAATTTCCCGCTCCATCGTGTTTCCATTAACGTGCGCATTTGTTTTACAAATCTGCATAGATTTTTGTTACTAGTGTTTACCCGAACGGGGGTAATTCGTTTCTATAATCATCATTATCATATTTACAGCACACCATAAGTCCATTGCTGGACATACGCTAAGCTCCCCCAAAAAATGCTACAAATCACAGTCCTGACGTCCTGGGACACTAGCATCCATCAACTCCCTGTCTCTTACCAGATGGTAATTTCATCTGGTGTGAGGCCGTGTCTGTGCCCGTCCATATATTTTTCCGTAGCGGCTTCGGATTTTGACAAATTATATCACAATACCATTGTCATAACCGCACCTAGATCTTAGATTACATTATATTTGTTTTCGATGAACAAAGAAAGAAATCGTAGATCTTCTAAAATATTTATTCGTCTGAATTTACAGATTTACAATTATATTATTCTTGGTGTTGTGCTTGTGTCTTGTTTGGTCGAAAAATAAAATGGGAATGTGAGAATGAATAGTGTCGTGATGGGTGTGGGGAATGACTGGCGAGTATTTGTGTTGTGTGATTGGTTGAATGTACGATAATGTATGGCTCTATAAAATAAACATAATATTAAGCGCCTTATAATAAATGTAATAGGGTCGACTGTCACTATCTGACGTCGACAATGATAATTATATGTTAGATTACATTCTAAAATATAAATGTGAAATTTTTAGTAATGACGTATTAATTTTTCAATAAATCAATTTCATATTCCTAAATTGTTTTCCAATTCTGAGTTATGTTCAAAATTTCAAGTTAAACATTTCAAGCACTTCGGGAAGTTAGTTTAAAATCACTTACTAAATTCAACCCGAAAAGGTATACACGAAAGCTTTTAAATTAATAAAAATGTTGTAACTATTACTTACTTAACTTTACTAAAAAAAATTGAAGTTATAGCGCTGCTCTAGTACGTGTTGGCGGACTTTATATGCCGGTGAAATATTTTATTCCTTAGACGTGCAGGACTCTTCACAAAGTTTTCCTTAATTGTTGATCGCGTAGTAAATTAGCATTTCTATTGCGGTGGGTATTGAAATCGGTTTACTCGCTGCCTATGAAGTTTTAAGGCAAGAAACCCTTCAGCTAAAAGGTCGATTTGCACGTACTAAACTATCAATTAAAGTTGCAAGATAAAATTTAACGTCGAAATAAACATGAATATAATCTTTTCTATATTTTTGGTTAAGTTGGTGGACGTCGCTAATAAATACTAGTTTGTCGAAGCGAAACGTTCGGCGACGGATGTTTCATTTGTTTTAAAACGTTGAAGTGGACGAAAGATAGTTACGTACTATACTACAGTAAAAATTGTTCAAAATACTTAAAGAAAATAAATAAAAATAAACTATTCTCTAGTAGCCTGAAAATATTTCACAGATGTTTTTAATTTTAATGAATATTGCATTATTGTATCTATGATCGTTATTTTATGTAAAATTTTTGAACAACAAGTAGTTAAAGGCATAAGTTTAGCAGTTGACTCTTGACATGCTGTAATAGATGATAAATGAATGACAAAAAAAACTGTACCGTAAAGTAATTTCCATCATGGTCTTTACAGTTGACAAGTCTTCTTTATTTCATGAAGGTAAGATCTTTTTCTTTTTAGTATTTTTATTTTTAAAATAACCTTTAACCCTTCATGATAGACTTAAAACGCTTGTGTTAGGAGTGGTTAAAGACAATAGTTGAATGGCAAATTCGAACACGCGACCATTTGAGTTCGCAGTCCGCACCCTGCCATTAAGCTAGTGTCGCTTCGAAATTAGTTTAATATTGAAACATATTGAAAAATAGAATAGAAGAAAATAAAAATAAATTACTTGCTTGGTATTTTTATTTGGTCATTTTTGTACTGGCTGTGCCTCAGAAATGTGGATATTTCTCAAAATGTAATAACATGAAGCAATAAATATCGGAAATTAATTAGAGATCGTAATTTACTACTTGTTCGTGGAACGAGGAAATGATTAGTAGCAACGAGAAAATCATTTCATATATTTTTGTTTCTAATAACTAATTGCGTTCCTAAGTGCTGATAACAGTTATCAAAATATATTTATTATGAAACTTTGCAATATGAGTCGATTTTATGTATAGAATAAGCGTGAAGCACAAAATAATTAACCAGACGGTAAGTGGATGCTGTGGCCCAAAGACAGCTACATCTATCCTCATGAAAATCAAAATGCAGATATGTTGTCATTCTTATACTAAGATGGAATGCCCTGCTTTCATCATCGTCATTTATTATTAAAAAGGGTTTTCTGTTCTCTAAACTCATCGTACGAAACATCGTATTCTGTGAGAGTCCATCCATTTTCGAGCCGACCCATTCATCTTACAACCATAATATAGCTGCGGCATGGCTCTAACACGCAAAAAAATATAAAATTTTAATATGTAGCTTTTTTGTGATATTAAATATTCATAACTAAATAAACATATATTATACTACACGCTGTATACATTGCTATACTAGGCTGTATATAGGTGTTACTTTTACGTTTTACTTTATTAATTACGGACTATTATTGCTTTCATTCATATATCAAATCATTATATTATTCTTCATCATAGCTGATAAAATCTCCTAAAAGTCTATTAGTTTTACGCGATTTTCAGGATCATTTTCAGGATTTATGTATCTTCGAAAAATGGGCTTACTCCTTTTTAAATGGGCAGCAACGCATCGTCAATTCCCTTGGTGTTGCAGTTGTCCCTTGGCGGTGGTCTACACTTACCATTAAGCGAGCCGCATCACCGTTTGCCCCTTTTCTATTAAAAAAAAACTCGAGGTACACATTTGCCTCTTGTTGCAACACTGCGATGCACTCATTGCTGTAAAAGTTTGTAAATCAAAACAAGGTGATAAAAAGCGGAAGGGCAAAAAAGTCCGGAAACTGTAGAAGCCATAACATTTTGAAATATCTTGGTGTCAATTTTACACAAAACTTAATTAAAAAAAGGTTATTCCAGGATGTACCGTGTACAATCTATTACTAGTTTTTTTTTAATTGACAGCTTCGTTGATCTAGTGATCGCTAGCACGAATGGTGATAAGTGGTTCCGGCTTCGAATCCCTGATAGGGCAAAGAAATCAGTTATGTCTATTAGTTATTTCTGTCAAAAATTCTTAGAAGCAGGTGAAGTCGGGAAGTTGGCAGATTATTACCCCCGTGCTTCAATAAGCATGATCTGATCTCTTTTTGATCCTACTGTACCATGAGTGTCAGGGAATGCCCCATACTCTCTAGCACTGTAAAACGCTAGCCAGCTAATAGCTAATTTCCATTGGGAAAATATATCTAGTGTCATTTAACGTGTGGAAGAAGCTACGTGAGCAACCAAAGTTTCGCAAAACTGGCTAATACTAATAAGACCGTGAAAGTAGTTTATTGTTGTTTTGGCGTAATTCATGATTGCGGTAATTGAACGTTTTGGGGGTTGAGATTGCGATTCTCAATATATTAATCACTATATCATTCAATCATCAATCATCAATCAAAATCAAATCAATGAAAACAATCCTAAACCGCCTTAAAATTTCACAACGTAAGGAAAGCCAAGCATATTGTTGTTTGGTGATAAAAAAGGATGAAAGAATTAAATTATATAAATTAATCGTTCTATCGCTTATGGACAACATTCATGAATTTTTTTGTGTTTTAAACGAGCAACAGATAAAATATCACCTAGTTCTGAAAGCACAAAATGTTAAAAGCAGGAAAAAAAAGGAGTAAGTAGTAAGTGCATTAACTTAAAAAAAACTTCAGCAAAGAACAACGGCGTAATAATTGACGGATCCGTAGCGCAGAGTCTAAGCAATGAGTTGCAGCGCTCCTGTAAGGAACAAGTATTTGTATGGCCTACAAATAATTGTTCCTGTAAAATTTATGTATGAAAACTAATATTAGTTATGATAAGGATCTGTCTTAGTCTAAGAATAAAATAATTTTTATTAAAACACAATTTAAGTAATTACTATCTCTGACCACGGACGTTAAAATTTTATTTTTATTAAGATTTTAAAAATGTATTAGCTAATATTCGCGTGATAAAATAAAATGATGTGTCTCGTTTATAATGGATTTCTGCAAAGAAATGCCTAGTTTTATTAACCTTCCTATACACACGCATTGATCTGTGAGACCGACAAAATACTCATTTGCGTTTTTTTCTTTATATATCAATGCTGACATTTTGTACTTTCTGTTAGCTGCCTGATTCGTTGCTACATTTATTCCAATGTGCACAGTGCGTTCGTCTGAGCAGCACCTGTGGTCGTTTTTGGCGCCAATTGATCTGTGGGACCGACGTGGGTATAGGATATTTTTTTTTGTGTAACTTCTATTATTCTTATAAAATTCGCTTGTTATTTATAGTTTTTGTATCATTATGTTGTGGCTAAACATTGTTTATTATTTTTAGGTCATATTTTGCGTCAAGATAGACGAAAATCAAATTAGATTGATGTTGGAAGAAGAAAATTCTGATTCTATGAAGATGAAAACGACAGTGAGGTAGAGGATTTTGTTGAAATACAAGAAGATAGCTATAATAGCGAGCAAGACGATAATTCTGAGCATGAGCAAGAGGGTCAATCTGCAGAGGAGAGCAATTCTTAAGTATAGTCGGAAGATCAACAAACATATATAAATTATTACCTCGGAAAAGACCGTCACACGAGGTGGAACAAAACTCCTGCGTCAAATCCAGTAAGAAGACGTGCTAGGAACATCGTTACTCAACTTCCAGGTGCTAAAGGTGGAGCTAAGTATTTGAAAGAACCCGGTGAGATATGGAGGTTATTTTTCACGGAGGATGTTATTGATCGGATGGCAAAGTACACTAATGAACAAATAAAACGAATTTCATCTCAATTCGTAAGAGAAAAAGACTGTACAGAAACAAATGAGATAGAACTTGAAGCACTCTTAGGTCTCTTAATCTTTGCTGGCGTTAGAAAAAATTGTCGACTGAATGCTAAAGATTTATTCAAGACTGATGGCTCGTCACCAGAAATATTTCGATTGACCATGTCCTAGAACCGTTTTTATTTACTGTTACGGTGTAATAGGACGACAAAGACACACGAGTTGTACGTGCTTCTGTTGATAAACTAGCACCCATCAGAAAGCTTTTTGAAGAAATTATAGCTGGATTTAAAAAAATATTACAGTTTGTCTCAGTTCGTCACAATTGACGAAAAACTAGAAGTATTTAGAGGTCGTTGTAACTTTAGGCAATATATTTCATCGAAGCCCAATATATATATATCGGTATAAAAATCTACGCCCTGACTGATGCCAAAATGTTTTATACCCAAAATATGGAAGTTTACGTTGGACAACAGCCTGCAGGCGCATATAGACTTGATAACTCGTCAATGGCTTTGGTTTAGCGACTCAGTGAAGGTATCTATAATACAGGCCGTAACATCACATTTGATAATTTCTTTACCAGTATTCCCTTGATAGATAAACTTGAGTCACAGAAGTTGATCGTGATCGGCACACTTCGCAAAAATAAAAGGGAACTGCCCAAACAGTTTACGGAGATAAGAGGCCGAGAAGAAAAATCCAACTTATTTGGGCACCGAGGCAATTGAACACACTTGTATCTTATGTGCCCAAAAAGGGCAAGAATGTTTTACTTGTGTATAGCATACATAATGATGCTAAAATCGACTTCGAAACCGGTAAACCTGAATTGATTGACTACAATGCGACAAAAGGTGGAGTTGATACTGTGGACAAAATGTGCGAAACCTATAACGTTGCACGAGGCACAAACAGGTGGCCCATGGTAATTTTCTACAGTTTGATGAATGTAACGGGTATCAATTCGTATGTTTTATACCTGCAAAACAATCCCAATAAGAAAGTCAACCGTAGAACTTTTCTGGGAGCTTTGGCCTATGACCTCATAAATTTGCATCTCAGGAGACGGGCGGCCAACACGTCATTTTCAAAAACTTTAAAGTTACGTTTCAATGAAATATGTAAATTAGATGGTCCTGAGTCTGCAGCAACATCTGATAACAATAAAATCGGCCGTTGTGCATTTTGCACTTCAAAAAAGAACCGTAAGAAGCGTTATAACTGCGTAAAATGTAAAATTTATTTTTGTATGGAACACGCGCTTATGGTTTGCTCTGACTGCTATAGTGAGACTTCTGCCTAAGAATAGTTGTAAGTTTACTGTTAATTTACTTGTTATAATTAAGATTAAAGTTTGTTTTAGTTTATTATAAGAAGAAAAACATTTTTGTTACATTTTTTTTAGCTCATATGAAAAACTTATTATTTTCCAGAGACTGTAATAAAAGACTGTTAGTCAGTAAATAAATGATGTACTGTCGATAAATTGTTTTTTTTTTTTTATTAACCTGATACTCCCTAGTTTTAGGAAAACGTAATTTCATTATACGTTTTCTTAAAAAAAATCCATGAAATTGGGTTCCGAACTTTCGGTCTATGAGACCATGCGCGGGTATAGGTGTCACAATATTTGGCGTGGGTATAGAAAGGTTAACGGTTGGTATATTTTTTTTACATGCGTTCTTCTGACATTACCATAATATATTGAAAACAGCATTTATGTATCGGAATAAATAAATATAATAAATTAAAAGATATATTTGTGTTAAGAATACATCAATGGTAATAATTGATATATGACGGGACCAGCACCATTGCACGTGCGGCGCGGTAGCCGTCGGTGCAGTTAGACAGAATTCTTCTAAATAACACGTGTTCCGCACACCTGCACCATTGCACCTGCAGTGGCACTCGTTTTGCTTGTATAAAACGGACGGCGCGGCCGCCGTTAGGACAGTCTTGGCTCTGACGTGGAACGGTACGCTTGTCGTATTCCGTTACTAGTTTATCCTCGACTCGTTGGATAATTAATTCGTGTAAACGAATTAATTATTATTCCTAACTACAAAATTAGTCTCTGTACTATACTCAATTACCCTTTCTACATATATAATCCTATGATAAAATCATATTTTTTAACATGGTAAAGCCATGCTGCAGCTATATTATGGTTGTAGCTGGAATTGGTCGGCTTGACCAGGGAAAGCTCACGCTCCCACAGAATACCAGCGTAAAATAGCAGCTCAATGCTGCTGTATTTCGTAGGGCGAGTATAGAGAACTGGAGACCCTTTTTACTGGAACAAGGCATTCTGCCTTGTTCCAGTAAAATCTTACTATCAGGAAAACTATGTGCTCCTTTGTAATACATCTTTAAATTTAAAAATTACGTGTCACTTTGTTTGTCCGCAATGAACTCCTAAACTACTAAACTGATTTCAATGAAATTTTGCACACTGTGTGCAGTTTGGTCCAACTTGAGAGATAGGATAGTTTTTACCACGATAAGTAACCCTTAACATTTTTTTTTAGGAATTTAAGGATTTATTTATTGGAGAAAGGGTCACCTCAGGAAAGGGCAGACAACGTCTGCCTGGTCAGCTAGTATTCTATAAAAAAAATTTAGAGCAGGCAATATGACAGCGGTATTGTTTAACAATAATTGTTAATTACTCTTAGACCGAAATCGAGTATGTCAATAACGCCGCTGTCAGTCTGCCTGATATCAGACACTAGTGCACACATCACAATTAGTTGTTACCTCGAAGTCATTACTGGCATATTATGCATATAATTACTGTAATGTTGTTACCTAACACGACTGCCTCGTTCGGGTCTTGTCGTCGTATTTTGCTATAAAAATGCAATTAGTATTAAAGTTATAATTATTACCTCTTAAACTCCAAACTGAAATATATTTAATTATTTTGTTAACTTTTCTCTGGAAAATTTTTCAAAGAATTTAAACTATAATTTTAAACATATATTTTATCCATCGACGAAAGAAGTTTTGTTAACAAAAATAGTATACAGTTTCGCCATTGTGTTTTTTGCTCCAAATCTTAAGTATGTTTTGTTGTTTTCTCGCATAAATATTTCTTATTTTCGCTCTCAGAATGTCTTCAAAGCGAGTGATTCACGTTTCTCGGTAAAATTTTCATTTTTATTGGGGTGTAATGGCTATTTTAGGCTTATATAAATTTCTCATTACACATTGTAATGATGTGTTATGGTGAAATATTTGTCTTTCCCGTGCTAATAATTTGTAATAAGTCAAAGTATCCGTTCATAAAATTTGTTTTTAATCGTGGGTAATGAATAAGAAATAGAATTTTCTTTTTTATTGTAGAGGCAGTTTAAATACATAAATGGTACAAAAACATACATCCAGACCCGAAACAATTATTTTGTAGACTTTATTAAGACTTGTCTCGTGCTTGATTCGAACTTACGGCCCGCAGCGCTGCAACTCATTGTTAAGCCACTGCGCCACAGAGCCGTTAATAATTTTTGGTGTGAATGTTTGTCTATAAAAAAATTTATATATGTTGGCCCTGTAGTGACGGAGTAAATGAATCTATCATCCCATTTCATCCCGTGAGTAGGGTAAATGAGGACTATGGGAAATGATATAAAATTCTAATGGCTTTCGATAAAACTTAGTGATAGAACCAACTTCGTTTATTCAAGACGTAAAGTACCCATATTAGCTACGGAGAGCAGAGTCAAAGGTGCGAGACTTCTCATACTGTGATCGTAAATATTTACAAGTCGATGTTTGAAACTTAGAGTGCAGGCAGTCTCCAACCGGGGCAGTGTCCATCTTGTGGTATTAATGCCTTCAAAACTCAAACGTGATATTCACCGCAGAGTGCTCTTTCACCTTGGTTTCGACTATTAAGAATATTATAAACTATCTTTGGAATTATCCGCCTAGGAATTTTTGTGATTATTCAAATTTGGGTGGTTTATTGAGTCATTATATATTATATATTATATTTACAGGTCATAGACTCAATAGCTATAAAAAAACTGGGAAACCTTTTAAAAGTAAGACCTAAGTACCTTTCATCCGGAGAGCTGAGCCTATACAAACCACAGGTCTCGGTTGAGAGTGGTATACTGTCAGAAATGTAATGGTGCTTTTAAATACAACCAAGTGTATTGGGACTCGGGGAAGATACGTGACAAGGAGCTATTAGTGACAAAAGCAAAAGTAAATTTATGCATCCTATGCCTATATAATGTCCTCTACTCGGCAAAATAAACATTCCTACCTAATTTAAAGACTTTAGGCCTTATTGTTCCAGAGATGTCGTTATGAGTCAGTACATACGTGAAAATATCTTATATATGTTAATATCTCATATATAAACGAACTTTCACATCTATTTTGTATAGTTTTTATATTTTGTGTAGTTTGTATAGTTGGATGTTTGTGGGTCAATCACGCAAAATCTACTAAGCGGATTTTATTGAAACTTGGCAATACTTTAGATATCAAACGAGAATTCTATTTTTTTTTGTATAAAAACTTTATAATCTATCCAAAATCGGTCCTTTTTAATACAAGGTGCGTTAAAAAATTAAAAGCGAGTGGAGTAGCGAGTAAAGAGCTAATAAATAAAAAAATACTTTAAGGCAGTAATTTATTTTTATTTAAACTTTTAAAATTAATATGAGTTGCGTAAAGTTCGCATTCAGCGTTCTCGTTATGGCCTTCGTCGATGCGTAAAAAATATCGTTTATAGTCAACGGTTTACGCACCGTCACACAAATTTTCAGTCAGCGGGGTGATTTTGTTGTCAGACACAAAAAGTGTATATAATATGATTTACGTTTCATCAAAGGTGTCTGTGACAAAATGTGATTAATGTATGTGTACACATAAAATATAAGAGCGACTACATGTATATTCTGTAACAAATAGAGAACAATTATATTGACCAATCCCAGAAGGGTGTTTATGATAAAAAATTGTAGGAAAGATTTGCCGTAATCTTCAAGCGCAACAGGCTGATTATTGCCGGATGTGTATACCACCCATCTGCTGAAAACCATGGATTTTACTGGCATATTCTGTAGTCGCTTCATCGATATCCACGAATATAAGTCTGCGATTGATGAATACCTTTATTTTCGACATACTACGCATTCTAAATAAAGGGTTTGCTTCTTTGTTTTGAACGCATACAGCAAAGGATTGGAATAGTTTGCCAGTATCTGTTTTCCCATCCGATTACTTAATATGTGTGTGTCTTCAAGGCAAGAGTTATCAGGCTTTTTTAAGCTAAGTCAGTACGTTTTACCATCGCAGATACTCACGAGCACTTACCACTAGGTGGGATAGTAATCATGCACTGCATTATAACACTAAAAAAACTCGCTGATTGTACAGAATGCTCCAGATGTAAATGTGGATTAATCATATAACGCAGGAAGGCTTCTTCTATGCACCCCACGATGGCTGATAATGATTTTCTTTCTATAGATTATTTGATAAACTCGTCACCTGAGAAAATACAATGATGATTCCTTTTGTATAGAAGTATGTATTAAAGACCAAATGCACACATACACTGTGGAAGTAAGATAAACAAGTTTATCATCAATATCATCTCATTGACTGTACTTCAAAAGACCACTGCTGAACATAGCCCTCTCCAAGGAAAGACACGAAACAGGGCGTGAGTCTTCTGCATCTATCTGACTTCCCACATGTCTTAGAAGGACGCCACTCTATCTGATGGGAGGCCGATCTACACTTCGCTTACCGGTACCACAGCCATTCAATAATCTTTCTTTCAAATCGGTTGTCAGTTTTTCTAGTTATATGGCACTTCAGCTAAATTATAAAAAGTAAGTTAGTAAAATATAATAAAAATATATATAATATGTAAAATAAAATATAAATAACTACATACTGTAACAAAAATGCACAGGGAAGATTTGTAAAATTTCTCATAAACTTTCTAAAAATATCATATTCAGTAAAGGGGATATATGCAATTGTGCATATTTCAACAATCACCTGCATGGTTTCGTCGCAGAGCGTAAAGTGGAACCATTTGCTTTGTGTCGATACAAGTCCTTCCAGACAACTTGAGTTTGAAGGCACGTGATATTTGGTTATCGTGTTAGCGTAACCCGCTTCGATTTGATTTGTGCATGTTATTTGCTAGATATTTTAGAGAAAGTTTACGTAGACTAATCTTAAAAGATATTTTGTAATTTTTTTAGCTTAAAAAGGGAGGGCTTCGTTTTGCCTGCAAATCCGTCTGAGTAGGCATCACAGTGTTAATTGTTTCTGCTGTACGGAGGATTTGCTTTAGCAGGCGGATTAACAATCGTAGTATAAGACATTTTTTTATAGAATTGGGTGACAAATGAGCACACAGTCCACCTAATGGTAAATAGATGCTGTGGCCCATAGACATCTACATTTAACCTCGATTAAGAATCAAAATAGAGATGCAAAGCCACCCTTGAGGACTAAGATGAAATGCTTCATTTCCAGTTAAAATATTCTCCGGTTCTCTTCACTCACCATATAAAATACAGCAGTATTAAGCTGCAATTTTACGCTGGTATTCTGTGAAAGCGTGGTTCTTCCCCGGTCGAGTAGACCCATTCGTTCTACAACTATAATATATCTACCTTGTGCAAATCGTCTGGCTAACGAGATGGCGATCTATTGGAAACAATGAGATATTTTTGGATATGCAATAATAGCCTCTCACAACACCCTTAGAATGAAAAAGGGTGATGGATTCTTTTGCGCCACCACCACATGTTGATGAAAATTGATAGGAAGAACAAGAGTGGGGAATAAATCCAGAAAATTCTTTTTTTACTGCTACCAGCAGCAGAAAAGAACTTCCTAAATGACCTATAATTTCTCTGGTATTTTATAGGGTTGAGTATTAGTCAATACTAATGGTTTTTTAACTATTATGAGCCAGTGTTTGACTACTATCTCATATGATGGTAAGTTGTGATGTATTCGATGGTAAAGTCCAATGACTTAGCTTAATAAAAACAATTAAAGCAATGAAAAGACTTTTCACTCTTGCCACGAAAACATGCACATTGTAATAGGAAAGACAGATGCTAGCAAATTATTCCATTCCATTATATGTCTCCACTATATATGTCATACAAGTAATTTTTAAACACTCTATCATATTAAAAGTAAATTTTATTTTCTATGTCACTTAACTCATCATAATCATCAGGAAGTCAATAGATGCAGTTGGTATAGAACCGTGCTTTTTGGAATTCCTTGAGAGAGGCCTATGTTTAGCATAAGTCCAAATTTTCCTTATGTACGGTTATAATGATGATACATAATGAAACAAGAGCACACACTAAAGATTCATACCATTTTGTCAGTAAGATAAAAGACCTATGTCTTACTGACAATGAAACCATGGCCAGTTTTGATGTTCAGTCTCTATTTACATGCCCACCTGTTGAAGACTACATCTTAATTGTAATTACGAAACTAGAGAAAAAGAACATGCTAGTAGAATATGCAGTATTACTCAGATATTGCATTACATCTGGTTATCTATTGTGGAAGGAAGAGTTCTGTAAGCAAGTAGATGTTGTTGCAATGGGCTCACCGGTATCTTCCGACTTTGAGGAGAAAGCCCTGCTTACTGCGCCTGTAACTCCAAGGTTCTACAAGCGGTACGTAGACTATACTTTCACAATTTTACCACCTGACAAAGTAACTGCATTTTTAGAACATCTTGATTCCATAAGCTCTGTATTCAATTTACTATGGAGTTAGAGGTAAATAATTCTTTATATTTCCTAGATGTTTTGGTCATTCGAAATCCTAACAACACCACAGGTCACACTGTGTATAGAAAAAAGACCCATACAACGGTTTGTACCTGTATCAGTATATTTAAACGGTGAATCCCACCATCATCCTTCATAGTTAGCTACCGTGAGAAAATCTTTGCTACAGAGAGCACGAGGGATCTGTGACAGCAAACACCTGGCTGCCGAGCTTCAGCACGTCAAGCAGGTTCTGCACGACAACAAGCTACGGGTCCCGCGTCTACGTCACAGTGACCGAGTGAAACCGGCTACAGTCGAGCGTGTGCCTGCTGTATACCATATGTCAGAGCTGTCACAGCCCAGATTGGCTACATCTTGAAGCGAGCTTCTATTAGAATATTCTTTAAGCCGCCGAAGAAGGTTAGTGAGTTCTTACCATCCGTCAAGTGCAATATTCCTCGACAAGATGCAGGAGTGTTCAAGCTTGATTGTGAATGTGGTCTCTCATATATAGGGCAAAAAAACGATCAATTAAAATCCGTGTAAAGAAACACATAGCTAAAGTGGAGCACCAACGTTCCGGGAGGTCTGCAGTTTGTGACCATATTTTAGATGGTCCCCGCCATTACATTAGATTTGATAAATCACAAATTATCGCGAAAGAACATCGATTTCCGCCAAGGATGATACGTGAGGCTAAAGAGAAAAAGATAGGAAATTAAAAAAAATCGTAATTTCAATAGAGAGGGAGGCTGGGTACTAACACCTGCTTGGGATCCCGTACTTAATAAAATTAAAACTAAACCCAAGCATACCACTGCAAGATTTCAAGACACAGTAAGTACATTCTGCGTAGATCGGACCAAAATTAATAATTAAAAAGCTGAAGATACTCCGGGTCAACTTTGACATCGGGACGTCAATCACCTCAGTCCTACGTGACGTGCTGTAAACCACCCGAAAATCGGGAATTAATAAAAATAAGTTAATTAAACTCGATAGAATCCGTAAAAGTAGTTTTATTCAATAAGTAGTGTTCGCGTAAATATAAGAAATCATTAAACATAAAGTAATATAAATTAATATATTAATAATATGTAATTATTACGAAATTTAGATAATATATAATAGATATTTAGATAATATATATAGAATAGATAAATAATATAATAAATATTAAGAATTTATAGTATACATTTTATAGTAATCGATTAAAACGAACACACTGATTTAAATACATTTACAATATTAATCTTGTTAAAAAATAAGTAACAGACTTGTATTTACTATATGCAACAGCGCCTTGGGTATTTTAACCAAAGCAAAGCATGTGAGAAATGTCATTATTATAAGTTAGAGAATGCTATTTGTTTCGATAGATATTAATAAAAATAGTGATAATTTTTTAGGTTTGTAAAAAAATTGGTAAAAACAAAATTACTTCGCGTACATTCGCTCGATAAAATAAAATAATACAACTTTAATATTTTATTACTTTTTTTAATATTTTTTTATAAAAAAAAATTAAAAATATATAATGGACTTCCGCAAAGTAACGCCTGATTCTATTAATTAGTGATAATATTTATCTTTCCAGAAGTAAATTGTTGTTTTTTTATAGAATTAGAGTGGCAAACGAGCTCACAGTCAATCTGATGGTAAATAGATGCTGTGGCCCATAGACATCTACATTTATCCTCGATTATGAATCAAAATGCAGATGCGTTGTCACCCTTGAGGACTAAGATATAAACGGTCTCCGGTTCTCTACAGTCACAATACCAAACACAGCATAATGCTGCTATTTGACGCTGGTATTCTGTTAGAGTGTGGTCTTTCCCCGTTCGAGCCACATCGACACATCCGTTCTACAACCATAAAATAGCTGCAGCATCGTTCTACCACATAAAAATTAATATCGGTATAATTTTGAAAGTTCAAATTTGAACATTTCTACCTTATCAGATATTTTTATAAAAATTAGGTAAGAAACGAACTCCACATGATGCATAATATATAGACGATATTGCTACTTACGTGGTATTACGTGGTAGAGCCATGCTGCAGCTATATTAGTAGTATAGTTGTAACACGAATGGGTCGCCTCGACCGGGGAAGGACCACGCTCTCAAAGAATACCAGCGTAAAATAACAGCTTTACACTGCTGTGTTTCGTACGGTGAGTGTAGAGAACCGGAGACCCTTTTTACTGGAAAAGAGGCATTCCATCTTAGTCCTCACGGCTGACAACGCATCTGCATTTTGATTCTTTATTGAGGATAGATGTAGATGTCTATGGGTCTCAGCAACCACTTACCATCAGGTGGACTGTGTGCTCGTTTGTCACCATATCCTATAAAAAAACTACTGCAGTCCATAGACAACTGTAACCAACATAAAACAAAGAAGGCTAGATATGTGATGTCATCAAATTTCTCATGGATTGTAAATATAATATGGATTGTAATACTGGGCCTTTATGCCATTCAGACTGGAACGATACATAACACGCACAACTACACGTATTTGACGGTAGAAATAGGTAAGAGGGTTGTATCTGCCCACACGGACTTCTAGGCAGAAAAGAAGTCCCATCACCTAATGATGTGTGTTGTTATTGTTGCCGTATACTGTAATACTGCTGTTTATTTAATAACTATGACTTTACCTCTATTATAAATATAGCCTCATCTGTATATAAATTATTTTTTGTGCATAAAATAAATAATAATAATGCTTCAAGACTATAAAAAATTATACGTACATACAAATCAATTCAACAAGGACGTTTCTAATTGTAGTTCTTTTAAACCCAATACGACTTCCTCTAAGCTGCATGTACAATTTGATTTTAATGTATTTTTCATCATTTCATTCACCATTAAGCCGAACCTATTTAAACAGAGTTAGAATACGTAAATTGTTAATAATTTTAGGCTATAATTAAAATAATAAAGATGAATTAATTGATCAAATAGTCAAAAAATATTTTCTTACAACCGCGACAAATAACTCTGGTATCGATGCGTCAAGTACTCTTCGAGCACGTCACTACAACGTATACGAACCCCTTAATGTGTTTCTGAGAATAATGACGTGAATAATGAGTAGTTCTTACACGGTTTTCGTTAGTACCGCGACGGCGGGTAACGATACCACACTGCAAGGTTTGTAATTTATGCAACATATAAATTAGACTTGTTGGTTTAATCCGGTTCTCTACACTCACCATACGAAACACAGCAGTGTTAAACTGCTATTTTTACGCTGGTATTTTGTGAGAGCGTGGTCCTTCCCCGGTCGAGCCGACCCATTGCTGCTACAACTATACTATTAATATGGCTGCAGCATGGTGCTATCACGTATAAAACTTAATATGTGGGTGTCTTCAACGCAAGAGTGATTAGGTTTTTGTTAAACTATGTCAGTACGTTTTAGCATCGTAGATACTCATCACCATTTACCACTAAGTGGGAAAGTAATCATGCACTACATGTCTTATAACAGTAAAAAAAACTGACTGATTGTCCAGGCTGCTCCGGACGTAAATAAGAATTAATTGCATAACGCAGGAAGGCTTCTTTTGTGCACCCCATGATGGCTAATGATGATTTATTACATAAACTCGTCACCTGAGAAAATACATTGATGATTCCTTTTGTATAGAAATATGTGACAAAGTATTAAATACCAAAAGCACACAAACACTTCGGAAGTAAGATAAACAAGTTTGTCATCAATAGCATCACATTGACAGCACTTCAAAAAACCACTGCTGAACATAGTCCTCCCCAAGGAATGCCACGAAACAGGGCGTGAGTCACCTGCATTTGTTCGACTTCCTACATGTCTTAGAAAGACGCCACTACATCTAGTGGGGGGCCATCCTACACTTCGCTTACTGATAATACAGCCATTAGATAAAGTTTTCTGCCAACCGGTTGTCGGTTCTTCTAACTATATGGCTCTTCAGCTAAATGATAAAAAGTAAGTAAATACAATTAAAAATTAAACATTTTGTCCAGCCGACTTCAATATAAGTTATTAAAAATAACTCAAAAACTATTGGTCTGACCTTGATCAAATTCATATGGGACTACGCGAAAAGTACCAGCTTTCAAATAAAAAAGAATTTTTGAAATCGGTTCACCCAGTAAAAAGTTATGAGGTAACACACATGAAAAAAAAAACAGTACAGTCGAATTGAGTAACGTCTCCGTTTTGGAAGTCGGCAGAAAATATAATATAAATAAATATTATATGTAAAATAAAATATAAGAGTAAATAACTACATACGGTAACAAAAATGCATAGGGAAGATGTGCAAAATTTCTCATAAACTTGATAAAAATATCAAATTCAGTAAAGGGGATATATGCAATCCGGCATGTTTCAGCAATAAACCTGCACGATCTCGTCGCAGAGCTTAAAGTGGAACCGTTTGCTTTGTGTCTACACAACTCCTTCCAGACAACTTGAGTTTGAATGCACGTGATATTTGGTTATCGTGTTGGCGTAACCCGCTTCGATTTGATTTGTGCATGTTATTTCCTAGGTATTTTAGAGAAAGTTTACGTAGACTAATCTCAAAAGATATTTTGTAATTTTTTAGCTTAAGAAAGGAGGGCTCCTTTTTGCCTGCAAATCCGTCTGAGTAGGTGTCACAGTGTTAATTGTTTCTGCTGTACGGAGGATTTGCTTTAGCAGGCGGATTAACGATTGTAGTATAAGACACTTTTTTATAGAATAGGGTGACAAACGAATGCACGGTTCACCTAATGGTAAATAGATGCTGTGGCCCATAGACATCTACATTTATCCTCGATTAAGAATCAAAATGGGGATGCGAAGTCACCCCTGAGGACTAAGATGGAATGCCTCATTTCCAGTAAAAAGGTCTGGGGTTATCTTCACTCACCATGCAAAACACAGCAGCTTTAAGCTGCCATTTTACGCTGGTATTCTGTGAGAGCGTGGTCCTGCCCCGGTCGAGCTGACCTATTCGTGCTAAAACCATAGTATATCTACAGCGTGACTCTAACTCGTGTAAAGCGTCTGGCTAACGAGACGGCGATCTATTAGAACCAATGGGATTTTTTTTGGATTTGCTATAGTAGCCTATCACAACACCCTTAGAACGAAATAGTGTGATGAAGTCTTTTGCGCCACCACAAGAACAAGAGTGGGGAATCAATTCAGAAAATTCTTTTTTTACTGCTACCTGCGACCTAGTTTTTTAACCTAGGTAGAAAACCGACCTTCAAGAAAAGAACTTCTTAAATGGCCTATAATTTATCTGGTATTTCATGGGGTTGAGTATTAGTAAATACTTATAGTTTTTTTTTTATTATTATAAGCCAGTGCTTGACTACTATTACATATGATGGTAAGTAGTGATGTAGTCGATGGTAAAGTTTAATAAATTGTTACGAGTCGCTACCGGAAACACCCGAGTAATGCCGAGAGCGCCGGTGCCGCCCAGTCGCGGCGGGACATCATGGTCACTTCACTTCGTATCGAGCGTCAGCGCGTGCAACTTGTCTTATCAATATTAACTTAAATACTGCAAATATGAGTGATTAAATGTATTGAAGCATTAAGTTTTAGTTCATTTTACATTCAGAAGTGGGATATACAATTAGAACTTAAAAGAAAACAAACAATACAAAATAGGGACAGAGATTTTAAGCAGTAACGACAAAAATCTACATTTCATTTGGATATGGCGACAAGTGTTGGAACGTGACATATAGTAGATCAAATACATAGTCATGTGTTATCCAATCACGACGATTCTGAAGAGGACATTTATAAAAAAAAACGAGTGGGTAGATGAAAGAATTTTCTCTGGAAAATACAAAATAACGAGCTAAGCAGACGCTAAAATTCTACAACACGATTCCTTATTGTGGAAGTAAAGATTGTGAGGAATACTACTGATTCTGATGTTTGTACTTAACCGAGATGACAAAAACTTCGCGGTACCTGCTAACATGACAAAATGGAATAAATTCCCTTCCTTGTTAACGTCACATAAACATAATCTTCGAATAGTGTGAGGGTTATTAAGTTGTGAAGGACTAAGATGCGGTTTGCTTTGGTGCTTTTGTTTTTATTTTAAATGTTATAGTGGAATTTGCTGTTCCATTTACGGCTTGGACGTGCCACTAAAGTGTAGAGTAAAAGTTTAAAGCAAAATGTTTAAAAAAAAAATTCCAAAGTTACATAATATTTTTGTTCAACTTATACTGAGGGCCCACAAGTACTTTTATAAATTCGTAATGTACCCAAATATGTTAACCAAGGTTGAAAGAAAATTTGAAGGCGTTCTGGATGATTTATGGTTTTGCATTCAGTGGAAATTTCAACTGCTTCAGTTATGTTGTAATTTGATAGTTCATACGATTTAAATAGGCTACATTTTGGGGTTCGAAATGTTTGACGATGTACCAAAAAAAAAAAAAATTTAATGTGCTAAATAAAAAAAAGTAGTCTTTTTATGTTCTAATGTGTTGTTATGTGTTACAGTTTGCGCCGAATATTGAGCGATCGACGGGATTGGGGTTTGATGCAGAGGGCTTAGTAGAAAGCGTGATGTTGTGCTGGTCGCTCTGGGATGGAAGTATGCTGTCAAATTAAGACGCCGCGGACACATTATTTGTCGCTGCTGCCGTCCACCATTTGATATATGAGTAACTTTGTCTTAAGCATTGCTTTAAAGAAATGTATTGCCTTAAGAGATTACAAAGACTCACATATACTACTACTATTTAATACAAATAGGTTGTGCAGTGAGCATGCATATATACGAGTGAATATTTTAAGCTATTAAAGTTCGTATAAAAAAATATAACGCAAATTGTATTTTCTATTACATATAGCTTAAGCTTATTTTTACAATCATTGTCAGATCTAACATGGCATTAGGCAATTTATTAACAGTATTTAATTTAGCTCCTTCATACATCAGATTTTTATTCCCATATTGTGTTCTGGCAATAGAGTAAATTGTTTTAGTCGCTGTTAGGTATTTATAATGAAATAAGACTTTTATAACTTTATTTTCTTTACTTTGAAGACCTTTCGGACGTCGCTGCATTACCCCAAACTTTTACTAAATAATTTAAATGTGGCCTTTCTAAAGAGTTATAGGTATATATTGAAACGGACTTGTTTAAGCAGACAGTTCACTACTTTACACAGAGCGCCTGTTAAAGAAGTAATTTTAGGGTGAATATATTCAACACATGTCTTTCATGGTATTTCTTAACAACATCGCAGACATCGCAGAATCTAGTAAATAAAAAACATAAAATGATCTTCAAATCAATTAATGTATGCTGGATCCAGAACTGATTAACACGTTGCTGTCTCTCCAGTGGAGTAGTTTTCTTCAATTTTGTTAATGATACAATACCCAGGCTCCTCTATTCTATTCTTATATTGTAATGTAGTTTGGTCGATGAACAGTAAATCTATATTGAAATCTCCAAATATAATAGACCTATTGTGTTGTTCAAGTTGTTTCTCAAATATATTGAAAAATTCTGTAAAATTAGTCCGTCCCGGTTTGTATATAACTCCAACATTAAGCGATAATATGTTGAGCAATATCCAGTTTGTGCCGTCTGTGTAGTCATTTTCATTCATGGTGTACTCTTATTACAGGTATCAGATCTTAAGTTGTAGCAATGATTATATATATCCAGTCATTTGTAACAGCTCCGTCTCATTATCCGACTTTGTCCACGTTTCAGTTAGGAGTATCAGATGTGTAGTTTTCGGAATATATTTAATACTACATTGTAGTTCATCAAATTTTCCAGGAGCAACTACATCTCGTACGTTAGCTCAGAAAAAGGTGAGTGAATGTAAACTTGGAGCTATTTGTTGATAATTACCTAATGTAGCATATTTAATATTGCAATGTCTATATACATCAAAATTATTGTCCCAATGTAAGTTTAGTTTTTTGGCTGCTACATGATTATTTTCGGTGTGCTTTGATAGTAAGATTTTCTTCGCTACTCTATTGGTGACGTACCAATTCCGTATTCAGATGTTTCATGTAGTTACGCTGGTTGTGAGTTTTATCTGTGTGGGCGATTCTTCTCTGTTTTGCTTATTCTGAAAATTTTGAGGGAAAGCCCCTAAAAACTTTTGTCTATCATATTAATCATATTAAGAACTTCGCTTATCGAAGTCGGACCTTTCGGTTTTGTTTGCGCTTGTAAGTTCAGGTATTCCTAAGATAATCATGTTCTTTTGTCTATGATTACGTTCCTGGCATTCTTTTATAATTTCTTCATAGGTGAAAGATGTCATTTGTAACTGTAATGAAGATGAAGGCATTCTACTAGTATTGTTTATACTACTTTCAAGAAGTTTTATATTATTTTCGTTTGTATTACGGAGTTTTTAGGCGGTCCAATTAAATTTTTCATTATATTCTGTTCCTCAATCACTCTATCTGGACATGTCTTAATATCATTTAGTTGTTCCTTAATTTCTGTCATATCTTGTTGCATTTTGACCTTATTTTCTTTTCGAATATTTGCAAAACTCGTAATCAAAAGTATCAAAGTTCGGCTCTGGTTCTCTGCGATTTCTGGATTTGACTTGAGTTTTATCCGTTATTTTCATCTTCTAACTTAGATAAGTCCGGCTGAGATCCACCACAGGTCAGCTTTGGAGATTGTAAAACACTCATGTTGATATTTGTGATACAATGATAATAAAAGAAAAAAACATATATATCCTGCACTTTATTTTTTTGGGTAATATAGTATGCGTTTCTCTTCGTAGTCCGTTTAATAAAACTGAGCTATATTGCAAGTAAAGAAAATGGACTGATCTTTTGTTTTCTAAGAAGCAAAGTTATGAACAACACGGCAACGTAGGGTCTTAACTTACGACTTGACTTATGTTCCATATTCTATCCTGATCACTGGGACGCTGCCATCCGAACCAAACCTTAAAATTTGGAGAAAGGATGATTTAATTACACGAGGAATGCCGTGTGAACCTATGCAATAAGCTTCGGCGGCGAAGCGAGTGGAAGATTGCGCCATTGCGAGACTACAGGCAAATAAAATGAAGGTGCGTAATTTTTTTTTACATATTTAATCCGTCTGTGGCTTCGAGCCTTCTGTCTGTATTACAAATTCTGTCTATTCTGTATAAGTCTGTTCTGTATAAGTCTGTTCTGTATAAGTCTGTTCTGTATAAGTCTGTTCTGTATAAGTCTGTTCTGTATAAGTCTGTTCTGTATAAGTCTGTTCTGTATAAGTTTGTTCTGTATAAGTTTGTTCTGTATAAGTGCTGTTCTGTATAAGTCTGTTATGTACAGGTCTGTTCTGTACAGATCTATTATGTGCGGACCTGTGCTATGCATGTCTGTTCTGTTCAGGTTTGTTTTGTGCAGGTCTATTCTGTGCAGGTCTGTTTTGTATAGGTCTGTTCTGCACCAGTTTCTGTCTGTTCCACATCTGTTTCTGCCTTTTGAGTGTATTATTACCCTACTTTCGTAAAAGACATAATTTCTGTGCGAGTTTATACTTATTAACTTGGCTATTACACATTATTCCTTTTTACTGACACTGTAGTCAAACCGTGGTATCTCCAGGGCTGAACACTCGCCGTAGAATTCACGGTGCGTGAGCGATTCAATCGATCTGCAATCTCATATGCTGAGTGAGCTATGTGCTCGTTGATAAAAGAAGACATGTGTCTGCGATGGGGTGTGTGTGAGCTGACGCGTTATTTATGGTGTATGTAATTAATAAAATACAGCACAATTCTGACTGCTCCTGAAGGGCTACTGTGTGTGCTGTTTCGCTTCTTTCACCTGGTTAAATGGCGGTTTTAATAGATTTTGCTTATGTGCTTCCACAAATGCCTGTCTTTCTAAGATTCAAGGCTGCAAAATTAATGCAAGGCGACTCTGTTCAATATACCCTCTAAGATTCAGTCTGTGGGGGGAGACCTAAGTGTAGCGGTAGATTTTGATAGGCTGTAACGATACCGGTCTTGACGATCATTACAAGATTCGTAGTCTGAAGGAGATTAAAGAGTTTCGTAGCTGAGTCGTTGCAGCCGTACAATGGTTCTGTCGGTAATGCAACAGATTCTGCTGGTAGTGGTGAAGAGGTGGTGGATGCGCCGTATCTGATTTGATCTGTTAGAAAGTTAATCCGTCATGAACTGTTGGTAATCGATGTGCATCGGTCATTTCAGCTGTAGCAAATATTCTGAACGTTATCTAATGCCTCTTCGTGAATACCTTATGGTATTCACTTTGCAGGATGGCCGATGTTACGAGTCGCTACCGGAAACACCCGAGTAATGCCGAGAGCGCCGGTGCCGCCCAGTTGCGGCGGGACATCATGGTCAATTCACTTCGTATCGAGCGTCAGCGCGTGCAACTTGTCTTATCAATATCAACTTAAATACTGCAAATATGAGTGATTAAATGTATTGAAGCATTAAGTTTTAGTTCATTTTACAAAATTAGCTTAATAAAAGCCTTTTCACTCTTGCCATGAATTTAATAATAAAGATAGATGCTAGCAAATTATTCCATTCCATTATGTCTGTCTCCAATTATATGTCATACAAGTAATTTTTTAACCACTCTGTCATTTTAAAAGTTAATTTAATTTCGATGTCACTCATAATAATCACAGGTCAATGGATGTAGTTAGCTGAGAACAGTGCTTTTTGGAATTCCTTGAGAGTTTAGCATAGGTCCGTATGAACGGTTGTAATGATGGTACATAATTACATAAAGTAAAATAAATTAATATAAATGTTCGTAAGTTCACGTTTTTATTTTTATATGATATGTAATTATTAAGAAATTTAGATTAAATATTAAAAATGTATCTGGGGGCACGGCAGTGCCCCCGCCAAGTCGAGCAAAAAAGCGGCACGGCCGTACCATCCTTTTCTCGAAGCAGTTCAGGCCATTTCTGAAACCCTATAACTTCGTTATGGATAAAACTAGAAGCCAGAATTTTTACTCACCAAGTAGGCATTATATAAGTTCAGTATATTTCAAATTTCATTAAATTTGAACCATAACTAGTCAAAGTTTCTTAATTTTGTCACTCACTGACTGACCGATCATCAAAACTCTGAGGCACTTCTATCAGACATAGAAACTTCAAATTTGGAATACAATTATTGTTTAATATATAAATCAAGGAAAAATTAAAATATTTTACAATTTCGGTCTAGTTTTCGTGATACATCAACTGCATAAATAACTTTGTAATCCCATATAAACATATAGTATTACAAAGTTACATTTGCAGTGAAGAAATCAGTGTACCTACATATTATGTATAATGGAATAATAGGTGTAAATAGCTACCTATATATAACTATCTACAAAAGGAAATGAGATGCCATCAAAAACATAACTTGTAAAAAAAGCCAAGTCTCGCAACTCAGTTCTTCTACCGTAAAAAGTTGTGAGCTCCATGCAATACCAAGTCGGTTAATTTATTCAGTTCATAGATTGATACATAGATTGACTTGGCAATCGCACTAAACAATCTAATTTAATATAATATGTATTACTTGTGAGATATATTGTGTTTTCATGCGATTGCCAAGTCAATCTGTGTATCAATCTATGGACTGAATAAATTAACCGACTTGGTATTACATGGATCTCACAACTTTTTACGGTAGAAGAACTGAGTTGCGAGACTTGGCTTTCTTTACAAGTTATGTTTTTGATGGCATAGTATAAATTAACACAACACAACACAAATACTCACGCCTGTCACCCAGAGGGATAGGCAGAGACTACGGACTTCCATTTGGCGCGATCATGACCCACCTCTCTCGCCTCCTTTACATCCATATATCTACGCATACACGCTCGTCAGTTGAGGGTACTCCTAATCGGGCCCATTTTCAATATATCGTCGACTTAGTCGATAAACCTTCGTCTAGTGCATCCCTATCCAACTCTGCCGTTCACCTCTGTAACATAAATTTGCTTTGTCACTCTATCCTTGTTCATTTTTTCTACATGACCATACCACCGAAGCATTCCTTTCTTAATCCTGCTCACAACGTCATCTTGCAAACCATACTTTTCTCTTATCACATTATTTCTCACCCTGTCATTCAGATTCAGCCCTGGCATATAGAAGTATACTAGAGTATACTAGTATAAATTTGTAATCATTTAAAACGCACACAACTGATTTAGAGAAAGGAGATGAACTTGGTTCCATACAAGCTTGGGCCCGGCGTGAATAAAGTTTAAGTATATTTTATTTTAAAGATTTAAGCATTTGCTACTTACGACAAAAATCATATTTTTGTAAGACCTAAGGTTTTTTTTGATTTTGCTTTATCATTTGTAGGTTATGAAACAAATTCAATCGTTCCTGGAATAAGTTGTTTCAGTAAATTGAAAGTACACAAGAAGGGCAGTTTTTTAGTTTTTTTTAATAGAAAAAGGGGCAAACGAGCATGCGGCTCACCTGATGGAAAGTCACTACCGCCGTCAATGAACAACCACAACACCAGGGTAATTGCAGATGCGTTGCCGGCCTTTTAGAAAGGTGTAAGCTCTTTTCTTGAAGGTTCCTAAGTCGTATCGGTCCGCAAAATTCGCTGGTGGTAAATGATTCCACAAGGAAGTTGTACAAGGGAGAAGTCTTCTTCTAAATCGCACAGTAGTGAACCACCAATCATCCAGATGGTATGGATGTTAACGCGAGATTTGTCGCGATGTGCGATGGTGAAATTGAGCGGCTGGAATTAGTCCGAACAATTTCTCAGAGCACCCCCGTGATAGATGCAATAAAATACGCAAAGAGATGCAACATCTCTACGCAGTGCCACTGTATCGAGCCGATCAGATAGAACTCGGTCGTCGACGATTCGGACCGCTCTGCGCTGGATGCGGTCAAGTGAAAGGAGCTGGCACTGGGGGTGCCCCGGCCCAGAGATGAGAACAGTATTCCATGTGGGGCCGAACTTGCGCTTTGTAAAGTTACCAGCGATGTGCCAGCATGAAATACTGTCTCGCTCTGCTGAGCACGGCAAGCTTTTTAGAGGCCAATTTGGCCTTCCCTTCCAAGTGACCACGAAACTGCACGCTATTCGATATGTCGAAGCCAAGGATTCCGATACTAGCTGAGGCAGTAAGTAGTAGTTACGCTGGTTGTGAGTTTTATCTGTGTGGGCGATTCTTCTCTGTTTTGCTTATTCTGAAAATTTTGAGGGAAAGCCCCTAAAAACTTTTGTCTATCATATTAATCATATTAAGAACTTCGCTTATCGAAGTCGGACCTTTCGGTTTTGTTTGCGCTTGTAAGTTCAGGTATTCCTAAGATAATCATGTTCTTTTGTCTATGATTACGTTCCTGGCATTCTTTTATAATTTCTTCATAGGTGAAAGATGTCATTTGTAACTGTAATGAAGATGAAGGCATTCTACTAGTATTGTTTATACTACTTTCAAGAAGTTTTATATTATTTTCGTTTGTATTACGGAGTTTTTAGGCGGTCCAATTCAATTTTTCATTATATTCTGTTCCTCAATCACTCTATCTGGACATGTCTTAATATCATTTAGTTGTTCCTTAATTTCTGTCATATCTTGTTGCATTTTGACCTTATTTTCTTTTCGAATATTTGCAAAACTCGTAATCAAAAGTATCAAAGTTCGGCTCTGGTTCTCTGCGATTTCTGGATTTGACTTGAGTTTTATCCGTTATTTTCATCTTCTAACTTAGATAAGTCCGGCTGAGATCCACCACAGGTCAGCTTTGGAGATTGTAAAACACTCATGTTGATATTTGTGATACAATGATAATAAAAGAAAAAAACATATATATCCTGCACTTTATTTTTTTGGGTAATATAGTATGCGTTTCTCTTCGTAGTCCGTTTAATAAAACTGAGCTATATTGCAAGTAAAGAAAATGGACTGATCTTTTGTTTTCTAAGAAGCAAAGTTATGAACAACACGGCAACGTAGGGTCTTAACTTACGACTTGACTTATGTTCCATATTCTATCCTGATCACTGGGACGCTGCCATCCGAACCAAACCTTAAAATTTGGAGAAAGGATGATTTAATTACACGAGGAATGCCGTGTGAACCTATGCAAAAAGCTTCGGCGGCGAAGCGAGTGGAAGATTGCGCCATTGCGAGACTACAGGCAAATAAAATGAAGGTGCGTAATTTTTTTTTACATATTTAATCCGTCTGTGGCTTCGAGCCTTCTGTCTGTATTACAAATTCTGTCTGTTCTGTATAAGTCTGTTCTGTATAAGTCTGTTCTGTATAAGTCTGTTCTGTATAAGTCTGTTCTGTATAAGTCTGTTCTGTATAAGTCTGTTCTGTATAAGTCTGTTCTGTATAAGTTTGTTCTGTATAAGTTTGTTCTGTATAAGTGCTGTTCTGTATAAGTCTGTTATGTACAGGTCTGTTCTGTACAGATCTATTATGTGCGGACCTGTGCTATGCATGTCTGTTCTGTTCAGGTTTGTTTTGTGCAGGTCTATTCTGTGCAGGTCTGTTTTGTATAGGTCTGTTCTGCACCAGTTTCTGTCTGTTCCACATCTGTTTCTGCCTTTTGAGTGTATTATTACCCTACTTTCGTAAAAGACATAATTTCTGTGCGAGTTTATACTTATTAACTTGGCTATTACACATTATTCCTTTTTACTGACACTGTAGTCAAACCGTGGTATCTCCAGGGCTGAACACTCGCCGTAGAATTCACGGTGCGTGAGCGATTCAATCGATCTGCAATCTCATATGCTGAGTGAGCTATGTGCTCGTTGATAAAAGAAGACATGTGTCTGCGATGGGGTGTGTGTGAGCTGACGCGTTATTTATGGTGTATGTAATTAATAAAATACAGCACAATTCTGACTGCTCCTGAAGGGCTACTGTGTGTGCTGTTTCGCTTCTTTCACCTGGTTAAATGGCGGTTTTAATAGATTTTGCTTATGTGCTTCCACAAATGCCTGTCTTTCTAAGATTCAAGGCTGCAAAATTAATGCAAGGCGACTCTGTTCAATATACCCTCTAAGATTCAGTCTGTGGGGGGAGACCTAAGTGTAGCGGTAGATTTTGATAGGCTGTAACGATACCGGTCTTGACGATCATTACAAGATTCGTAGTCTGAAGGAGATTAAAGAGTTTCGTAGCTGAGTCGTTGCAGCCGTACAATGGTTCTGTCGGTAATGCAACAGATTCTGCTGGTAGTGGTGAAGAGGTGGTGGATGCGCCGTATCTGATTTGATCTGTTAGAAAGTTAATCCGTCATGAACTGTTGGTAATCGATGTGCATCGGTCATTTCAGCTGTAGCAAATATTCTGAACGTTATCTAATGCCTCTTCGTGAATACCTTATGGTATTCACTTTGCAGGATGGCCGATGTTACGAGTCGCTACCGGAAACACCCGAGTAATGCCGAGAGCGCCGGTGCCGCCCAGTTGCGGCGGGACATCATGGTCAATTCACTTCGTATCGAGCGTCAGCGCGTGCAACTTGTCTTATCAATATCAACTTAAATACTGCAAATATGAGTGATTAAATGTATTGAAGCATTAAGTTTTAGTTCATTTTACAAAATTAGCTTAATAAAAGCCTTTTCACTCTTGCCATGAATTTAATAATAAAGATAGATGCTAGCAAATTATTCCATTCCATTATGTCTGTCTCCAATTATATGTCATACAAGTAACTTTTTAACCACTCTGTCATTTTAAAAGTTAATTTAATTTCGATGTCACTCATAATAATCACAGGTCAATGGATGTAGTTAGCTGAGAACAGTGCTTTTTGGAATTCCTTGAGAGTTTAGCATAGGTCCGTATGAACGGTTGTAATGATGGTACATAATTACATAAAGTAAAATAAATTAATATAAATGTTCGTAAGTTCACGTTTTTATTTTTATATGATATGTAATTATTAAGAAATTTAGATTAAATATTAAAAATGTATCTGGGGGCACGGCAGTGCCCCCGCCAAGTCGAGCAAAAAAGCGGCACGGCCGTACCATCCTTTTCTCGAAGCAGTTCAGGCCATTTCTGAAACCCTATAACTTCGTTATGGATAAAACTAGAAGCCAGAATTTTTACTCACCAAGTAGGCATTATATAAGTTCAGTATATTTCAAATTTCATTAAATTTGAACCATAACTAGTCAAAGTTTCTTAATTTTGTCACTCACTGACTGACCGATCATCAAAACTCTGAGGCACTTCTATCAGACATAGAAACTTCAAATTTGGAATACAATTATTGTTTAATATATAAATCAAGGAAAAATTAAAATATTTTACAATTTCGGTCTAGTTTTCGTGATACATCAACTGCATAAATAACTTTGTAATCCCATATAAACATATAGTATTACAAAGTTACATTTGCAGTGAAGAAATCAGTGTACCTACATATTATGTATAATGGAATAATAGGTGTAAATAGCTACCTATATATAACTATCTACAAAAGGAAATGAGATGCCATCAAAAACATAACTTGTAAAAAAAGCCAAGTCTCGCAACTCAGTTCTTCTACCGTAAAAAGTTGTGAGCTCCATGCAATACCAAGTCGGTTAATTTATTCAGTTCATAGATTGATACATAGATTGACTTGGCAATCGCACTAAACAATCTAATTTAATATAATATGTATTACTTGTGAGATATATTGTGTTTTCATGCGATTGCCAAGTCAATCTGTGTATCAATCTATGGACTGAATAAATTAACCGACTTGGTATTACATGGATCTCACAACTTTTTACGGTAGAAGAACTGAGTTGCGAGACTTGGCTTTCTTTACAAGTTATGTTTTTGATGGCATAGTATAAATTAACACAACACAACACAAATACTCACGCCTGTCACCCAGAGGGATAGGCAGAGACTACGGACTTCCATTTGGCGCGATCATGACCCACCTCTCTCGCCTCCTTTACATCCATATATCTACGCATACACGCTCGTCAGTTGAGGGTACTCCTAATCGGGCCCATTTTCAATATATCGTCGACTTAGTCGATAAACCTTCGTCTAGTGCATCCCTATCCAACTCTGCCGTTCACCTCTGTAACATAAATTTGCTTTGTCACTCTATCCTTGTTCATTTTTTCTACATGACCATACCACCGAAGCATTCCTTTCTTAATCCTGCTCACAACGTCATCTTGCAAACCATACTTTTCTCTTATCACATTATTTCTCACCCTGTCATTCAGATTCAGCCCTGGCATATAGAAGTATACTAGAGTATACTATAGTATGTGCCAAATCGATTGAGAAAAACGGACAATGACCTTTCGGTCGTTTAACCAGGGGTTACAAACCTTCAATATATAGGCACATTTTATATGTAGTACTTTCTTTATTTATAATGATTTTTTTATAATGATTGATATAATATATATTTATTAACTATTATTAAAAAGTTATGTGAAAGATCGCTGTAGAAGAAAAATCATCTATTGTTATAAAGTACTTTATTCATTTAACAACAAAAAACATTAATTTATAACACATATAAAGATTCGAGTGATAACGACACCGAATAAGTACGTACTTATGCAAAAGATAAAACTTTATTTTTAATATTATATAAGAACTTTATTTTTATTCGGTGCAATCATCACTCGTATCTTCACTTGATGAACTATCTGTAACATTAATTATAAAGCGATCTGCAGTTTGGTCAATTCTATCATCCATGCCACGCATTTTTTGTTCAACCTTAAGGACATGCTGAACACAGTTTTTCCATTTATCTGGCGTGATTTGAGTTAAACCATCTTTAAGTAAATTTTTAACATCTTTTAACTTGAAAGTTGTATTTTTTCGTGCAACGTACCCTTTCACATCTGCCCACACAAGTTCAATGGGGTTAAGCTCACAGTGATAAGGAGGTAACCTTACCACTGTGATGCTTTTTTCTTTTGCCATCTCGTCGGTGACGTAACTTCGATAGTTATCTTTAACTGCCTTTATTTTTTCCATTAAGTGGGTCTTTGTGTCCGAGGGCACGTATGCGATCTGTTTAGATTCTAGCCATTCCTGCATATTTTGTTTCCGCCAAGACATTGTTGGGGTTTTTTCTAAACGTCTGGAGTGGTAACTAGCGTTATCCATAACTATGACATCGCCGCTTTGCAGTTTTTCTATTACTTTTCTAAACCAGTCCTCGAAATGGAGAGCGTCCATACTCTCATGGTAGTCACCAGTAGATGATGATTCAAATACCCAATCACATCCCTCCAAAAAGCCATTTTCATTGCCAACGTGTACAACTATTAATCGCTTTCCTTTACCCGAAGGGGCTTTCGCGCCAGTAGAGTAGCCTTCTAACCGTGATTGACGAGAAGATTCAATTGTGGTGTCTTCCCATACCTTTCCCATAGTATGACCTGCGTTAATCCATGTTTCGTCAAGGTAAAAAATGTTACGTCCCTCGTTTCTTAATATTTGTATTTCTCTCAAATATCTGGTACGCCACAGAACTATCTCTGGGCGATCTATTAGACCACTTTTTCTGTTTCTCTTTATATATTTGAATTTTAAATGGCGCAACACACGTCGCAGGGAAGTTTTGCTCAAGTTTGGCAACTGGTCATCTTGATTTATACTGAGCAAAATTTTGTCTAAAGTCGGTAATTCTCCTGCAAGAAAGAACTGATGCACTTTCGCTCTTATAGCCGATTTATCAAAATCGTCCAACTTGTCAATTACAGACTTTTTTCTTTTATTAATTATTCCCTTTTCTGGTATTTTATGGGAATCTCTATACACGCTTAATACGCGATATATAGTGCTCTTGCTGACTCCTGAGATCTCCGAAACCTTTTCTACCATATTAACGTTTGAAGGATACACGTCTTCGGGCCAGGTGTTTTTGACATATTTGTATACATTAATGATAATCTCTTGTTCCCCGACCGACAAAGTGGTAGGTTTTCTCTTTTTTACTGGTGACGTTAAAGGTGCTCCAGAAGATGGGCCTGTAAATAAATGACAAAAATATACTACCATAGTACTACATCACATAAATACATATTGTTTTAGAAAATAAATACCACATGGTCACATAAAAAGAGCGCTTTAAGAAATAGAAAGGCTACGTCGTCGCATTTGTACCTATTTGTACGTACCTGCTACGTTTATTATGGGTCGGCGACGTCTCTTTCCACTTGATGTTGAAGGACCGGGTCCTTCACCAAATTCTCCTGAACTCATGTCGATTTAGTAACGACCGTCACAGTAAAACTAATATAACAGATTCAAAAAACAAAAACTTAACGATATAACAAATTTAACAGTAAAAACTCAACTAAAACAATGCAATGAATGCTATGAATTACCCGAGACGTACACACGCAAGCGCTATCCGAACACGAATGAAAACAAAATGGCGGACCGGCCCAAAAAAGGTGACGCATCTCTGGCTGCCATTGTCACGTTTCTTTTAGAACGAACTGACGTAACGCGCGTTTTGTTTATTTTAAAGGGATGAATTTGCAAAAGCTCAATATGGTGATTATATTGCTTCAAATATTTTTTTAATATGAAACTGTTATTAAATGAATTGCTGCGTTACTTACCATAAATTGAAATATAAAATATAACACATTTTTCGCGATGTACCGTAAGATTTTACTATGTTTATAGGAACCACAGACAATATTATTTAAGAAACAAAAAAACAAAACATATGTGCTGACCTAGAAGTGGGAATAATATCAATATTTAAATATTGTTATCACATCTAAATTGAGATTTTGTAAGTTACGCCTTTTGACACTCGGCTCATATCTGAGGTCATTGTCCGTTTTTCTCAATCGATATGGCACATACTATAGTATAAATTTGTAATCATTTAAAACGCACACAACTGATTTAGAGAAAGGAGATGAACTTGGTTCCATACAAGCTTGGGCCCGGCGTGAATAAAGTTTAAGTATATTTTATTTTAAAGATTTAAGCATTTGCTACTTACGACAAAAATCATATTTTTGTAAGACCTAAGGTTTTTTTTTGATTTTGCTTTATCATTTGTAGGTTATGAAACAAATTCAATCGTTCCTGGAATAAGTTGTTTCAGTAAATTGAAAGTACACAAGAAGGGCAGTTTTTTAGTTTTTTTTAATAGAAAAAGGGGCAAACGAGCATGCGGCTCACCTGATGGAAAGTCACTACCGCCGTCAATGAACAACCACAACACCAGGGTAATTGCAGATGCGTTGCCGGCCTTTTAGAAAGGTGTAAGCTCTTTTCTTGAAGGTTCCTAAGTCGTATCGGTCCGCAAAATTCGCTGGTGGTAAATGATTCCACAAGGAAGTTGTACAAGGGAGAAGTCTTCTTCTAAATCGCACAGTAGTGAACCACCAATCATCCAGATGGTATGGATGTTAACGCGAGATTTGTCGCGATGTGCGATGGTGAAATTGAGCGGCTGGAATTAGTCCGAACAATTTCTCAGAGCACCCCCGTGATAGATGCAATAAAATACGCAAAGAGATGCAACATCTCTACGCAGTGCCACTGTATCGAGCCGATCAGATAGAACTCGGTCGTCGACGATTCGGACCGCTCTGCGCTGGATGCGGTCAAGTGAAAGGAGCTGGCACTGGGGGTGCCCCGGCCCAGAGATAAGAACAGTATTCCATGTGGGGCCGAACTTGCGCTTTGTAAAGTTACCAGCGATGTGCCAGCATGAAATACTGTCTCGCTCTGCTGAGCACGGCAAGCTTTTTAGAGGCCAATTTGGCCTTCCCTTCCAAGTGACCACGAAACTGCACGCTATTCGATATGTCGAAGCCAAGGATTCCGATACTAGCTGAGGCAGTAAGGGGAGTGCCTTAAAACTAAAGAGATACGACAAAGGGGTTCCTCTTAGCGGTAAATCCGTTAACTTGTGTCTTCTAGGGATTGAACTGGACTAGATTTAGTCGCCCCCAATCCGAGACTTTGTTCAGCAAAGACTCGACTTCAGACAAAGTTTGTCCCGGTACTCGGCGACGATTTCCCGAGAAATATTGGAATGTCCGGTATATAAGCCATCACCAGTGCTGTCGTCCGCGTAGCAATGAAAAAAAAATGAAAAAAATGCTACCAGTTAGCAACATATCATTGATATTCAGGAGAAACCGCGTTGGTGATAGCACGCAGCCTTGTGGAACACCAGCGTTGATAGGCTTGAAATCAGAGCATGCACCGTCTACTACGACCTTGATGCTCCGGCCAGCAAGGAAACTGGTGATCCATTTGCACAATTTCTCGGAAAGCCCATAGGAAGGAAGCTTCGAAATAAGCGCTTTGTGCCAGACCCAATCGAAGGCCTTCGCTATGTCCAAAATTACGGCCAATGCCTCCCCCTTGGATTCTAATGCCTCCGCCAATCTATGAGTCTGAAACATTTGAAGATCATCAGCTGATCGACCCCGACGAAAACCGTACTGGCGGTCACTAATCAGCTTGTGATCCTCAAGGTACCTCATGAGCTGGCAGTTTACAATGGTTTTCATTATTTTGTAGAACAAGGAGGTGATGGCGATAGGCCTGTAGTTGGACGGGTCTGAGCGGTCGTCTGTTTTAGGGATCGGGTAGACCAAAGCTGTCTTCTATTAATTCGGGACTACGCCTTGTGAGTAGGGGTAACGGAAAAGACGCGTTAAAACCGGTGCTAACTCCGGAACACACGTCTTCAGCACAATGGGAGGGACTCCATCGGGCCCACTCGACTTGCTGACATTCAGGGAGAAGAGTGCTTTGCGATCCGAGCGCTGTGTAAATCGCACATCCGGCATGGAGCACTCAAATCACGGAATGGTCGGTTGTGAGTTCCCCCCGTCATCTAGAGTCGAGTTGGACGCAAAGAGAGAGCTCAACAGATCGGCTTTCTCCTTTGCGGCATGGGCCAGTAAGTCGTCCTCTTTGTGCAGAGATAGCTGACAGATGTTCCCTTGGACAACCTTGGCGAGAGATCAGAACGCACGGGTTCCCGAAGGAAGGTGAATTAGCTCCTCGCCAATTCTGCCTATGTGCTCAGACCTTGCCTTGGCAATGACACTTTTGAAGGACCTGGAGGCGGAATTATACTTCTTTTTAAGTGCGCTGGTGTTTACATCCCCAGACGTTGATGCGTCAGCCCAGGCCCGGTAGCATTCCTGCTTATAGCGTGATGCTATTTTACAGGAGCGACAAAACCATGGCTAGGATTTGCCTCCGATGGGCACCACAGAGAATGTAATAAAAATTCCATATCCTGATGTAACGCATCAGCAAAAGAATCGGCAACAACGCTGGGATCTTCCGGCAAAAAGCAAACCCGCCCCCAATGGTAGTATGCAAAAAAAGACCGCATCCCGTCCCAGTCAGCTGACCTATTGTGCCAAACAAGGTGGCAAGCTGCAGATCGCATCTGCGATTGGAGCGTAAGTGGCACCTTACTCCGGATCAGACAATGGTCCGAAGAGCCCAGAGGGGCATCGACAGAGACCTGATATCCGTCCGGATGAGAGATCAGCAGAAGGTCCAACAGGGAAGGTACATGGTCTTTCACATCTGGGATCAGCGTAGGCGAAGTAACCGGTTGTGTTAGACCATATGCCAAAGCAAAGTCATAGACAGATCTACTCGCATGATCGGTTAAACGAGAACCAAGCCATTCAGCGTGGTGGACGTTAAAATGCCCGAGTATCACGATCTCTGTGGAGTGGACCTGTTGTAGCACGGAGTCTGCAGCCATTTGGACGTGGTCTTTGAGTCGGTCTGTGTCGGAATTACCGCTATGGGACCTATAGAGGCACCCGTAGACGCGCGGATGATCGTCGCTGTCTACGCGCAGCCATAGGATGGACAGGTCCGTACCTTCAAGACTGCCGAGGCGTCGAAAACAGATGTTCTCTCTGACGTATACGCAAACTCCAGCCCGGGGCACAAAGAAGTGTTTCAATTTGTACCCGGGGTAAGAGCGATATGAAGTATCAACCGGAGAGGACACCTGAGTCTCGGTTAAAAGAGCAAGGCCGGCTTCGCCGTCTCTAGATGGTAATGGACAGCGTTAAGGTTGGAATGAAGTCCCCTGATATTGCAAAAATTCACGGATAGCGTGATAGGGGTCGCCTTGGTTGTATTTTCTCCGATTGCCCCGAGCAGCTTTAGTCGCGAGCGGAATTTTGCTCCCCCTAGAATACGCGGGGCAGCCTGAGCACCCACGCTTAGGAGTGAAGTAGTTTGGTCGTGGATGCTCAGCGAAGGATTCTCTCAGGTTTCTCATTCTTCAGGGTTGCTGGTACCCTCCTCGGGCAGTCTTTTATTTAATTCTGCTACCATGTTGATGGGTGGGTGGGGGGGGGTTATTGGGCCACCGGCCACTTGCACTCACCAAGCGCAAGGCAGAGGTAAACCTCTACTTCACGCTGGTATTCTATGAAGTCGTGGTACCACCTCACCTCACACATAAAAACACTAAATACATCCACAAACACAACCACAATGCCAATGCGTATGACAAGATGACAAGTTTAAACTCGAAGTTACCAAGTCTCCTTCGAAAAATGCAATTATCGAGGACCACACAGCCTATTCAATTGCGTCCGATACGCGTATTATTAAAATATTTTGTTTAATTTATTAAGTAGCCTATTCAATCGATTTTCTAAAAAGATTTCTTTTATTCAGTATTAATCCCTACAGATTCGCCTCAACGTTTCATTTTTATGACTTTTAGTGATACTGAACGCTACCTATTACAAAAAATAGCCTTCATTATCTAATGCTATAGACAAAATACATAAAAATATTTATAAACGTTTTGTTTTTGCTATGGTAAAAGGATTAGTTTTCGTTTTTCTGTTTTAAAAATATTTTTTTATAATTGTCCCATACACTACAGAAATAATACAATATAATTATGCTTATAATTTATCTTTATATTACCCACATATTTTTGTATAACTGATACGAACAATGTCAATAACCCAATTTCATACATCTCCTTTACAATCTTAATCTTGCTAGAAAATAAGTAACAGACTTATATTCACTATATGCAACAGCACCTTGGGTATTTTAACCAAGGCAAAGCATGTGAGGCATGACATCATTATTAGTTAGTGATGCTATTAGTTTCTACAAATGTAAATAAGAATAGTGATAACGTTTATCTTTCCAGAACTAATTTTTTTTTATATAGAATAAGAGTTGCAAACGAGCTTACAGTCCATCTGATGGTAAATGGATGCTGTGGCGCATAGACATCTACATTTATCCTCGATTATGAATCAAAATGACACCCCTGAAGACAAAGATAAAAACGGTCTCCATTTCTCTGCAGTCACAATACGAAACACAGAAAAATGCTGCTATTTGACGCTGGTATTCTGTTAGAGTGTGAGATTTCCCCGATCGAGCCGACCTATCCGTGCTACAACCATAAAATAGCTGCAGCATCGTTCTACCACGTAAAAATTGTAGTCGGTATAATTACAAAGTCAAAATTTCAACATTTCTACCTTTTCAGACATTTTTATAAAACTTAAGTAAGAAACGATCTTAAAGTCTATATGATTCATTCATCGTTAAGCCGAACCTATTTACTATATTATTCACAGAAAACCAGCGTGAAGTAGAGATTTACCTCTGCGTTTCGCTTGGTGAGTGCAGGTGGCCGGAGGCCCTTTTTACTGGAAATGAGGCATTCCATCTTAGTCCTCACGGGTGACAACGCATCTACATTTTCATTTGTAATAGAGGATAGATGTATATGTCTATGGGCCGCAGCAACCACTTACCATCAGGTGGACTGTGTGCTCGTTTGTCACCCATATCCTATAAAAAAAAATCAGAGTTAGAATGCGTAAATTATTAATAATTTTGGACTATACTTAAAAAAATAAATATGAATTAATTGATAAAATTGTCAAAACTATTTTTTTGCATCAACTACTCTTCGAGCACGCCACTACAGCGTATGTAAAACCCCTTAATGTATTTCTATGAACAATGATGTCAGTAATGAGTAATTCTTATAAGCTTTCCGTTAGTATCGCGACGGCGGTAAAGATACTACACTGGAAGGTTTTTAATTTATGCAACATATAAATTAGACTTGTTGGTTCAAGCGAACGTAATAAACAAAGAACATGAAAATGTTAAAAAAAAACTTTAATAAAAATCCAGCTCAACCAAATAAATTTTAATACGCATGTCGTATGGTGGCGACTTAAGAGAATTTAATATCCCATTCCATCCCGTGAGTGTCGTATTAGGTAACTAGTGTTGTGTAGTAGAAGGAAAACTTCTGATTAGGACTTCGTCTGGTCTGCTGCTAAGAAGCAGTGCGCGCATTGCTGTGTTCTGTTTTGAAGGGTATAGTGTGTATAGTTACAGTCTGAGAGGCAATCCATCTTAATACCCACAGGTGATATTTTTGTCCTTCTTCATTTGAAATTGGTGGCAGGTATCCATGGGCTATAGAAGCGACTTAACATCAGGTGGTCTGTGAGTTGTGTTATTTTGTCACTTCAATTTTTATAAATAAAAAATGATGGCAAAGTCAATAACTTTGACATTGTGGAGTTTGAGTTTCAGCTCAAAATTGTCTATGAATACCGGCCTCTTCTAACACTAAATATGATCAATATAATGCTTATGCGTCCTTTGATGTAGGTAGCATGGAACAATGACATAAGCAAAACATGAACATCATTGGTTTGCTAACTTTTATACCATGCACGAGGGCAACAAACCAGGGGATGGGCGAACGCGTGTTCTTGATAGCAATTAGAAAATAAAAACTAAAGTTGTCGACCCGCTCGCCAAGCGTGACTGCTATGACAGATCCACAATATGAGACAATCTACGGGGAGGCTTTTGTATAGCAGGGGATTTTGATAGACTATAATTAATGAATGAATTCCTTATGTAATTCAAAAGAGGATGATCATAAGGTTCATTATGCAAGTATAAAACAGAGAAGTACATAATTGTATGTATGGACTAAACGCCGCCCGAATATAATCTGTAATTTCCAATTCAAATGTTAATTATTTCTTTTTAACTGAAAACATCGGCATGACTAGGCAATTTCAAACTAATTAAATAATGAAAAAATTACCAAAACATGCCAGTGGTAGATATATGACATATTTCTATATCATAAATCGTATTTGCTCTAGAGTAATTATTTAAGTTTACTATAAAATAGAAAAGTAAGGTAGATTCGACTAAAAGCCGCCCAGATAGAATATGAAAATCAATTAAGTATATTATATAATTTCCTAAAGACTTATTTCAACATTTATTAAAATTTACACTAGCTTCATTTCAAACAAATCTGTACCTAAAATAACAAGGATTGAGAACATTTAATTTTATAAAAACATTTTTAATACTGCTCATATTTATTTTACCAGCTTTGATATAAAATTAACATTTGAAGCGTAAACCGTAAACGTTAAAAACGTTGAAACCGTACAGGTAACTTTAAATGTGTTGTTTTCTCTTTTCGGTTTCAAATTGAATTTATATTTCTATTGGGATTTTATTCTAAAACCTAGCAAATGGTTCGTAATTTAGCGTCAGTCAGCACTGGAGAATCATTCTATTTTGCCTTAACAGTCTAAGGTAATCTCGCTTAATGCATAAATCAAAGGACAAGTAACATTTTACAATTGTGTAATCCTTTACTGATTTCTTTTTGACTGGTGTTAGCAGGAGAGTAAACGGCAGTTATTTTTTTACGGAAGAGGGGACCAACTAGTATACGACTTACTTGATGGTAAGTGTCGACCGCCTCCCATGAACAACTGTAACTCCAGAGGAATAGCAGGTGCGCTGCCGGCCTTTTACAAGGGAGTAAACTCGTTTCTTGAAGGTAGCTAAGTCTGGTCAGTCTGAAAAATCGCCGTTGATAAATAATTCCACCAAGAAGTCGTGTGAGTAAGAAACATCCTAGTAAATAGGCCAGTAGTCGAGCGGCACAGGCACAGACGATGTGGATGGTAACGTGAGTAAGGTGAGTACCTTACAATTAAAGTAACTGTGCATTTATGGTTTAAGACACTTATTTTCTCAAAAGATTAACAAATCACCTACAGAGAAGATACATTCATACATATCGGGGCTCGGAAACCGGTTTAAATTCTGAACCGGTTTCGGTCGTTGACCCCAAAACCGGTTTTTGCGGAATACCGGTTTTCACAAATTTAGGTTTAGGTAGTAAGAATTAACCGGCTAAAACCAAGTTTTGTAATGTCCCCCCTCTCTCTTACCTCGTTTGCACCCAACTTTGTATGGCTGCCCTCTGTCTAATTCACGAGGTTTTTAGACACACGTACGATATATTAATTGTATCAACGCGACTGCCTTGTAATGTACTCCCTCATATTTTTTCAGCAACGAACGTATTATATATAACAGAAGATGAAAGTTCTGTTTCAATTAATTATGCGTTATCTTCACTTTAAAATTAAGTTTTGATATCAAGTTTAATTTGATCTTATATATTTAAACGGCAGTTATTTTTTTTTACGGAAGAGGGGACCAACTAGTATACGACTTACTTGATGGTAAGTGTCGACCGCCTCCCATGAACAACTGCAACACCAGGGGAATAGCAGGTGCGCTGCCGGCCTTTTACAAGGGAGTAAACTCGTTTCTTGGCAGCCGTGTGCCGTGCCGTGTAGTAGCGGTCAAGAATATCCACTACCCCATATCCTCCCGTGGGTGTCGTAAAAGGCGACAAAGGGATACAGGCAGGAGATGGGCAGCAGCATCTTCCTGATAATAGCCAAAATTACAATAAAAAAACTGCGGTTGCCAATTCGCTCGCCAAACGTCGCAACTATGGCAAATACCCCCCAATGAATAGAGCAACAAACAGATGTCCCCCAGTCCCCGGCGGCCCCGCTATTCTTGGCTACGGTGGCGACCATGGTAACGGCGGGGCAGGTGGTGCTAAGAATCTCCTGTGGAGGTTCGGTTGCCACCTTAGACGACTCGACCTGGCAATGTACAACGCACGCACCCTGAGGACTGACGAGAAGATCGTGGAGCTGGAAGAAGAGATAGACAATTTACGCTGGCATATTATAGGATTATCCGAAGTCCGAAGAGAAGGGGAGGACAAGGTAATCCTCGAATCCGGCAACTTGCTCTATCACTGGGAAGGCGACCATCTGTCCCAAGGAGGTGTTGGATTTATCGTCCACAAGTCTCTCGTTAACAACGTTGTAAAGATCGGGAATGTGTCGACGAGGGTTGCGTACCTTATACTCAGAATCACCAAACGGTATTCGCTGAAGGTCATACAGGTTAACGCACCAAACTCGGCACACCCCGATGAGGAGGTGGAAGAAATGTATGAGGATATCTCTATAGGATTCTCTAGAGCCATGCATTCCTCTAAAACCCAATAAACGGTGTTAATGGGAGACTTCAATGCAAAACTAGGCACAAGAGAGAACGATGAGCTGAAAGTAGGGGAATTCGGAATAGGGCAACGGAACCCAAAGGCCAGCAGCTGGCCGACTACATGGAGAAAGAGGGACTCTTTATGATGAACTCTTACTCCAGAAGCAGCCCCACAGGAAGTGGACCTGGTCAAGCCTCGGTGGTTCGACAAAAAATGAAATTGACTTCATTATGACGACCAGACGACAACTGTTCAGTGATGTCTTTGTGATTGCGAGTGTGAAAACTGGTAGCGATCACCGAATGGTTAGAGGCACACTGAATCTAAACGTTAGGTTGGAAAGGTCTTGTCTAATGAAGTCAATGCTCCGTCCCCCTCGTGCTCTGTTCCAAAGTCCCGAAACATTTCAGCTTGAGTTACAAAACCGTTTTCCGTGCCTAGAAGACTGCAATGAAGTGGACGATATGAATGACAAGCTCGTGGAAACTGTCCATGCGGTCGGAGCTAAGTTCTGCAAGACCCGCCGCAGAAGAACACAAAAACTGTCCGATCACACTATTTATCTCATGGCTGTTAGACTGGAGATGAAATCACATTCTTCAACAGACTTGACAGCATATAGGCATCTGAACAGACAGATCTCCAAATGCATGCGGCGGGACTTACGCAACTTCAATACAGCTCGTATTGAAGAAACGATCGAGCGGAACCAAGGCTCCAAAGTCTTTGCCAGAGAGTGAGTAACGATCCAAGAGCGAGTCTCATCCGACACTATTCCGAAGATATCCCCGACGTCAGTCTGAGCGAGATTAGAATGGCTCTCCAGCATCATAAAAACAGTAAGGCCCCAGGCGAGGATAGAATTACAGCGGAGCTTCTGAGAGCGGATGGAAGACCGGTACTTGAAGTCCTTAAGCTCTTTGATTCCGTCCTCCATGGTGGCATTACACCGGAGGCGTGGAGCAAAAGTGCGGTAGTCTTGGTCTTCAAGAAAGGTGACAACGCTCTCTTGAAGAACTACAGACCGATTTCCTTTCTGAGCCGCGTCTACGTGCTGTTTTCGAGAGTCATTACGAATCGTCTCGCGCGCAGACTTGACAACTTCCAGCCTCCCGAACAAGCCGGTTTCCGAAACGACTTTAGCACCATAGACCACATACATACCCTTCGGCAAATTTTACACAAGTCCGAAGAGTACAATTTGCCACTATGTCTGGCGTATGTGGACTATGAGAAAGCCTTTGATTCCGTCGAAATTTGGGCGGTGCTGCAGTCCCTTCAGCGGTGCCATGTTGACTGTCGGTATATCGAAGTGCTGAACTGTTTGTACAGTAGAGCTACGATGGCTATCCGAGTACAGAACCAGAGTACGAAACCTATCCAATTGCAGAGAGGTGTAAGACAGGGTGACGTCAAATCCCCCAAACTCTTCACCACTGCATTGGAAGACGTTTTCAAGCTTCTGGACTGGAAAGGATACGGTATCAACATCAATGGCGAGTACATCACTCACCTTCGATTTGCCGACGATATAGTCCTTATGGCAGAATCGCTGGAGGACCTAAGCACTATGCTCAATGACCTCAATAGTGTCTCCCAACGGATAGGTCTTAAGATGAACATAGACAAAACAAAGATTATGTTTAATGTCCATGTCACACCTATGCCGGTAGTTGTTGGGAGCACTAAGTTCGAAGTTGTTGACGAGTATGTTTACCTGGGACAAATAGTCCGACTAGGTAAGTCCAACTTCGACCGAGAGGTCAAATGACGGATTTAACTCGGCTGGGTAGCGTTCGGGAAGCTACGACGCATCTTCTCGTCAGACATACCTCAAAACCTTAAAACGAAATTGTACAACCAGTGCGTGTTGCCAGTGATGACTTACGGATCTGAGACGTGGTACTTCACTGCTGGCCGTATGAGGAGTATGAGGAAACTCAAGGTCGCTCAGCGAGCTATGGAGAGGGCTATGCTCGGAGTTTCTCTGCGTGATAAACTTAGAAATGAGGATATCCGCAGTAGAACCAGAATAACCAACATAGCCAAACGGATTAGTAAGCTGAAGTGGCTGTGGGCCGGCCACATAGCTCGAAGAACCGACAACCGATGGGGAAGAAAGGTTCTTGAGTGGCAGCCTCGTACCGGTAAGCGAAGTGTAGGGAAAGTGGGACTCTTTATGATGAACTCTTTCTTCCAGAAGAGGCCCCACAGGAAGTGGACATGGTTGAGCCCCGATGGTTCGACAAAAAATGAGATTGACTTCATTATAACGACTGACTGAAAGAATTAACCGGTTAAAACCAAGTTTTGTAATGTCCCCCCTCTCTCTTTCCTCGCTTGCACCCAACTTTGTACGGCTGCCCTCTGTCTAATTCACGAGGTTTTTAGACACACGTTCTAGAATAAAATAGAATAGAATAGATTTTTTTTTATTCAATATAGATTACATGTGTAATTCTTATTGAAAGTCATTTTTTACTTTACCACTGGTTCGAAAAAAAACCTCCGTCCTGGGAAGAACCAGCAAGAAACCCAGCGGGACTTTTTTTTTAAAGCAAATTTTACAATAATGGTTATACAACTATATAAGTACAAAATTTATTTTAGAAACAGCTTGGAAGCGATCACCTCATTCCCAGGGGTTATTATCATTCATGTATTCATTTATACTATAATAACCCTTTTTATACAGTTTCAACTTAACAAAACATTTAAACTTGCTAATAGAGAGAGCCTGTACACTTTCCGGGACCCTGTGTAATAGCGTATACATTGCCCCAAGAATGAATTACTGACTCTGTGGAGTCGAGAAACTGGTATCACTAGCTTGTGTTTGTTCCTAGTGTTTACAGAATGCACATCACTTTTTTTACTAAAACTACCTTTTTTTTTGTGAACATACATTAAATTTTCGTAAATATACTGAGAGGCCAAAGTTAATATATTTATTTCTTTAAATTTATCTCTAAGAGACTCTCTCATTTTTAGGTTGTAAATAGCTCTAATGGCCCTCTTCTGTAAAACAAAAATAGTTTCTGAATCAGCCGCATTTCCCCATAGCAAAATCCCATAAGACATTATGCTATGGAAATAACTGAAATAAACTAATCTAGCTGTCTCGACACTAGTGAGACCTCTTATCTTTTTTACAGCATAGGCTGCAGAGCTTAGTCTGCTTGCTTGTTTGGATATATGGGGGCCCCACTGAAGCTTTGCATCGAGAGTGATGCCAAGAAAAACAGTGGATTCAACAAGGCTCAGTTCTTCCCCATTTAAAAACACATTGGTTCTCAGATTTTTAACATTCGTTGTTGTAAATTTAATACATTTAGTTTTATTCCCGTTTAAATGTAAATTATTAACGTTAAACCAATGCACTAATTTTGATATAGCATTATTCACTTCGTCACATTTAAATGATTAACGTTTAAGTTTAAAAATCAAAGAAGTATCATCAGCAAATAATACTATATCATGATTATCCTCTACAATAGAAGGTAAGTCATTAATATACACTAGAAATAGAAATGAGCCGAGAATTGAGCCCTGAGGGACACCCATTAGTACAGGTGAGCCGGAAGAACTTTTACCATTGATAATAACTTTTTGAATTCTATTACTTAAATATGAAATTATAAGTTTAAGCGCTGTGTTCTTGACACCATAGTAATGTAGCTTCCTGATTAATGTCTCATGGTGAACGCAGTCGAAGGCCTTGGAAAGGTCACAAAATATACCCAAAGCATCCTCTGAATTCTCCCATGCACAAAAAATATGTTTAATAAGCTCAACTCCAGCGTCAGTTGTTGAGCGACCCCTTGTAAAACCGAATTGATTTCTATGTAGCAATTTATTAATATTAAAGAAACTTAACATCTGATCTAAAATTATTTTTTCAAAAATTTTACTAAACGTTGGTAGTACAGAAATTGGTCTAAAATTGGCGGGGTCTAATGTACTACCAGATTTAAATAAAGGTATGACTTTACTGAGTTTCATTAAATCAGGAAACACACCAGATTCGACGCTTGTATTAAATATAGTGGCTAGATAAGGTGCTATTATATCTATTATATATAAAATAACTTCAACGGAAATCCCCCATAAATCTGCCGTTTTCTTAACATCAATAGTTTTAAAATATTTAACAATATCTTTTGGCAGTACTCTATGGAATTTAAAAGTATTTGAACAAGCCTTTACATTTTGTTTGAGCAATGATTTAGCGACAGTAGGAGAAGAGTTTAATGATTTAGTTGTCAAAAAAGGAACATCAGTAAAATGTTTCTCAAAAGCCATAGCAACTTCTTGATCAGATCGGGTTAAATTATTGTTAATATTCAATTGAAACTCCGAGTTGCGCGGTTTGACCTTGCCCGTTTCACTATTTATTATTCTCCAGGTCATTTTAATTTTGATAGATGCAGTTTTAATTTTGTTACTTAAATGTAAAGCCTTAGCTGTGGCGCACACTTTTTTAAATATTTTAGAATATGTTTTTACATAATCTCTAAATATAACACTACTATTATATGATCTTTCATTATAAAGCTTGTATAACTTTCGCCTGCTCTTATAAATTCCTACTGTCGCCCATTCATTAAATGATTTGCGACTGTTAAAAGAGGAAGTTTTAGAAGTAAATATCCTACTAAATTCACAAGTTATAATTTTAAATAATGTACCATACAAATAATTAGCACTGTTTTTAAATGAAAGTAATGGAAGTCTTTTTATTATATTACTTCTAAACCTCTCCAAGCGATGTTCATTTATTGGAACAAACACAACTTTCTTATTTGTCTGTTTCTTGTGTATGTAAGGCAATGATACCAACTGTCTACAGTGATCTGAACTTAAATTTTGAATAATTGATTTATGCAAGGGCTTAACATCTGTAAAAATATTATCTATACAGGTCGCACTAGGCCCAGCAATACGTATTGGTTCTAAGAATAAATTAACAAGATTATATGATTTAAACAATGAGCTAAACTTAATACTAATGCAAGAAGTTTCAAGGAGATTGATGTTAAAGTCTCCACATATTACAACAGACTTGTTCTGTTTACTAAGTTTGAGCAAAACTTCTTCCACAATCCTTTCAAAATAGTCATAAGTAGCACATGGGGGTCTGTAAACACTTACAACAATGAGGTGTTCGATATATTAATTGTATCAACGCGACTGCCTTGTAATATACTCCCTCATATTTTTTCAGCAACGATCGTATTATATATAACAGAATATGTAAGTTCTGTTTCAATTAATTATGCGTTATCTTCACTTTAAAATTAAGTTTCGATATCAAGTTTAATTTGATCTGATATTTTTAAAATGACTTTAACTATATGTAACATTTTCTATCAAAATTACGCTTTGCATCTTTAATTCAATGTCATTAGTTTTAGTAATATATCACAATAAATGATGAAATTTCTTAACAGAACCCCATATTTTTAAAAGTTTGTGAAATTATATGTAATAGTATTTGTGTTTTCAGGACTAAAGTGAGGCAGATTACCAGATTTTTTTAAATTCAGAAGCTTGTGATTCGGACCAACCGCTATCTCCGTCTTAACAAAATCAATAATGACCACTTCTAAAGTGTAAAGTTTAACTAGAAGTCACGTCTAAAGTATAAATCACACTGCTAATTACGATCTTGTATTGAATTACAAAAGAGAATTATTAAATGTACAGCCAAGTTTTCTTACCCCTCAAGATCAAAGTAATCGAATTTTTTACAAACTTTCATACTTTACGAATATGTAACTATTGAAACAAATAAATTGTTTGTTCGTAACGTCAAAATGACGGATTTTACTAACTACATATTATGAAAGTATTTAATATAAAAAAATTAAAATTGTATCTGTCTATATGTCTGTTTGTTCAGGTTAATCTCCGAAATGGCTGGATCGATTTTGACGGGCCTTTCATTGGTCCGATTGCCGACTGCCTCGTTGGTCAAGTGGTCACTAGCGCGACTGTGGATCATGATTTGGTCCTGGGTTTAAATCCCGGGTCGTACCAAGTAACGTTATTGGATTAATTTGGGTATTATGAGTGTTCTAGAAACCACCTTCATAGTAATATTACAGCCCTCAATCAAGCACTTAGATTTTTGGGTTTCCTCGTCGTACGTTTTCTTATAGAAAAGTGGGCAAACGAGCATGCGGGTCACCTGATGCTAAGTGACTACTGCGGCCCATGGACAATCGCAAGACCAGGGGAATTGCAGGTGCGTTGCCGGCCTTTTAGAAAGGAGTAACCTCTTTTCTTGAAGGTCCCTAAGTCGTACCGGTCCGGAAAAATTGTCGGTGGTAAACAATTCCACAGAGAAGTTGTACGAGGAAGAAAATTCCTAGTAAAACGCACAGCGGTGGCCCGTCAAGCATCCAGATGGTGAGGATGGTGGATTTTGACGCGATGTGGGTTCATGAAATATGGTGGCTGAGATAAAACCGAACCTCAGAGCACTCCCCGAGGTAGATGCGATAGAAAATGCAAAGGGATGCAACAGCCCAACGCAGTGCCAATCAATCGAGTCGATCAGAAAGAACTCGGACGTCGACGATTTGAACCGCTCTGCGCTTGATCCGGTCAAGTGGAAGGAGCAGACACTGGGGTGCCGGCCCAGAGATGAGAGGCCAAATTTGCAAGTTGCAAGCCATATGCAGAAATGAAATACTGCCCCGCTCTGCTGAACACGCCAAGCTTTTAGAGGCCAATTTGGCCTTCCTTTCCAAGTGACCACAAAACTGCACACTATTCGATATGTCGACTCCGAGGATTCCGATGCTAGCTGAGAAGGAGTGCCTTGAAACTGAGAAGATACGACAAAGGGGTTCTTTTTAGCGGTATACGTGCAAACTTGCATCTTCTGGGGATTGAACTGGATTAGATCTAGGCACCCTCAATCCGAGACTTTGTTCAGCAAATAACCGACTTCAGACGCAAGTTTGTTCTGGTACTCGAACACGTTTGCCCGAGAAATATTGGAACGACCGGCGTATATTGCATCAATTGTAATCAGAGCATGCACCGTCTACTGCGACCTTGATGCTCCGAATAGCAAGAAAACTGATGATCCAATTGCACAATTTCTCGGGAAGCCTATAGGAAGGGAGCTTCGAAAGAAGCGCTTTGTGCCAGACCCGATCGAAGGCCTGCGCTACGGCCAAACTAACAGCCAATGTCTACCACTTTGACTCTGGGTAGTATCACGACCTCACAGAATACCAATTCTGTGAGTTCGTAATACTACCCTGGTTCGAGCTGGCCCATCCATGCGACAGCAAAAACTGCCGCGTGGCTTTACCACTGTTAAAACGTAAACATGGAATAAATTCTATTTACTTTTTTCTGCCCATCATAAATAACCAACCAATACACAAGAATAAATTATTTTCTTCGTTATAAAACAATTCCAGTTTTAACAAATAAACTAAACACAATAATTGCCTTTCTTTCTTTATAACTTCTCGAATATTTTCACGTTTCACGTAACTGAAAGAGCGATAAATTTACCGGTAATTCATCAAAATTAACCGCTCTTTTTAAACCAGTTCCGAGCCCTGCTTCCAACACTTTCATTCACACTCGCCTTATACACCTTTTTCGTCAATCGTTCTTCATTCATTCTCTCGACATGCCCAAACCATCTCAACATACCTTTCTCAATTTTTGTAACTACATCTTCTTTCAGAGATACTTATTAATTAAAAACATTAAGCTGATTGGCGTAGTGAGTTTGTATTATAATTTACAAATGTACAAAATGTTTAAAAATAAAAAGTAAAGTTACAACATATAATATACTTCGAATAATACAGATCTATTATTTCTGAGAATTTTGGAGCAATAAGTATGCCTCGCTGCTTCAGTTCTGCCGGACTTCACACGTCCTCGACAAAGACATGCAGCTTTCCTCACAATTTTTCCTTCACTGCCGATTGCGTAGTAAATGATTGCAAGATCTTCTTAACGACTAGAAACTAAAAAAACGTTAGGTTGCCAATCCGCCTGCTAGGTGTGGCAACTAAGGCAAAATCTCCTATCTATGGGGGAGGCCTATGTTTAGCATTGGAAATTTATAGGCTGTAATGGGTTTAATGGAATGGAAATTTCATAAAATTAATAGTATTCAATATGCATTAAACTCAAATTGATTATTACCGTTACCGTTACAGCCTATTAAATTCTACTGCTGAACATAGGCCTCCCCCATTACTTTGCTTCATAGAGGGGATATTTGTCTTAGTTGAAAAGCAGGTTGGCAACCTCAGTTATTTTTAGTCAGTATAAGGAAAATGCTACTGTCAATCTTCTGACTTGTTCGTGATGTTGATTTTTGATTGATTTTTGATATGGGGTGTAATGTTCAGTGAATATTCTTACACCGCCACTACACGGTATAATTTGATTATTTTTGCAGCTGTCCGTTATACACAGTCAGGTCATAAGTATTGTCACACAGTAAAAACTTTTCTTTTAAAATGCTGGCCACAAAAAAGTTTATTGAAGTCGAATTTCGAATTGATCATGAAAATAAAACTGTATACTTTTTAGAATTTTACTCATTTTTAAATATGGAGTGGACGCTTAAAGAAGACCGTGTTGCAGTTATTGCGTTGCATCGTTGCGGTAACGCACCAATTCAAATTTTTGACATACTGAAAAAATTTAATATAACCAAAAGATTCGTTTATCGTAACATCAAACGATACAATGAAGACTCTAGTGTAGATGACAGGTCAAGTGGTCGCCCTCGGTCTGTTAGGACTCCAGCAGTAATAAAAGCTGTGAAGGCGGGAATTCAAAGAAATCCTAAACGTAAGCAGAAACTGTTGGCCCTTCAGATGGGGTTAAGCAGAACCACGGTGAAAAGGGTGTTAAATGAAGACTTAGGGCTTCGAGCATATCGAAGAAAAACGGGACAACGTTTAAATGCTCGTCTAATGGACCTGAGACTGAAGAGATACCGCGCTTTGTTGAAGCGGTATGCGGGAAAAAAATATCGGGAAATTCTTTTTTGAATGAAAAAAATTTTACCGTAGAAGAGAGCTACAACAAACAAAATGATAAGGTGTACGCACACAGTAGTGAAGAAGCGAGCAACCGTATTCCGCGTGTCCAACGAGGTCATTTTCCATCCTCGCTCACGGTATGGTTGGGAGTTTCTTATTGGGACTTAACAGAGGTACATTTTTGTGAGAAAGGTGTAAAAACGCATGCAGTTGGTATCAAAATCCAGTCCTGACGAACCTTGTGGAACCTGTTTCTCATACCATGTTCAATAACAGGCACTGGGTATTCCAACAAGATTCGGCGCCAGCTCATAGAGCGAAGAGCACACAAGACTAGCTGGCGGCATGTGAAATCGACTTCATCCGGCACGAAGACTGGCCCTCCTCCAGTCCAGATTTGAATCCGTTAGATTACAAGATATGGCAACACTTGGAGGAAAAGACGTGCTCAAAGCCTCATCCCAATTTGGAGTCACTCAAGACATCCTTGATTAAGGCAGCCGCTGATATTGACATGGACCTCGTTCGTGCTGCGATAGACGACTGGCCGCGTAGATTGAAGGCCTGTATTCAAAACCACGGAGGTCATTTTGAATAAACTTTGGTGTCATAAGAATCTATGTTTTTATAAATTCCTTTTGGTATATAAATGGTTACATAATGAATAAACTTGTTTCAATATTTTTACATTAAACATGTGACAGAATTTATGACCTGACTATGTACATATATTATGTCATAAACAGTTAAATAGCGTTATTTTTGGCAAGATAATACCAAGTTCTAGGAATAATGAGTGTTTTCATGTTAGCAGTAGAATTCAATGATGAATGAAGAATTAATAAAATTCCTTTAAACAGTAGAATAAATGCGCGCTTTGGAACTTTATACTTAAAATTTCGCCATATTATTTGGCTAGGACATTAACAGATGGCGGAATAATGACTGAATATAATTTTTACTCGAAAATATATAGCCATTAAATTCAAATTCTATTTTATGTTCCTCGTAATTACTTTCTTGTAGAACTAGTGTAAAACAGAGCACAAAACCGCTTAATTATTTTCCGATACGGAAATAATTAAACGCAGTTGTCTCAAGTTTGCAATTTAACGAAAATGTGCAAGAAAATAAAGCAAATGTCCCTTATATACGTTACTGTAAAAGCTTCTAACACAGATGACGAATTTAAAAAAGATATTTTATACGTTCACTCTAATCTTTGAATATCGCTTACTTATATTAAGTATCAAATATATCTATATATATATCTATATCTATCTATTTCTTTTTCCATTTAGTAAAAAAAAACTTTAAATATTTCTTATATTGACTGAAGACTAAGATCGAATGCCTCGTTTCCAGTAAAAAGAATCTCCGATTCTCTACACTCACCATACGAAATACAGCAGCATAAAGCTTCTATTTTACTCTAGTATTCTTTGAGAGCGTGGTCCTACCTCGGTCCAACCGACCCACTCGTGCTACAACCATAATATATCTGCAGTGTGGCTCTACCACGTATAAATAATTTCCTTTATATAAATAATTTCGAGAGTAATTTCTAACAATGTAATATATTTTCTATCTGCAGGGCTACATGAATGTGTTGAGTTAGGTTATATTTTATACCCACTCAATAGTTTCGTTTTGTTTTGTTACCGGCTGTATGTAGGAACACGTAGTGGAGCTTAAGTTGTTACATGGCGAGTTTTAAGCTTAATTCCAGTATTATGTTTGTTAACGTTGTATTTATAACATTCTCACGTATAATATTATGTTTTTAAATAAAACATAATACTATATAGTACTTTGTATCTTTAGTTAAGGATTCTCGTTGAACTAAAACAGTCTGTATTTATTGTAACGTTAACAGAATAATGCATACTTGACTTTAAAAAAACTGAGACTTTTGCCGAACCAGTGGTAAAGCTTGGCCGTGTAGTGGCGGTCAAGAATATCCACTACCCCATATCCTCCCGTGGGTGTCGTAAAAGGCGACAAAGGGAAACAGGCGGGAGATGGGCAGCAGCATCTTCTTGATAATAGCCGAAAGTACAATAAATAAACTGCGGTTGCCAACCCGCTCGCCAAGCGTGGCAACTATGGCAAATACCCCCCAATGATGAAAACAACAAACAGACGGCCCCTAGTCCCCGGCGGCCCCGCTATTCCTGGCTACGGTGGCGACCATGGTAACGGCGGGGCAGGGGGTGCTAAGAATCTCCGGTGGAGGTTCGGTTGCCACCTACGACGACTCGACCTGGCAACGTACAACGCACGCACCCTGAGGACTGACGAGAAGATCGTGGAGCTGGAAGACAAGATAGACAAGTTGCGCTGGCATATTATAGGATTATCCGAAGTCCGAAGAGAGGGGGAGGACACGGTAATCCTCGAATCCGGCAACTTGCTCTATCACCGGGAGGGCGACCATCTGTCCCAAGGAGGTGTCGGATTTATCGTCCACAAGTCTCTCGTTAACAACGTTGTAAAGATCGGGAGTGTGTCGACGAGGGTTGCGTACCTTATACTCAGAATCACCAAACGGTATTCGCTGAAGGTCATACAGGTTAACGCACCAACCTCGGCACACCCCGATTAGGAGGTGGAGGAAATGTATGAGGATATCTCTAGAGCCATGCATTTTTCCAAAACCCAATATACGGTGTTAATGGGAGACTTCAATGCAAAACTAGGCACAAGAGAGAACGGTGAGCTGAAAGTAGGGAAATTTGGAATAGGGCAACGGAACCCAAGGGGCCAGCAGCTGGCCGACTTCATGGAGAAAGAGGGACTTTTTATGATGAACTCTTTCTTCAAGAAGCGGCCCCACAGGAAGTGGACCTGGTCGAGCCCCGACGGTTCGACAAAAAATGAGATTGGTTTCAATATGACGACCAGACGACAACTGTTCAGTGATGTCTCAGTGATCGCGAGGGTGAAAACCGGCAGCGATCACCGAATGGTTAGAGGCACACTGAACCTAAATGTTAAGTTGGAGAGGTCTCGTCTGATGAAGTTAACGCTCCGTCCCCCTCGTGCTCTAATCCAAAGTCCCGAAACCTTTCAGCTCGAGTTACAAAACCGTTTTCAGTGCCTAGTAGACTGCAATGAAGTGGACGATATGAATGACAATCTCGTGGAAACTGTCCATGCGGTCGGAGCTAAGTTCTGCAAGACCCGCCGCAGAAGAACACAAAAACTCTCCGATCACACTCTTAATCTCATGGCTGTTAGACGGGAGATGAGGCTACATTCTTCAACAGATTTGACAGCATACAGGCAACTGAACAGACAGATCTCTAAGTGCATGCGGCGAGACTTACGCAACTTCAATACAGCTCGTATTGAAGAAGCGAGCGAGCGGAACCAAGGCTCCAAAGTCTTTGCCAGAGATCTGTCTGCCAGAAAGAGCCAACTGTCAAAGCTGAATACCGAATGTGGCAGCATCGTTTCCGGGGCACCTGAGATTTTGAGTGAGATTGAGAGGTTCTATGGGCAGCTGTACACGTCATCGTTGGAGCCACACGCAAGTGTGAGTAACGATCCAAGAGCGAGTCTTATACGACACTATTCCGAAGATATCCCGGACGTCAGTCTGAGCGAGATTAGAATGGCTCTCCAGGACCTTAAAAACGGCAAGGCCCCAGGCGAGGATGGAATTACAGCGGAGCTTCTGAAAGCGGGTGGAAGACCGGTACTTGAAGTCTTTCAGAAGCTCTTTAATTCCGTTTTCCATGGTGGCATTACACCGGAGGCGTGGAGCAGAAGTGCGGTGGTCTTGTTCTTCAAGAAAGGTGACAACGCTCTCTTGAAGAACAACAGACCGATTTCCCTTCTGAGCCGCGTCTACGTGCTGTTTTCGAGAGTCATTACGAATCGTCTCGCGCGCAGACTTGACGACTTCCAGCCTCCCGAACAAGCCGGTTTCCGAAAGGGCTTTAGCACCATAGACCACATACATACCCTACGGCAAATTGTACAGAAGTCCGAAGAGTACAATTTGCCACTATGTCTGGCGTATGTGAACTATGAGAAAGCCTTTAATTCCGTCGAAATTTGGGCGGTGCTGCAGTCCCTTCAGCGGTGCCAAGTTGACTGTCGGTATATCGAAGTGCTGAAGTGTTTGTACAGTAGAGCTACGATGGCTATCCGAGTACAGAACCAGAGTACAAAACCTATCCAATTGCAGAGAGGTGTAAGACAGGGTGACGTTATATTCCCGAAACTCTTCACCGCTGCATTGGAAGACGTTTTCAAGCTTCTGGACTGGAAAGGATACGGAATTAACATCAATGGCGAGTACATCACTCACCTTCGATTTGCCGACGATATAGTCCTCATGGCAGAATCGCTGGAGGAACTAAGCACTATGCTCAATGACCTCAATAGTGTCTCCCAACGGATAGGTCTTAAGATGAACATGGACAAAACAAAGATTATGTTTAATGTCCATGTCACACCTATGCCGGTAGTTGTTGGGAGCACTAAGCTCGAAGTTGTTGACGAGTATATATACCTGGGACAAATAGTCCGACTAGGTAAGTCCAACTTCGACCGAGAGGTCAATCGACGGATTCAACTCGGCTGGGCAGCGTTCGGGAAGCTACGACACATCTTCTCGTCAGAAATACCTCAAAGCCTTAAAACAAAATTGTACAACCAGTGCGTGTTGCCAGTGATGACTTACGGAACTGAGACGTGGTCCTTCACTGCTGGCCGTATGAGGAAGCTCAAGGTCGCTCAGCGAGCTATGGAGAGGGCTATGCTCGGAGTTTCACTGCGTGATAAACTTAGGAATGAGGATATCCGCAGTAGAACCAGAGTAACCGACATAGCCCAACGGATTAGTAAGCTGAAGTGGCAGTGGGCCGGCCATATAGCTCGAAGAACCGACAACCGATGGGGAAGAAAGGTTCTCGAGTGGCAGCCTCGTACCGGTAGGCGAAGTGTAGGGCGTCCCCCCACAAGATGGAGTGACGACCTGGTAAGACATGCAGGAAGTCGATGGATGCAGGTGGCTCAGGACCGTGCTTTGTGGCATTCTTTGGGGGAGGCCTATGTTCAGCAGTGGACTTGTGAAGGGCTGTAATGATGATGATGATGGTAAAGCTTAAATGACTTTCAACAAGTTTTCTTGTAATATATGTTGAATAAAAATCATATGTTATACTTAACTATCAATTTCAGAAAAGTTATTAATGGCAAACGTCAAGAAATGGATAATTTTAGCCCAGGGAAGTGCTTATGTAAATTTTGTTTTTTAAGAAGTAACTGGGTTTGTTTTCTTGATTGAACTCTTAATTGACAAGCCGTGTAGTTAATTTATAGAATCAGGCGTTACTATAAGGAAATCCATAATAATGGTTTTGATTTCAATTAACTTGCTTGATTTCGCGTAAAGGAAGAAACTGATGTGTCCTGCCCAGTTTTAAGGGGACCTCCCAGCCTCCCTCAATTGCGCGCACTATACCCGTCGACATCAATCCCAGTGCTAGTGTTGGGGTGGTAGTGCTGGGATTGACGGTTACGGGTATACTGCCTCCACGATACAGGAAAGCCTGCAACTGGGCAGGACACATCATTTTCTTTCTTTACGCGTAATTAAGCAAATTAGTTTATGATAACCCCATTTAGTCTTTTAGTAACAGGCTAGAGAAAATAAAACTAAAATTTCAATACAGTCCTACTTGAAGCTCGTATCATCCCATGGATGTCGTAAGAGGCATAAGCGGAAACTGAAACAGGAGATAGGAAGCAGCCATTCTTGATAACAACTCTTTAGTTATAATATAAACCACTGCGGATGCCAACGCGCCTGCTATATGTGGCAACTAAGGCAAATACCCCCCACCCCCCTCATGAGGAAACCTAAACCTTTGTTCAGTAACCGTTTGATAGCCTGTAATGACTGACAAAATATTACGTGTTTAGCAGTGAAGGAAAACATCATGAGGAAACCTACATGTCGAATAAACTAAGAATATTTTGGGATCATATTATTATATTGGCAGACATCCATAAGTAGACATTTTCTTATTCTATGTCTCAGAAATGTTTTATTTTCAGCAAATTTTATCAGCTTGTGAGTTTTATGTAGCCTTTTATTTTACTAGTTATTTTCAAATTTAAATGGAATACAATAACGCTACGACGCCACCGGTTATAACAACCGCGAGATAAAATAACGTTAAAAATAACGGAGGCCACGAGTCCTTTCTAGCAATGTCCATATTCTCCTCCTAATGCTATGAAAATGTGGGAACTCGTACAATAAAAGGTATAATTTTCGTACGATATAAGATGATCAATTTTTTTTTACATTGAAGCTGTATGGATTCCTATTAATATAAATGAAAAAATACAGTGTTTTTAATCAACTTTGTTCGAAACATAACCTAACGAGTGTTATATTTCCAGGAAAGCGTAATAAACTTTCGGGCTTAGCAAACCGACTGACTTTATTCCTACAATGCTTTTACTCTCACATTTTTTGTTTACATTTACCGACAACCAATGTTATGTAATATTTCACTATAACTAATCGCATATAGAATTCTATTAAAAGTAATATTGTTATCACTATTTGCATTATACTTGCGTGGTAGAGCCACGCTGTAGCTATATTACGGTTGTAGTGAGAAGGCTCGCCCTGGGAAGGACCACGCTCTCCTGGAGTAAGAGCGTAAAATAGCTGGTTCATTCTATTACGTTTGTATGGTTAGTCCATCTTAGCCCCAAGGGGTGTCAACGCATCTACATTTTGATTCTTAATCGAGGATAGACGTACAGCGTCTACTTACCATCTGGGAGACTGTGTTTTCGTTTGTCTCCTTTATTCTATATAAAAAAAACGACGGGTTGCACTCCGGGAGTGCCGGCAGAAGTGAAAACTTGAATATTAACGTTGTGCATTTTTGATATTTTGGAATGGCGGAGATTATTTATTATTCATTCAAAATTATTTGTTTGGAAAAAATTAAATTATTTTTTTATATATTTATTAATTATAATATTAAATTGGTTAATGCTATAAAGTATAAATATATTACAAATATTACATCTATAATGTGTAAGTACATATGTATATATATTAATAATTTCATCAAGCAGTACAGTAGACTCGATCGAAACCTAATCTTTATAATAAAATTATATTAATTAATAAATGAAAATTAATTAAACCTAACTTACTTCCTCTCCTACGCCGCGCCGGCTGTCTACTCTCCGTCCGTATTACGAATTTTCGATCAGGACGTGACCTGACGCGAGTTTAACATTTTTTACCCATTACAAAAAAGTGCACAACGCCGCTAAAGAAGTTTTCACTTCAAAAGTTTAATTTTATAGTAGCGACCATTAGTATTATTGAAATATTTTGCGTTCTTCGTAAGCTGCTACAAACCAGAAGTTTGTATAAAGATGAGTAATTTGCCGCAAATGAAATATTTTTCCACTGCAGTTAAGAATTTTGTATTGTTACTTGCATCGGTTACTTACAAGTTACAACCAAGAGGAGGAAGTAACAGAAACAGAAACAGAAATAAAAACTTTTTTATTCAATATAGATTATAAATAATACTTATTGAAAGTTACTCTTTTGTATAATTACTACTGGTTCGAAAAAAACCTCTATCCTGAGAAGAACCAGCAAGAAACCCAGCGGGACTTTTTTTAAATAACAGCTTACAATCATGTATGTTACACAAATTAACAACACAACAAATTAGAAAGAGCTTGGGAGCGATCACCTCACTTCCAGGGGTTATTATCATTCATAAATTCTTTAATATTATAATAACCCTTTTTATATAAACTTAGTTTAATAAAGTTTTTGAACTTCGAGCAGGTCAAATTTTGTATATTTTCTGAAATTTTGTTGTAAAAGCGTATACATCGCCCCAAGAATGAATTACTGACTCGATGGAGTCGAGTAACTGGTAGTACTAGCTTGTGTCTGTTCCTAGTATTTACAGAATGAATATCACTTATTTTTGTAAAACTACTTGTACGTACATTACATTTTCATAAATGTATTGAGAGGCCAAAGTTAATACATTACTTTCCTTAAATTTTTGTCGCAGCGACTCTTTAGGCTTTAAATCATAAATTGCTCTTATGGCCCTCTTCTGTCAAACAAATATAATTTCAGTGTCAGCTGCGTGTCCCCATAGAAAAATACCATACGACATTATGCTATGGAAATAGCTAAAGTAAACTAGTCTAGCTGTTTCAACACTAGTTAGACTTCTAATCTTTTTTACGGCATATGCTGCAGAACTAAGTCTGCTTGCTAGTTTTGATATATGGGGGCTCCGTTGAAGCTTCGCGTCTAGTGTGATTCCAAGAAAAATGGTGGTATCTACAAGACTCAGTTTCTCCTCATTTAAAATTACATTAGTATTTAATTGTTTGACATTCATAGAGTCATAAATTTCATACATTTCGTTTTAGTGCCATTTAAATGCAAACTTGTACTTGTATCAATATTTTTAATTCTATTTTCTTTTTCAATTGGAGTGCAATGTGATAAATTATTCTGTTGCAAGATTTAATTTAATAAAATTTTCTTTACTCAAATAATATCACAGAACTGACACAGAGACAAAGCCTTTGTTGTTCAAGTAGCCATTTTATAAAGATTTTTAAAAATATTTATGTACTTAGCTAAAAATATTGTTAAAGTCATATACAGTAGAGTCTCATAGGCCTCTTCTAGTTTCTGAGACAATTTTACATCAGGAAAATGTGTGGCGAGCTTCACATATCCTGGAATTATATTTAATACCGTATAGCACGTAGAAAAGCATTGGATTGGAGCTAAAGCGATATTTATTTATTTGTTTATCAATACTTTGGCAAGCTTGGAGTTATGATAACTCAGCGGATAAGCACTCGCCGCAAAAGCACAGTACGCGAACTGCATGGGTTCGATACCCACCAGTACAAATAGAACTGTTAAATTAAATTTTAAGTGCTAATTTATTATGATTTATAAGAATTACCACGTGCTCTGCTGTGTAAATTCATATTAGGGAAGAAACAAATCTGTTTCACTACTTTTAGTATTGCAATATTAATCAGTACGGCGTTACTTTACTCCCAGCGATTGTCGAACCAATTAATGATAAAGCGGGGAGAATTTTAGAACAAGCAACGTATGTATGTCCATCCTCGAAGATGCAAGGGTGGGCGCGAGCGCATTTATTGTTCAATTTTGTAATTTTTTTCATAATATAAATAATTTATGAAAAAAATAACAAAATTGAAAAATTCTACTTTACCCAAAAATAATAAGCCTTTTCATTTGATATACATTTTTGACTCTATATTTATGAATGTTTTTATTTTTTCCTTCCTTTATTGTTATTACGTTTGAGTTTTTTTTTTTACAGAAACAGGACAGAAATTTTTTTATTCAATGTAGATGATCATCATTATCATCATTACAGCCCTTCACATGTCCACTGCTGAACATAGGCCTCCCCCAAAGAATGCCACAAAGCACGGTCCTGAGCCACCTGCATCCATCGACTTCCTGCATATCTTACCAGGTCGTCACTCCGTCTAGTGGGGGGATGCCCTACACTTCGCCTGCCGGTACGAGGCTGCCACTCGAGAACTTTTTTTCCCCATCGGTTGTCGGTTCTTCGAGTTATATGGCCGGCCCACTGCCACTTCAGCTTACAAATCTGTTGGGCTATGTCGGTCACTCTGGTTCTACTACGGATATCCTCATTTCTGAGTTTATCACGCAGAGAAACTCCGAGCATAGTTCTCTCCATAGCTCGCTGAGCGACCTTGAGCTTCCTCATCCGGCCAGCAGTGAAGGACCACGTCTCAGTTCCGTATGTCATCACTGGCAACACGCACTGGGTGTACAGTCTCGTTTTCAAGTTTTGTGGTATACCTGACGAGAAGATGTGCCGTAATTTTCCGAACGCTGCCCAACCGAGTTGAATCCGTCGATTGACCTCTCAGTCGAAGTTGGACTTACCTAGTCGGACTATTTGTCCCAGGTAAACATACTCGTCAACAACTTCGAGCTTAGTGCTCTCAACAACTACCGACATAGGTGTGACATGGACATTAAACATAATCTTTGTTTTGTCCATGTTCATCTTAAGACCTATCCGTTGGGAGACACTATTGAGGTCATTGAGCATAGTGCTTAGGTCCTCCAGCGATTCTGCCATAAGGACTATATTGTCGGCAAATCGAAGGTGAGTGATGTTTTCGCCATTGATGTTGATACCGTATCCTTTCCAGTCCAGAAGCTTGAAGACGTCTTCCAATACAGCGGTGAAGAGTTTCGGGTATATGACGTCACCCTGTCTTACACCTCTCTGCAATTGGATAGGTTTCGTACTCTGGTTCTGTACTCGGATAGCCATCGTAGCCCTACTGTACAAGCACTTCAACACTTCGATATACCGACAGTCAACTTGGCACCGCTGAAGGGACTGCAGCACCGCCCAATGTAATGTAGATGATAAATAATACTGACTTTCAAGTCACTTCTTAAATTTAATTATTTTGTGTCATATCTTAAATTATCACTGGTTCGAAAAAAACCTCTGTCCTGGGAAGTAACAGATTGAAACCCAGCGAAACATCAATTTAAAAAAAATAACAGCTTATGAGTACAATCATGTATTTCACACAATTAACAACACAAAACAAGTTAAATATAGCCATCCCAAGGGTTATTATTATCCATAAATTCCTTAATATTATAATAACCCTTTTAATACAAACTTAGTTAAATAAAGTTTTTAAATTTTTAACAGGCCAAATTTTTTATGATTTCTGGGATTTTGTTGTAAAATCGTATACATCGCCCCAAGAATCAATTACTGACTGGGTGGAGTTGAGTAACTGGTAACACTAACTTACTATTTTGTGAAACTATTTTATTTTTGTGTACGTACTTTACATTTTCATAAATGATTTGAGAGGTCAAAATTAATATATTAATTTCCTTAAATTTTCATCGAAGTATTGAGAGAATCTATTATTATGATTCGCAGTCTTCGTTTTAGTAAATTATTAGACATCCAAAAATATTCAAAAGTACTACAACAAAAGTAAAAAACTCCTAAAGCAATGAGTGAGGAGCGCCCGCGTTCGAGACACCTCTTGCAGTAGGTTGGTGAGAGCGCACGCCACAGATGAGTGCGGTTGCTAGTGTCGCCACACATACACGCCCAGAACACATGTGGGTAGTTATGCTATTTAATATATCCGCATTTTGAAATAGCAAAACAGTTACATATATTATTTATTCACGTATTAAATCCTATCTATTTTAAAACTATAAGAAACCAGTGTAAGCTCCCTTCTAACTATGACTTGTAGTGTTATGCTACTTACATATCATTTTACACTATTTTAAATTTATTTTTCTTGTTTACAATGTCATATGTAATGTTTGTATAATCATTTTTACTTCGTATTTTCACGCTTTTTAAATTGGTGTCAATGGAGTCTACCTTTTTCGATCTTTTATTAAGTTCTCCGTGACTCTGCAATTTCGGGATTCGTGCGCGCTGTTGCGCTACCTTGTTTCCTATATCAATAATATCTCATTTTTTACTTAAATCTTGCCGATTCTCTATTACGAGCCTGAAAAAAATTGACATGTTTTGACATCGTTGTTTATCTGGTTGTCATGGCAATTTTTATTCAAATTCGTTACCGGTCTGATGTTTTTACTTCAATAATTCCACATAAATACTCTTTTCCTCTTGGCCATTTACAAAAATTTGTTTTTAATTTAAATAATTTCCTGTTCTCTCTAAAAAGGTATAAAAGCCGAACAATCGGCCAATAAAGGGAGTCTCGCTTTAGTTTTCAAACGGGAAGCATCTATTAAAGGCCTTATCTCGGGGCCGCACTACTCCGGGATCCTGCAAGCCTTTGCCTTCACCTGAAGTCGTCGTCTACACCTCCACCTAATAGTGCCTGCGCTATATTTAGCCGCTGTGCGCGCTTGCTCCAGGCGCTGCGAGCGTTTACTCCAGGCGCTGAGAGCGCCTAATCAAGGCGCAGCGTGTGCCTACTTTGGGCGCTGCGTGTGCCTACTCCAAGCGAAGCATGTGCCTACTCTGGGCGCTGCGTGTGCCTACTCCAAGCGCTGCGTGTGCCTACTCCAAGCGCTACGTGTGCCTACTCCAGGCGCTGCGTGTGCTCAGACCAGACGCTGCGTGCCACCACCGCCAAGCGCGGTGTGCCACTTTGATCTTCAGGCTCCGCTTCAGTATTCATCTATCTTTATTTTCTATTTAATTGTAATTTACGTCACCCATCACCATCATCATACTTCATTTTTTTATATAAAATTGTAAATATCTTTTTAAAATTTTAAATATATTATTTTTTTGTTCTATTTTTGTTGTTTCGTTGTTGTTAGGTTAGGTTCTTTTTTTTAATTGTCGCTTCAGGACAGACTGCCAACTTTTTGTTTTTTAAATATATTATTTGGAGGCTATTACCGTTGCAGCCTATTAAAGTCCTCTGCTGAACATATTCCACTCCCGTAGATTGCCTCATGGGGGGGGAAGCGGGTTGGAAGCGGTAGTTTTATTTTATGTTTTGTCGTTATTACAAAGAAGCTGCTGTCCATCTCGTGATTTGTTTCCCTCAGTCGCTTTTTATTACAGCCACGGGATGATATTAGGCAGTGGATATTCTAAAACCACCGCTACACGGTAATATGCAAAAGCTTAGGAAAAAGCTGTATGTTGTTTCAAATTTATATGTTATTTTCTGCCGACTTCCAAAAAGGAGACGGTACTCAATTCGAGTGTATGTTTTTTTTTATGTGTGTTACCTCATAACTTTGTACTGGGCGAACCGATTTCGAAGATTCTTTTTTATATGAAAGCTGATAGTTCTCGTGTGGTCCCATATGTATTTGATCAAGGTCAGACCAATGGTTATTGAGTTATTCTTAAATAACCTATATTGAAGTCGCTTATATTGAAGTCGGCTGTACTAAATTTTTAATTTTAATTTATTAAGGGATTATATTTGGTTGCTTCAAACCGAAGTCAAGTGAACATTGTCGGCTTTGATAAAAATATCCTAGTTTCGCCTTCATATCTTACAATCATTGCATTCAGACTATTATATATTATCTAGCAGGGTTGACAGCCGTACTAGTTACAGTCAGCTGACATCATTGTATCCAACTATAGCTAAAATAAATAATGTTACATAATTTTGCAAAAAATACCGCCTCATCTGTCTTGCGGTCGTAAGTGCGACTGTTGATCATATCAAATTCCGGGCCAGACCAAAAGATATTCTGTCCCCGAGTCTCGGAAAGCACGTAAACTCGTTGGTTCTGGGACCAACTTCTCTCCGGTGGTATCAGACTGCTATGTTATCGAACTAACAGAGTAAGGGAATAGGAAGTGCCCATTGAACACAAGATAATTCACGGTAATCTTTTCCTGCATAGATGGTTAGTCTCCGTTGAGACAGGCCGCGTTTAATGAATTTCGTTCTGAGGAACATTATAATTCTTACAAATATTTGTTTAGCACTCACTCCATCGCAAAATATTTACTTAAATCAGAGTAAACTACAAAGCAGCCTATGGTGCTTGTATTTTTAAGAAAGAAGATATTGTAGTTTGCAAAAATAATACCTTATAACTATAAATTATAATAAGCAACATTTTGAACATCAGTTTAGTTTTCTTGTGTTTTTGGCATTGCTCCAGAAGCTATAAGAAAACGACAAAAATAAATGGTGTAATTTTTGGCTAAAGTATCGACAAAAGTGTCGATAAAATAAAACTAGGAAGTCGTAAGTAACATAGCCCTATGCTTCAGTAAGCCGAATTGGCAATGGGCCGACCATACCATATAGGAGAATCGACAACCTATGGGGTATAAAGGTTCTCGAGTCCTTTTATTGTTAAGCGTAAGGAAGGCCTGTTACTAGATGGAGTTATGATTTAAGTTATACAGGAATCTCATGAGCGCTGAATACAGGTAGCTCAAAACTTTGTTTTGTGACAATATCATGAAAATCATGATAGATCATGAAGGGTTACATTGATAATGATATTGAAACAAAGAATTAAATAAATTTAATTGTAATATATTTTTTACATTTTATCGGGAGTAGAAGAGTTTTACATATATAAATTGCACATGGACAAACATCCTGACTTGAAACAATATTTGTTGGCCCTGAATCAATTATTAAGTGTGAATTCAAATCCGCGGCCGTAAACAAATTCTCGGTCATCGTGTTACCGAGCAATGACAATATATGAGTAAAGGTACATTACCTACATTTAACATCCCATATAAACTAAGAAAGAGATTGAGTGCAGCGTACATTTGCAGCGACGACGTAACTAAGCAAATACAATGCTAAACTTATTGCAATAACGCCTACTCGTGCACACATCAATTCAATATAATTTGGGAGCAACGACATAGTTTTAGGTGCATACGTGTGCGTCCAGCAGTGGACCTTTTCGCGCTGTTACAAAAGAAAGAGAAAGTTGTGTATGTGAGTGCTCTAGGTCTATCTCAAGTAGTTTAGCTTGTTTTGGGTATCACTTGAAATGCACGCATCGTTGATGATCCGAGTCCTTTTATTACTGAGAGGATTTTGAAGCAGGTGTCCGCCGCGATTACCCACAGTTGGCATTATTTACATGATGTCATTTTACTCATGAATTTTTTATTCACCACCGAGCTCGTGGTAAACGAATTTATATCGCTATCGACGATACACACAAAAAATATATTTTTATACCCAACTGCAATTTTTATATCTTATCTTTAGTAGTAAAGGAAACGAATGGGCTTATACTCCATCTTAATTATATCGTGACCCATAGATACGTTTTGTACTATCAAGAATCAAAATGCAGATGTGGGACGAAGAAACATTGCCTCATTACCAGTAAAACGGGACTCCGGTACTCGTCATATAAAACTGCTACTGGTAATGTGTGTTAATTGTGTATTTTAATAGTAGCTTTTAGCTAGTGCCGTAGAGTGGCTGTTAAGAATATTCACTACCCCACATCTTCCCGTGGGTGTCGTAAGAGGCTACAGTGGAAAACAGGCAGAAGATGGGCAGCATCATCTTCCTGATAACAGTTATATTATAATTAAAATGAACCCGCTCGCCAAGCGTGTGAACTATGGCAAACAGCCCACATGATGAAAGATACGAAGAGATGGCCTCCATCCCCGGGCGGCCCCGCTATTCCTGGCTACGGTGGCGGCCATGATAATGGCGGTGCAGGGGGTGCTAAGAATCTCTGGTGGAAGTTCGGTTGCCACCTAAGACGACTTGACCTGGCAATATACAACGCACCCACCCTGAGGACTGACTAAAAGATCCTGAAGCTATAAGAAGAGATGGATAAGTAACACTGCCATATTATAGAATTATCCGAGGTCCGAAGAGAGGGGAAGACCACGGTAATTCATCGAACCTGGCAACTTGTTCTATCACCGGTAGGGCGACAACCTGTCCCAAGGAGGTGTCGGATTTATCGTCCACAAGTCTTCCGTCAACAACGATATAAACGATGACGAGACGATGTATGAGGTATGTATGTATCAATGTATGAGGATATCTCTAAAGCCAAGCATACCTGCGAAACTCACTAAACGGTATTAATGGGAGACTTCAATGCAAAAACATGGCACAAGAGAGAACGGTGAGCTCAAGTTTGGGAAATTTGGAATAGGGTAAAGGAATCCATGCGTCCAGCAGCTGGCCGACTACATGGAAATAAGGGACTATTTGTGATGAACTCTTCCTTCCAGAAGCGACTCCACAGTAAGTGGATCTGGTCGAGCCCCGACGGTTTGACAAATAAATAGATTTACATCGTTATGACGACCAGACTACAACAGTGATGTCTCAGTGATCGCGAGGGTGAAAACTGGTAGCGATCACCGAATGGTTAGAGGCACACTGGACGTAAACCTTAAGTTAGAGATGTGTCGTTTAATGAAGTTAACACTTCGTCTCACTCGTGCTCTAATCTAAAGCCCCGAAACATTTCAGCTCGAGCTACAAAACCGTTTTCAGTGCCTAGAAGACTGCATTGAAGTGGACGATATCAATGATAAGCTCGTGGAAACTGTCCATCCGGTCGGACCTAAGTTCTGCAAGACCCGCTGCAAAAGAACACATAAACTGTCCGATCTCATTCTTAATCTTATGGCTGTTAGACGGGAAATGAAGTTGCAGTCTTCAACATATTTGGCAGTATACAGGCAATTGAATAGACTAATCTCCAAAGGCATGCGGCAGGACTTTTTTTTCTTTTTATTAGGAAACTCAACAGCATATTTTTAACAATCATACTTAAAATACATTTTAACACACTTAGCCAATAACAGAGTTTCACAACATGGTGAAAAACACTTACAAAGCAGAGAGGTAAAATTGTAACTTAATACATATTATCTAAATACATAATATTTTACACACGATTGCAGTATATGGTTCTATATTTTGTGATTTGTATACATTTATGTTTAGATTTAAATTTAAATTGACAGCTTTTAATAAAATTAATAAAATAACAGAAATAAAATTATATTTACTGAATAAAATAGAATAAATAATATAAATATATAAAATAAGTATGTTACATGTTATTTTGTATACCGTATAGTTCTATTATAACTAATATAACGACATGATTTCCAAAATGATATTTTTACAGAAATATCAATTTGGAAATCATGTTGTGCGACTTCAATACAGCTTGTATTGAAGTAGCGATCGAGCGGCACCAAGGCTTCAAAGTCTTTGCCAGAGATCTGTCTGCCAGAAAGAGCAAACTGTCAAACCTGAAGACGGAGTGTGGCAGCATCGTTTTCGGAACATCTGAGATTTTGAGTGAGATTGAGAGGATCCATGGGCAGCTATACACGTTATCGTTGGAGCCACACGCAGGTGTGAGTAACGATCCAAGAGCGAGTATTATCCGACACTATTCCGATGATATCCCAGATTTCAGTCTCAGCGAGATTAGAATGGCCTTCCAACACCTTAAAAACGGCAAAGCCCCAGGTGAGTATGGAATTACAGTGGAGCTTCTGAAAGCGGGTGGAAAACTGATACTTGAAGTCCTTCAGAAGCTCTTTAATTCCGTCCCTTATGGTGGGACTATTCCGGAGGCGTAGAATAGAAGTGTAGTGGACTTGTTTTTCAAGAAAGGCGACAACGCTCTCTTGAAGAACTACAGACCGACTTCCCTTCTGAGCCACGTCTACGTGCTGTTTTCGATAGTTATTTCTAATCGTGTCGCACGCAGACTTAACGACTTCCAGCCTCCCGAACAAGTCGGTTTCCAAAGAGGCTTTAGTACCACAGACTACATACATACCCTATGGCAATTGTTTAGAATACAGAAGAGTACAATCTGCCAATTTGCCTTGCGTATGTGGACAAGCAAAGGCTTTCTCATAGAAAGCCTATGATTTCGTCGAAATTTGAGCGGTGCTACAGTCAATTCAGCGGTTACAAGTTGACTTTCAGTATATCGAAGTGCTGAAGTGTTTGCACAGAAGAGCTACGATGGCTATCCGAGTACAGAATCAGAGTATGAAACTTATCCAAATGCAAAGAAGTGTAAGATAGGGTGACGTTATATCCTCGAAACTCTTCACCACTGCATTGTAAGACGTTTTCAAGCTACTGGACTGTTACATGGCGAGTTCATCACTTTTCTTCAATTTGCCGAAGGTATAATCATTATGACAGAATTGCTTGAGTACCTAAGCACTATACTCTATGATCTCAATAGTGCCTTCCAACGGATAGCTCTTAAGATGAACATGGACAAAACAAAGATCATGTTTAATACCCATGTCACACCTATGGTAGTAGTTGTTGGGAGCACTAAGTTTAAAGTTATTGACAAGTATGTTAACCTGGTACAAACAATCCGACTAGGTAAATCCGAATTCGATTAAGAGGTCCATCGACAGATTCAAATCGGCTGGGCAGCGTTCGGGAAATTACGACACATCTTCTCGTCAGGCATACCTCAAAACCTGAAAATGAGATTATATAACCAGTGCGTGTTACCAGTGATGACTTATGGATCTGATACTTGGTCCTTCACTGCTGGCCGCATGAGGATGCTCAAGGTCACTCAGCGAGCTATGGAGAGGGCTATGCTCGGGGTTTCTTTGCATGATAAACTTAGAAATGAGTATATCCGCTGATGAACCACAGTAACCGAGATAGCCCAACGATTAGTTTATGTAGTAATATCCTCTAGACCTAATTTTCGTCACGGCGGTTAGTCTCAACGGAGACTAGCTATCTGTGCAGGACAGGATTATAGTGCCCGAGCAAGTGCGCAATGACAGGTGCACTTTCATTCCCTCACTATCAAGGTCTGTTGGGGTGGCAATCCCATACGAAGGTAGAGAGATCAGGTACAGAATCAACAACTTTACTTGCTTTTCACGGCACTGGGATGAAACAACGCCAATTTTCGCCAACTCCGGGCTCCTACTGGCTGAAAAACCCACTATGCAATTGTGTGAGGTGAATTTTCAACATTGGACTTTTAATAGGCTGCAACTGTTACTGTAACTTAAGAAAAAGTTCGATAATTTTCAATATTTACGTATTATTACATAGATTTGCTTTGACAATCTTTCCTCGTTCATTCTTTCTAGATGACTAAACCACCGAAGAATTCCTTTTGTAATCGTGGTCACATCATCTTGCAAACCAAACTTTTCTCTTAGCACGCAATTTCTCACCCTGTCATTAAGATTCAGCCGCCCAAATATACTCCTTAATGACCGCATTTCTACAGCATTTATTCTACTCTACTCTACTCTACTTTCTACTCTTGTCCTTCTTAAAACACATTGAATTTTCACTACCAAATATTAAATAAAGGACTAACACAGCATTGTGAATTGCCATACGAGTTTTTAGACACATTCTAAATTCCCACAATAAAGAGAAAAGCCTCATTTACTTTGTTTCATGCATTCACTAGTAGTTCTATATCCTTATCATATCTTCCATCCCTGCTAAAAGAAACATCCCAAATATACTAACTCATCCACTTGCTCAACCAAATCTTCTTCTTTTCTTATTTCGCATTTCGTTTCACTTGCGTTCACTTTCATTTTTCTTTGTTTTAATGAGCTGTTCATTAGTGTTGTTAGGGCCTTTATAGAGACTTTAGTGCTTGTGTCAGGATCAATGGGGCCTACTCGGAATGGTTTATCAACCATAAACGTGTTAAACAGGGCTTTGTGGCTTCCCCGTGGCTGTTGAACATATTTATGGATAGTTGTTTGGAAACGTTGAAGGAAAAGTAAGAAACCTCAAATTCCTTTTGTGCGCTGATGATTAAGTCAAGTCATATTTATGTCATCGACTGCCGAGTTTGAATGAATCTGAATGCAAGTAAGACGAAAGTTATTGTTTTAGAAAGTACAACGATATGTGAAATTAGAATAGAAGGGGAGTTGGTTAAGCAAATAGACGAGCTTGTGTATTTTTGGATATATATGCAATAAAAATATAGAACGACGAGTGAACGCAGGAAATAAAGTAAACTCTATTGTGTGAAGTCAGAATGTTTCGAAAAGGCACGTATGGCAATTCACAGTGCTGTGTTAGTCCCTACCTTAACGTATGAAGAAGCACGAGAGTAGAATAAATGCTGTAGAAATGCGGTCGTTAAGGAGTATACTAGGACTCAATCTGAATGACATGAAGAAATAAAAATAAGAAATTGAATAAGAAAGGTCCCCAATATTAAAATGGGCTAAATTAAGAGTACCCTTACCCGACCGACAAGCATGTATGCGTGGGTATATGGATGATATAATAGCAATATATAATACTTAACTCTTTCATTTCATATAACAATGTCGCTAATAATTATTTCATTGTGACTTGCGGACTATGTAGTACAAAATACGAATTTCCTCCAAACGCACCAGCTTCATTTTACCGGCGCCTGTTCATAAACAACCGTTCTAACTTCGAACTGCTTTGCGGTTACACTCAACCGTCACTAACCGAGTTGTTGCTTAAAATTGAATTTTCAACTTTACAGTAAAACGACCATTGCTTATATTTAATAAAGTAAATCAAATTATTCTCTTTAGTTAATAAATTACTAATAAGAGGACATCGATAGTTGAAGTACATTTTTAAAATTTATTATAAGAGAAGAGTGATGAAATATAAAATATCATTCGGAAGATATATATCATGTGCAAAAAAGTAGATAAAATAAAAGAATATGTTCAAATGATTTTTCACCTATAGGCTTTAACAAATTACATGAAAGATTTTGATCACATTCATGGTTGTATGCACTAAGATACCTTTGCCTTCTCTGCACGAACAAATATTACATAAAAAGTGCAAAGAAAAAGTTAGCGTTGTTTGTTTCTATTCGATCACAGGCAATATTAATAAAACAAAGTCTATTAGTTTTAATATTGTTCTGTCATTTTGCGTAAAACGAACATTTTCAAACTAAATTATCTCTGGCATTTGATCAGACATCGAGTTTTCACTACTAACATGCCAATCAGTTATCCGCCTGGATATTTTATTGGTAGTAAAGGTTATACCTAACCACCACTTCTTGCCTGGTAAGCGTTACAAAGCTTGGTGTACAATCCATCAACAAAATATCAGGCTTATTCGAAAGAATAATCCTGTCTGTGATGATGGCCCGGTCCCAGTAGAGCCTGGCGCGGTCATTTGCGAGTACGGCTTCCGGAAAGTACGAGTAATAAGGCAATTTCCGGTTCACGAGACCGTATGTCAGAGTAAGCTCCTAGTGTAGAATTCTGGCCACTGGGTTATGCCTGTGCAAGTACTCATAGTAAGAAAACGCCAAACAACCGGAGATGACATGCCTCAGTAACTCACCGGGATGGCGACAGATATCAACTTAGGATGTATTTCCGATTGTTGTTGATCTTAATAATGTGATCCAGTATCGCACAGACAAAACCCTCGGGTTTCACGAAGAGGTCACCAAAATTTAGCCAGTGGCGGCAGGCAAGTGTAGCTACGAAAGGCTCGTAGGCTTGTAGTACCTCCCGTGGAGCATTTTTTCCATCCATACAGTCTCCCAGTTGGAAATACCCTGTACTGACGGGTATTGCTATTGCTCGTTGGCTAAGGATAGAAGAGCTACGTTTTTATCACACGAAATGACGTAAGTATAGAATGGATGATCAGATCTCATCCTAATCTGCTGACTTGTATCGCGACATTCGTCGCACACCGTGGAAATCGTAGTTAGATGGAGAATATAACAACACAGACTTCACTAGACAGTGGTCATAAGTTTCCAAGGGTGAAGTAACCTGAACATTGTACCTGTCGCGATCGGTCGCCAGCAGAAGGTCGAGGCAGTTGGTTCTATGCCCATCCACATCAGGTACCCTAGTCGCTTGTTGTATTAGCTGAGAGAGCCCCAGCAACAAGGTAAAATTCCACGCCTCTCTCTCAGCGTGGTCGGTCTTCTGGTATGGGAACAGTCAATCCTGATGACAGGCATTAAAGTTTCGCAGAAAAACTAACTGTGCATTAGGGTACCGATTTAGAGCCTCATCAGAGGCTTCACTGAGGTGTTCAAATAGCCTAGTTGTCTCTTAGTCACTATTATGTGATCGGTAAACACAAGAATAAACGATTTTATCCATACCTGTGTCTACCAAACCCCAGATCGTAGAGAAAGTACGGTCTTCAAGGTGACGGAGACGCTTACAGTAAATTTCGTTGCGGACGTAAACACAGACTCCGGCGCGCTGATATAAATTATGCTCCAATGTGTACCCAGGGTAGCCATGGTACGCCGCATCTAGAGGACATCTGATCTGTGTCTCAGTCAAGAAGAGTTAATGCAACTTGTCAGCATTTCAAGGTGGTAATGGACTGCATTGAGATTACAGTGCAGGCCTCGGATGTTTGTATGGTGCGCTTTGATGGTGAGGGAGTGCAACCGCTGTAACAACTTACTCTTCTTTTTCCTGTTTTTCATAAATGGTGGGAGGGAATAGTTTGAGAGAATGACAGTTGGACGAGGCGTCACACTTCTAACCTAGGGCCACAAACACAGTCACAGCATCGATGATACCTAGCATGTAGATCGCGGGGACGCCCGATCCCAGGAATTTTCGTAAGATGACGGCGCAACCTTTCATGACTACGGTCTGCCAGCGGTCCAACTGTGGTTTGGATCCCGCTAAACTCCATAACCAGGCACCTGACACCAAGAAACGACCGCGTTGCAACCGATCCGTATGCGCAATGAAACTGTCTAGACCCATTCTCCCTAAGAAATGAGTTTCACCTAACATCATACCGGAACACGATAAGGTGAAACCGAACCGGAAGAAACCGAAACGCTAGGTGGGTGGTAACCCTCCGCCGGGCCCCTCACTAGTAGAGAACAAATCTACCACCAGTGTGTAGTGCTGCTCGTTTAGCACTACCCAGGGGATACGTGTGGGGAATAAGGATTAAAGTAATTCCTACGGACGCGAGCAACTTTATCCCCCAAAGCATCTTAATATGAAATACATATACATTAATGTATAAACACTCAGGCCTGTTACCCACAGGGGTAGGCAGAGACTTCGGACTTCCATTTGGCACGTTCCTGACACACCTCTCTTGCTTTCTTTACATCCATGTATCCACGCATACATGCTCGTTGGTTTAAGGTACTCCTAATCTAGCCTATTTTCAATATATCGCCAATTTGGTCAAAAAACTTTCGTCTAGGGCGTCCCTTCCCGACATAAATTTGCTTTGTCACTCTTTCCTCGTTTATTCTTACTACATGACTAAACCGCCGAAGCATTCCTTTCTTAATCCTGGTCACAACGTCATCTTGCAAACCACACTTTTTATCTAATCACACTAGTTTTCACCCTGTCATTCAGATTCAGCCCTAGAATACTCCTTAATGACCGCATTTCTACAGCATTTATTCTACTCTCATGCTTCCCCTGCCAGACCCAACCTTTACTACCATACATTAAAGTAGGGACTAACACAGCAAATGTGATTAATGTGAAATATTTGAAGCAATATACAAATATTTTTATTTTTATTACATTATTAACATTTTCCTTAACCACTCAACACAACAGAAGTCAAATGGTGAATTAGAAACCACGACCTTTGAGTTTGCGGTCTGCACCCCCTTAAGACTACAAACGTTTTGATTTTTTATACATAAATAAAAATAAATGTTTCTTTGCTTGCCCTGTATGTAGGATGATACTTTAATTATTTTCTACGAAGTAGTTTAGTATTTTAAATAATATTACTAACAGGGAACTAGGGAACCGCAAGAATCTGTGTCATTATCATATAACTCATTGTCATTATACATATAACACTTCTCTTTTAAATTGTAAAGCGAGCCCAAATTAATTGGTCTCTGTCAAACACTTATAAAAACGATACTCGAAGCGACGGCAAGCCTGCTATAATTGTTCAAGTGGACGCTTGTTAAGAAATACAGGTTGAAAGGCTTTCTTGAAATTTTGTTCTTTGATCCAGTTTTACAGTCTTTCAGATGACAGACCTTGTCGACGATGTTAATTCTTTATTTTTAATAATACGTTTTAAATTTTTGTTTCTTAGTAAATTTGATATGAAATCAAATTAAAAATAGATATTTTTTATGTTTCATAAATATTAATCATCATATATTTATCAAGGATATTTTTTATATTAACACAGTATCACATGATAAGAACTTTTTTACTTTCTTATAACAACCGATCAAATATTTAAAAAAGTAGGTAAGTACTTATTATCAAATTTATTAATATGCAATATGGCAATATGGCAGGTTTGAAAGATGACCTTATCACAAAAATTGATAAGGGCGTGCTTCGATGGTTTGGGCACGTTGAGCGAATGAGTAAAGTCCGAATGGTGAAGAAAATATATAGCGCGAAAGTTAATGTTAAAAGGTGTCGTGGTAGAAAGAGACTAACTTTCGAAGACCATGTAAGCAAATTGCTCGAAGAAGGGAGGGTCAAGAGTACTCGGATACCTAGTCGTGCATGTATGAAGAAGATAATGAATCTGAAAGAAGCGAAAGAGGTATGTAAGGATCGTGACACTTGGCGATCTGTTCTCTCTGGCTACCCCGTCAGGGATTGTGCGTGAAGATAAGTAAGTAAATAAATTTATTAATAAGTTCATACTTCTTCAACAGCCCGTAACAATCACTAAACTGGATTGATAGAAAAGTAGCTTTTACCCGCGGCTTCGTTCACGCGAAATTTAATTTGGGATCATAACACTGCTCCATGCCAAAATCAGCAAAATTAGATTAGGTACTTGTAGAGTCATCTCGTTTTTTGTGTCTGTATGTATTTGTCAAAGGATTTTTTTGTAAATAATGTTATGTATACACTATACATAATGTTTATTTGGAATATATTCTTATCATTGGGCCCATTCAATATTGATTGAATGTTCAACTTCAAAACGTCATAAATATAGTTATTTATATTATATACATATTCGCCATATAGTGGCAGCGAAACGGAATCCATAAGCCCATATCGTCCCGTAGGTGTTGTAAGAGGCGACTGAGGGAAAGTAAATAGAAGTAGAGTAACGGCATCTTCAATATAATTAAAAAACTGCGGTTAACAACTTGCCTGCCAAGCATGGTAACCATGACAATTTTTAGAGACAATCTATGGACAGGCCTTCGTCCATCAGTGGACTTTTGTTAAGCTGTAATAAATGACGATGAATGAAGAAACATAAAGAAAATGGGGATGTATTACCCTTGAGGATCAAGATGGAATACCTCGTTACCACGAGACGACACACAGAAGCATTGTGTATTTATTTAATACTGGGATTCTGTGAGAGCGATGCCTTTCTAGATCGAGTCAATCCATTATGTGCTGCAGCCATGTCACAGCTGCAGCATAGCACGTGGCTCGTGCAACTTGTTCTTGAAGTAGTCCGTGGTGTTTAGCAGTGCTTTGTGGAGATTTTGAGCAGTGAACCCTTTCCCTGTCCGCGAAACAGACACAATAGTTAAACAATTGAAATGTTCATCATTTATGATTCATGGGACAGAGAAAGAAACAAATTTATCTTATATATAAAAATGTATGTTATTTTGTTCGCATTCTATGCTCTGCCATGCCGTTCATCAGATTGCGGTAAAACTGTGTTCACTTATTACTTGCACTTGCGCGAAGGTTATAGTCATAGCACAAATAACTTACAGTAGGTGTACGCGTGTATCGTACTGAAATAAAAAGTTGTATATTATTTAAGTTCAATAAATTTATTATCCTTCCTAATTAAAAATGTATATATATATATATATTTGAAATTTGGAAGAGTAATATATATAAACACGTAACATAATTGACGCACTTTGAGAAAGTAGTTTGTTCAGAATCGTTTACTGAATCGATTTCTATCATTTTTAATATAGGTAATTTTTTTATCCAAAAATAATTGGAACTACGTAATTTATATTCACACTAAACCTGTATAGTTAATACAAACGGAAATGGACCGTAACTCAAGGCAATAAGACTTAAAAGTGCAGTTTTTTATTTGTATTAATACAAATTCCGTCATTTAATACAAAATGAAGAAAATTGAACCTTATTTCAAGTATAATAAAGTCTTTACAAATACAAAGTGTGGAGTACTTTATAAAGGTCGCGGCGGCCGGGCCATTGACCTACCAGATCACCTGATTAGGTACGTATTAAATATTAATACATATTAAATCATTAGTTTATTTTAGTGAGACAAATTAATTCTATGAGTGAACGATTTTAGAATAGTGCAAAATGACACTAAATTGCTTTCTAAATTATTTTCTTTCTTTTTCTTTTTTTAAAACGTAACCTCCACACTAGGATTTTCTCTTGTATTGTGGGGGCAGTGTACAAACATAAATTTCACAAGGACAAACATCCAGACCCAGAACAATTATTTGTAGACCATACAAATATTGTTCCGTGCGGGATTCGAACCCGCGGTCCTTAGCGCTGCAACTCAATTGCTAAGCCACTGCGCCACGGGGCCGTGGTGGACATTTTGAAAATGTATTAAAATACAACGTTGCATGAGAGTTTAGGCTATCAGTAAGTTAAATATATGATTCTTAAAATTATTGTAATCTTGATTCACATCTTTTAAACACACCGTCTTTGAATTATGTTTTCGTATTGCCTCTTAGTTTTAGCAGTTTGTTATAATTTACAATTACAATTCAAATGTTATGCAACTTCATAACATTTTGTAACGAATATTGCCTATTGATATTGTATCATAATCAATAAACAAAATTGTTCAGAGGCGAAAGTTCAATAGTTGAAAAATGTGATTGAAAGATACGATCAAATGTTTACTAGACTTAAATAAACAACTCGATGGTCGGAGTACGAACATCAGTTAGTGTTCATAGGTAGGTATTTCTTTAACATAAACAAATGTGTATTTGTATTGTCGGCTTTTTACGGCACTAATACCTACCTACAGTTGTGACAAGCGACGGCGGTAATAGGTACCTACTGTGATAGAAAGACCCTCAAAATCTATACCTACGTGAGCAGCTGCGTGCGTTCGTGGATTTATACTGTGACCACAACATTGTTCCGGAATTAGTATAACTAATTTAATAAATAATCAATGCATAAACATGTTTAATTAAAAAGTCAGTGTATGTATAATGTTTATAACATAATATACTAATTGGGGTGTCTGAGGGTGTGCGTTAATTACGTTACATATTGTATATATATATATATATATATATATATATATATATATATATATATATATATATATATATATATAACTTCCAAATTTCAAAACAATATTTACCAGCTAGTTAAATATAGAAATCATACAAATTAATAATGCAAATATCATTTAACGTTTGGGTTGTCTGAAAGCCAGCTAAAATAATTGAATGCTATCAAAAACATAACTTGTAAAAAAAGCCAAGTCTCGCAACTCAGTTTTTCTACCGTAAAAAGTTGTGAGATCCATGTAATATCAAGTCGGTTAATTTATTCAGTCCATAGACTGATACATAGATTGACTTGACAATCGCACTAAACAATCTAATTTAATATAATATGTATTACTTGTGAGATATATTGTGTTTTCATGCGATTGCCAAGTCAATATATGTATCAGTCTACGGACTAATTAAATTAACCGACTTGGTATTACATGGATCTCACAACTTTTTACGGTAGAAGAACTGAGTTGCGAGACTTGGCTTTTTTACAAGTTATGTTTTTGATGGCATCTCATTTCTTTTTGTAGATAGTTATATCTAGGTAGCTATTTACACCTATTATTCCATTATACATATATAGGTACACTGATTAATTCACTGTAAATGTATCTTTGTAATACTATATGTTTATATGGGATTACAAAGTTATTAATGCGGTTGGTGTATCTCGAAAAGTGGACCGAAATTGTAAAATATTTTAATTTTTCCTTGATTTATATATTAAACAATAATTGTATTCCAAATTTGAAGTTTCTATGTCTGCTAGAAGTGCCTCAGAGTTATGATGATCGGTCAGTCAGTGAGTGACAAAATTAATAAACTTTGACTAGTTATAATTCTTAAGCTACTAGTTCAAATTTAATGAAATTTAAATATGCCGAGTTTATACAATGCTTATTTGGTGAGTAAAAATTCAAGCTTCTAAATTTATCCATAACGAAGTTATAGGGTTTCGGAAATGGCCTGAAATGCTTCGAGAAAAGGATGGTACGGCCGTGCCGCTTTTTCGCTCGACTTGGCGGGGGCACTACCGTGCCCCCAGATAATTGCAGCTATACTCAATCATCTATGAAATACATTTTGACGATTCTTATTAGCTAGAATAGCTTCAACAGTATCCTGGGTGTTATAGCACAAAAACATGACTGTCCTATAATAAGGCAAATTATTAACGTCCTGCATGGCTGACTTACCTGTGTGTGTATGTGTGTATGTATGGCTGCGAGCGCGCGCGCGCGCGCGCGTGTTTGTGTGTGTGTGTGTGTGTGTGTGTGTATGTGTGCTTGCGTGCGTGTCATTTTACTTTCTCCGTCCACCTAGCTGTACTATTATTATTATTTTGTGATTATTCTAATATCTGTGATATGGATCTCATTTGTTATCCGAAATAAAGATTTATTATTATTATTATTATTCTAACGAGTATTGTTCTTTATCGCTAATTTTACTTTGAATCTTTCAAAAAAAAGCAAAATATAAAAAATACTAGAGTCAACTGCTTTGCCTGATGTTGATTCAATGATATGTCACCGTTTTAAATACTACGTTATAGTATATACCGTACTGTAGTGTTTAAATAATAACAATTCATTGTTTTGCGAATAATCGGCAAAAGTATTCAAATAATCGATTAAAATATTTAAATAATGGAATCTTTAAATTTTTAATTTATTATTTGTTTATTTAATTTAAATTTTTAAAATTGCTTAAATTATATGAATCATGAATAAAATAAGGTTTTTTTTATAATTTTCTAATTTGTCAGCGTATTTGTGACAATATGTGTAGACAAAAAACTCATATCCAATACCGCGCTGAAAACACACTACGTAATTCCAATCTCCCGCCATTTTAGTAGCTTACTGTGCATACTTTTGTAATTTTGTGTTTGTCTCCTTATTTTGTGATTCGGTTGTACTATAAGGTCAACGAATATATATATATATATATATATATATATATATATATATAATTGTTGACATTGGCAAGTTATAATTCTGGGCTCTGATTAAGCAAGCGATCATAATGTCGAAAAGAGGATTTTGTGGTAGTCGTACTTTAAACAGTCAGGCTCTTGCATTGGTGCTAAAATTACACGAATATTTCGAACGTGAGTCACAAAAAGATGGGGCTCCTTTTAGCAGTGACAGAATCGCAGAATCGTGTCGGTGAAGTACTCGCGATTGGCAAACATTGGCAATTCCCCTGATGTCGCAGTTGTTCATGGGAGGCGGTAGTCACTTACCATCAGGTGAGCCGCATGCTCGTTTGCCCCCTCTCCTTTAAAAAAATACATGGGCTTCCGATACAAAAAAATTTATAAACGCAAAATAATTATGGAGATGCATGACATAGTCTTGCAGAGAATAACTATTTTAAGAGAAATTAAAAATATAACCAATGGGGACAACGTCATATTCGTTGATGAAACGTGGTTAAACGCCACCCACACTGTGTCGCAGATATGGACAGATGACCTTGCAGCATCTTGCTCGAAGGTGCCCGTGGGAAAAGGTGAGCATATCATAATTTGCCATGCGGGATCCGCTGGAGGAGGATTTGTAGAACATTGTTTATTAGCCTTTCAATCAAAGAATACAAGAGAAAACCATGAGGAAAAAATGGATACAGAAAAATTCAAAGAATGGTTTACAACCCTTTAACAAAATATTTCTGCGAATAGCAGAATAATAATGGACAATTTTCCGCACTATTCTGTACAAATCGGCAAAGCGCCAACCCAAGCGAACAAGAAAACACATTTAGTAGCATAGGTGCAACACAAAGGAGTGGAAGCGCATATGAAAGTATTGAAAACAGTGCTAACACAATTAGTTAAACGAAATAAACCACGTAAACCTTTGTTTGTTGCTGATAAATAAGCAGAAGAGCATGGGCTTATCTGGTTGGTCACAACCGCATCCTGCTGTCAGTACGACGGCTAGCCGCATTGCGGGTAACCATAGTGCGTATGAGCGCATACCCTCCATAATTAAATTTTGACATTTCTTTTTTAGTTCTCAATAGACTGGGGACAACTGTACTATACAGCCAATATCGTTTTTGTACTTCGATTTTGTATTGATCCTTGTGGTATTATTACTGTTTAATACAAAACACGATTTTAGATTTTGATGTGGCATTTATATTATATTTTTATATCGTCGTCATCATTACAGCCTATCAATAGTCTCTTGCGGAAAATATATCTCTACCATAGATTGCCTAATCGGGAATATTTTTACATAGGAATCACAACAGCAATTAGCTGCTATATTACGCTGGTATTCCGTGAAAGCTAGGCCTTTCGCTTGTTGAGCCGACTCGTTTTTGCCACATACATCATAACACATTTTTACGTGGTAGAGCCATGCTGCAGCAATATTAGTAGTATAGATGTGGCACGAATGGGTCGGCTCGGCCGGGGAAGGACCACGCTGTCACAGAATACCAACGTAAAATAGCAGCTTTACGTTGCTGTGTTTCATATGGTGAGTGTAGAGAACCGGAGGCCCTTTTTACTAGAAATGAGGCATTCCATCTTAGTCCTCACGGGTGACAATGCATCTGCATTTTGATTTTTAATAGAGGATAGATTTAGATGTCTATGGGCCGCAGCAACTTACCATCAGGTGGACTGTGTGCTCATTTGTCACCCTTATCCCCTAAAAAAAACATACCTGCAGCGTGGCTCTACCACATTCAATATAGTTACAGCGTTGGTCTACCACTTTAGAATACAATTGTAAGGCAAATTCTTATCTCCCAAAATATCACACTCATAATGTGCACGACGCAAACAATAACTCTCCAAATAAAGGCACCATATGAACAGGGAGAGTTAGCATAGACTTATAATGTAAAATATAATTGTTAAATATAGTAAATATTACCTTTTTATAAAATAAATATATTAAGCCATTAGGCACATAAAATAATATGACCAAAGAGCATGTTATCGCGACGCGGCCGCGGAGCAAATGAAGCCACGCGCGCCGCGCCACGACGTTTTATATTTATAGTGCTGAGGCGGGGGGAAGAATCCTCCGCCTAAAGCAGCTAAAAATTATAATTTAACACTGTAAATAAATGAAAAGATTGTTATGTACACCTTAGTCTAATAAGTAGTTGTAAGAATATTATATAGTGAGTTACGTTTATTAGTTTGTAAGGTTATTAGAGAAATAAAAATAGGCGCGGGGGTGAGGCAAGGGTCCGCTGGCCAGCAGCGGCCAAATAATATAAAAGACGGGCCGGCCGCTAGGGTCGGCAGTCGCTCTCCAGCCACCGAAAAGGCACCAGCAAGAAAAGAAAGTACAAGTTCCTCCTCACCGCCGCTTGCCTCCAGTTAAAAGCAAGACCAGCGCGTTTTATTCCATTTTTCGCACGGCGTTACGGCGATCCGTAATATTAATGGTCCTTCGAGAAACCGGATTACTAGAAGAAAAAGACAATATCGGTCTTGGTATTGCCGGAAGAAAGAAGCAAACCGCAAGAACGAAAAAATATTATTGTGAAGAAAAATGGTGATTACGCGTAGTAACAGCGGAGAATCATCGAAGCGTCGCAAGGAAGAACAAACAACCCAGGGGGGCACAGAAGAGGCCTCCGGGGGTGACTCAGCCGCTAGTGGTTCAACAAACGCCACTAGCGAAACCACAACGGTCAGCGATACGACCGCTACCTCTGCAACCGATAGAACGACCGCAACGGAAGAAACCCAGCAAGAGGGTGATGAAAGATCGCAGTGCACATTGAAGCCGGGCGAGACTAGGTCACGCCGCTCCGTAGCCTCACGCAAGAGACTCCTCGCGGAGTTAGAGGCGAAAGAGCGGTTAGCCGAACTCAAGCTCAAGCAGGCTCAGTTGCAAGCAAGAACGGAATTGCAGGAAATACACGTGCAGCGACTACAAGCAGAAGCCGGATCAACCGATGATGAAGATGAAGAAATAGAAGACGATTTGGCATCAGTGCGCATTAGTACATGGTTGCAAGAAAAACCTACATCGCAACCCGCGCCTCAGCCCGCGCCACAACCCGCGCCACAACCAGCACTGCAGATCGCACCACCCGTACTTCAACAGTGTGCGCCGCAATACGCTCCGCAACATACTGCGCCGCAACCCACGTCGTACTTCGCACCGCAACCAGCACTGCAGATCGCACCACCCGTACTTCAACAGTGTGCGCCGCAATACGCTCCGCAACATACCGCGCCGCAAAAAGAAGACTATGGACAGGCGCAGCAACAAATCGACGTCGCTACCTTAGCCGCTGCTCTATCACAAGCAGTACGAAGCACAAGGGAGCCGCCGAAATATATACAAGAGCTGCCCTCATTCAATGGTAGCAGCAAAGAATGGCTCAGCTTCAAGACAATGTACGAAGAATCTTCAAAGTACTTCACGGCGAACGAAAACATAGCGATAATACGCCGAAGCTTATAAGGGACAGCAAAAGAAGCCGCAGGTTGCCTACTTATAAGCCAACCAGATCCCAGACTTATAATAGAAGCTTTGGAAAGGAGATTCGGACGACCAGAAGCGTTAATTCACTTGGAAATAGAGAAGCTGAAGCTGCTGAACAAAGTTACGGACAATCCCAGGGAGCTATGCATATTTGCAAATCGCATAGCAAACGTAGTGGGCACCGTGGAAGCACTCAAGAAAGCACACTATCTGCATAGTCCAGAAATGACGCGAGTTATCACAGACAAACTCACGCCCATATTGAAAAGCAAATGGTACGACTATGCAGCCAGAAATAAAGAAGATATCCCAGAGCTTAAGAAGATATCAATGTTCTTAAACGAAGAAGCGGATAAATGCAGCGCGTATGCTTTGCCGGAGTTCATCGCAGAGGACAGCGAAACAAGAGAGCGAAGACCGAGAAAAATAGAACGTGCCTTCGCCACAAGCAAGAAACCATATGAAGAACGCTGCCCTCAATGCAAACAAGAACACAAACTGCCCGATTGCAAGTCATACGCCGCTCTGTCCACAAATGACAGATGGGAAGTAGCAAAGAAGTACAATATCTGCTACCGCTGTCTGCGAGGCAAACATCGTCGATTGCTGTGCAAAGCTCCACCGTGCGGAAAAGGCGGATGCATGATGAAACACCATAAATTGTTGCATCACGACAGAACAGCAGTAATGGAAAAAGAACCCGCTATGGAAACCGCGACATCGGCAAAGGAGGTCAACACAGCGACTCGACCGTACAAGCACCGCCGCGCTTACCTAAAGATTGCGCCCGTAACAATAAGGGGGCCGCTGAGCTGCGTCGAAACATACGCATTATTGGATGAAGGAAGCACGGTCACCTTAGTCGATGCCTCAATCGCCGACGTCATCGGCGCCGACGGCCCAGCCCACACAATGTGGATACAAGGAGTCGGCTCGGAGGTGAAACACGAGAAGAGCAAGATCGTCAGCTTTAAAATAAGAGGAACGTACGCGCAAGAAGAACACAACATAGAAGCAGCGCGTACGGTAGAGCGGTTGGACTTCGCGCCAGAATCCGTGAATGAAAATCACTTGGAGAATTGCCCACATCTGTTGGATATCAAAGAGGATATCACCTACGAACGCGCCTCACCGAAAGTACTAATCGGGCAAGATAACTGGCACCTCATAGTGTCCAGAAAACTGCGCGTCGGCCGTCGAGACCAACCAGTCGCCTCATACACCAACCTGGGCTGGGTTCTGCATGGCTGTCATAGCTCATTGACGTCGACGGTCACCTTCTGCGGCAGACTACATCAGAGGGAAGATGCACCACCGATAGAAGAAGAAATACTGTGCATCGAGCCGAGAAGACCGAGAGAAGATCCCGAGCAGCGAGCCATGCAAATATTGAACGAAACCAGCCAGAGGTCAGCGGACGGCAGATTCGAGACAGGGTTGTTGTGGAAACAAAAGGAATTCCAAATACCAAATAATTATAAAGAAGCGGAAAGGCGCCTGCACACATTAGAGAAGAGGCTCGACCGAGACAGCAATCTCAAGCTACAGTACGAAGAACGCATAGAGAACCTCTTCAACTCGGGTTACGCAGAGCGCGCGCCAATGCCACCGCCGCAAGGAAGGACATGGTATCTGCCACACTTCCCAGTCATCAACCCTGCGAAACCGAACAAGCCGCCGAGATTGGTACACGACGCCGCAGCGAAGACAGCCGGAATATGTCTCAACGATATGCTTCACTCGGGGCCCGACTTATTACAATCATTGCCCGGAGTGATCATGAGGTTCCGACAGTATCCGTATGCAGTGAGCGCCGACATAAAAGAAATGTTCATGCAGATTAAAGTGCGCAAAGAAGATAGAGACGTTTTACGTTTCTTGTGGAGAGGCAAGCGACGAGAGGACCAACCGGAGGAATATAGGATGACGTCAATCATCTTTGGAGCGACATCATCACCATGCACAGCATTATACATCAAAAATAAAAATGCTAAAGAACATGCTGAGGCGTACCCAGAAGCTGCGGTCGCCATAAAAAGAAACCATTATATGGACGACTACTTGCAGAGCTTCCACTCTGTCACGGAAGCTCAGCAAACTGTAAAAGCAGTCGATCACGTCCACAAACAAGCGGGATTCGTACTCAGCGGGTGGACATCGAACGAAGAAAAAACAATAGAAGAAATAACGACAGAGCATATACAACACGACGCGACCGTGTGCCTGGGCGGAAAAGAAACTGAGAAGACGCTAGGCCTGCTCTGGCATGTACAAAGCGATCATATTGGATTCAATACTAACAATATGAAGATGCCTGCCGACGTCGTCGACGTTGAGCGTCATAATGGCATTATTTGACCCGCTGGGGTTAATATCACCGGTGACCACCCCAGCGAAGACAATATTTCAAGACACATGGCGTTACAAGGCGGACTGGGACGACCCTCTGCCAACAGAATTAAAAGAAAAATGGGAAGGCTGGATTACTTCACTTAACGCCATAGAACAACTAAGAATACCGCGATGCTACGATTACAACCCGGTGTCGACGCGCCAACTACACACATTCGTCGACGCAAGCGAGGAGGCCTACGCAGCAGCAGTGTATTGAAGAACGGAGCGAGTAGACGGCAGCGTTAACATAGCATTGGCCGCCGCCAAGAGCCGCGTAACACCACTGAAACCAGTCTCCATACCACGGCTCGAGTTACAAGCGGCACTGCTGGGAGCTCGTCTGGCGCAGACCGTGGTCTATGAACACGATGGCGACATAGCGGGCAAGACATACTGGTGCGACTCCCGTACTGCACTGGTGTGGATAAGATCGGAGCCTCGCGCGTACAAAGCTTTCGTCGCTCATCGCCTGGCGGAGATAGAAGATACAACCAAAAAGAACGAATGGCGTTGGCTACCGTCTAAAGACAACGTGGCAGACGACGCAACCCGAGCCACACCAGAAAGGTTCGACGACTCGCACCGATGGTTCCGAGGGCCCCCGTTTCTGCAGCGTCCACCGGCAGAATGGCCGCAGGAAGAGAAAACGACACAATACGACACCGGGGAAGAGCGAGAAATATGTAGCATCGCTGTTAAAAGTGAAGACTCGCCAACAACACATCTTCCACAAATAGGAAGATTTTTTAAATGGATTCGCCTCATAAGGGCGACAGCGAGAGTCCTCCTATTCATCGACATGTGCAGACCAAACAAGCACGTGGTGAAGGCTGGGCGTAAACGCAACAAAGCAAGACAAGGTAGCGACCCTGGCTGGCAGAGAACAAACAAACGTAACACCCCCGCCAAGGAGAAAAAGGCGACTCCTACTGCCTCATCGCTTGTAGTAATACCGGCCGCTTATCATATGAGAGCCGAACAACTGTGGGTGCAAGCCAGTCAGCGGAAAAGCTTCACGAAGGAGCTCAAGAGGATCACCAGCGGAAGTGTGCCGGGAGGCGACGACAAACTAAGCCACCTGAGCACATACATTGATGAAGAGGGGACCCTACGCCTTAGGGGTCGAATAAAAGCGGCATCAGAAGTGGAGGACGACATGTACGACCCTCCCATATTAGACGGGAAGCACGCGTACACTCGTCTGTACATAGCACACGTACACGAGAGGCTGCATCACGGAAGCGTAGAAACAGTTGTGAACGAATTAAGACAGAGATTGTACGTAAGAAAAATACGTCCAGTAGTGAAAACTGTCATCAAAGGATGCCTACCGTGCCGTCTAAGAAAAGCCAAGCCTGCATCACCGTCTACAGGAAACCTGCCGTCCGCACGCCTCGCTCATCACGCACGTCCGTTCACATACACCGGACTAGACTACTTCGGGCCAATAGAAGTCACAGTGGGACGACATCGCGAAAAGCGCTATGGCGCGTTATTTACCTGCATGACGTCGCGAGCAATACACATAGAAGTAGCCCACTCGTTAAGCGCAGACTCAGCCGTGTCGGCGCTTAGGCGTTTTATGAGCAGAAGAGGATGCCCAAAAGAAATATGGAGTGACAACGCTACGTGCTTCAAGGCAGCCGACAAGGAGATGGCCGAAGTAGCACTCACAGCCCTCGAGCACGAAACCACATGTCAACAGATTGTGTGGAAGTACATACCGCCATCAGCACCGTTCATGGGCGGCGTATGGGAGCGAATGGTTCGCTCCGTGAAAGAAGCCCTACGCGTCACCCTCAACGAGCGCTATCCCAGTGACGAGACATTGGGGACCCTGCTCGCCGAGGTCGAAAACACTGTCAACTCCAGACCCCTCACACACGTCTCAGTCGATCCAGGAGACCCTGAAGCCATCACGCCGAATCACATCATCATCGGTCCCAACTCGCACGTACCTGCGCCGGGCACTTCAGCGAGAGTGACGTGACGGCCCGCCAGCAGTGGAAACGAGCTCAAGCCCTAGCCGACGTGTTTTGGAGAAGATGGGTTAAAGAATACCTGCCCCTACTCCAACACCGGCGGGAGCCCAGCAGCATAGGAATATCGCCGAAGATTGGAGACCTAGTCATCATTTGTGACTCCAATCTACCACGCAACACCTGGCCCAGAGGGAAAATAAGTAATGTATATACTGGCGTCGACGGAGAGGTACGAGTAGTGGACGTAACCACCGGCAGTGGGCATGTACTAAGAAGACCAACGAAGAAGATCGTCGTGCTACCAGAGGGATCGCAGCGTGGCGACGGCGGGAGAATATGCACGACGCAAACAGCGTGATACAAACGAAAGACATTGTAACCGGCACTAGTTGAACAACCTAGAAGCAGTGGGCATGACGACGGTGTAATTATCGGGCCACGCCTCCGGTTCGACAACTAGCTGGGGTTGTGCGGAAGAACTGGCGCAGCCTTATGCGGGATTTAAAATATAACTTTATGTAAATAACTGTAAATCTTATACTGAACGATAAAAAATAATGTTGTTTAATAACTATGTTTAAGGTTGAGTTGTAACTATGCAATAACTCTCCAAATAAAGGCACCATATGAACAGGGAGAGTTAGCATAGACTTATAATGTAAAATATAATTGTTAAATATAGTAAATATTACCTTTTTATAAAATAAATATATTAAGCCATTAGGCACATAAAATAATATGACCAAAGAGCATGTGCGCGCCGCGCCACGACGTTTTATATTTATAGTGCTGAGGCGGGGGGAAGAATCCTCCGCCTAAAGCAGCTAAAAATTATAATTTAACACTGTAAATAAATGAAAAGATTGTTATGTACACCTTAGTCTAATAAGTATATTATATAGAATATAATATATATTGTATAGAATATTATATAGTGAGTTATGTTTATTAGTTTGTAAGGTTATTAGAGAAATAAAAATAGGCGTGGGGGTGAGGCAAGGGTCCGCTGGCCAGCAGCGGCCAAATAATATAAAAGACGCGCCGGCCGCTAGGGTCGGGGCATTTCCGCCTCTGGCACCGCTCTCGTGCGGTCGTCTCAGGTAGTCCGCGCAGCCGTCCCCGTACGGTAGTGCTCTCTCGCTCTCGCGCCTCCGCTGTCCTGCTCGCGCTGTACAGCGTCGTCGCCTTGGTGAGTCATTTCTGCTATCAGTTCTTGCCCCCCTGTCTTCGGGCGGGGAGGTTTGACTGACCTCCGCTTGTTACCTGTTATATTTTTTGTTATCTTTTTTTGTTAACTATTTCTATTTTTGTTTTCGTTATTTATTTGTATAACGTGTACGTGTATACTGTTTCTTGGGAGTTACTTGCTCTTTTCAGAGCAAGGCCCTGCTCTTTTAAGAGTAAGGGCATTTCTCCTTGAATAAAAAACGTCCCGTTCTTCTAAGAACGGTGATCCCGCCCCTACTGTTAGGTTCAGAACGTCTCTGTTCTTTTCAGAACAGCATCCCCCACCAGCCCCATTCATTTCTAGCATCATGTCGAAACAAGACCTTATAGGGTCCATCGTCTCAGGCCTTAATAGGCTGGATAATTCGGCTCTCGCCGCAATCGTGGCAACTATTGCCTCGTATGCCCCTCAGGCACCTCAACCGCCGCCCGTTATAGCGGCCTACCTAGAGTCCAAGAACTCTTTCGCCCCCTTAGATATGGAGTACGCATGCTCCGAGTCTGAGTCCACTGCGTCGGCTCCCCGGAAGAGGCCCGCCACCTATTCTGGCACCGATTCCTCGGAGTCCTGTGACTCCGACGAGTCATCCTTCACGACTGTCTCCTCAAAACGCGGCGGTAAACGCACCGCGAAAAACCGCACACCTCCCGTTTCAGCGGCCCCTGCCGCTCCTTCAACCTCCGCAGCCCCCGTTGCTGCCTCAAACCCCGCAGCTCCCGCTGCCGTCCCTGCCCCCGCAGCCCCCGTTGCTGCTACGGCTCCCCTAATGTCAATGGACATCGCCCCGCCATCCAAGCCAGCTTCCCGCTGTGCCCCAGTACTTGCAAAGAAGCAAGTCCCGCCCCCTGTCTTCCTAAGAGACAAGGCCAGATTCACCAAGTTGTCGAAATCATTATACGACGCAGGCATTAAATATGACCATGCGATTAACCTCGGGGAGACTGTTAAAATCATTCCCAACTCGATCGATGCCTTCCGTAGTATCACCAGGCTATTCACGGCCGAACAAGCCTCTTACCATACTTACGCTCTTCCGGAAGAGCGTAAAATCAGGGCCGTCATCCGCGGCGTGCCATTTGAATTCTCCAACGAGGAAATCCTTGCGGACCTTAAGTCCCAAGGTTTCCCTGTAGAAGCCGTGCACAAGATGCACAGTAGAACGGGCCAGAGGTTCAACCTGGTCCTAGTCATCTTAACCAACGTGCCGGAGGCAAAAGCCATCTTCCGGCAGGTACGCACAGTGTGTGGCCTGTCGAGAGTGAAGGTTGAGCCCCCACATAGGCGCGGGTTCCCGGCGCAGTGCCACCGCTGCCAGCTATATGGTCATGCGGCGGCCAACTGCTCTGCCCCACCCAGGTGCGTTAAGTGCCTTGAACCCCATAATACTAAGGATTGTCCTCGGCCCAAAGACGCCGAATCCCCACCCGCGTGCGTCCTGTGTAAGCAAACAGGCCACCCGGCTAACTACAGAGGCTGCCCTTGCGCACCTCATCCTTGCCCCAGTAGGCAAGCTCCACCGCCGGTCAATGACCGCTCATTCCCGGCTCTCTACCAACGGTTGCCCCGTCAGGGCCTTTCACAGCCCATCCAGGGCTTCTCTCGACCCTCTCAGGGTCCCCTTAGGCCCCCTCAGGGCATTATTCGGCCCCCTCCGGGCTTCTCTAAGCCTATAGAGCCTCCAGTCTTTCCCTGGGGCCCCAAAAAGGCAGACCCACCGCGGACTACCTCCGCCCCACAACAATCACAGCCCTCAATGGCTGATGACCTAAAAACGGTGTATTCCGCTATTAGGAACATCGACGTTGGGGAAATCGCTGTGTTAGCACGCAAATTGCGCGCTGCGAGGTCCCCTCAGGACCGTCTCCTCGCTCTTGCAGAGCATCATAATCTTTTGTGCTCGTTGTAAGTTAAGTTAACTTAATTAACTTAACTTACGATGACAGAGCAGGTTGCTCTACCAAAGTCTCACGGTCGTATCAAACCTAAGGGTTTATCGCTTGTATCCTTTAATATTCGCGGTTTGCGAAATAACCTCCCAGAACTTAAGCTCTTTCTTCGAAGTCGTGAAGCCGAATTCCTCCTACTACAGGAAACTAACCTCAAAACTAGGGACACTAAAGGCCTTTCTATTAAAGACTTTTCTCTTCTTCGTAATGACAGGATCGACCGCCAAGGTGGCGGTACGGCCATTTATTACAAGAAGACACTCCATTGCTCTCCCATTTCTACTCCGCAGCTTACTAATATGGAAGCCACGGTATGCAGGCTAGCTATGACTGGACATCAGTCTATTCTCATAGCCTCCTGTTACATCCCCGCGGGAACCCTTCCCCTCAAAAGAGATTTTGAGGCTATTTTATCTTTAGGTAACCCAGTCATTATGTTTGGAGATTTCAACTCCAAGCATACTGAATGGACATGCCGTACTACCACCCGTAGTGGCAAGTTACTGCTCGATATCACGCAGTCTCTTGACCTCACCGTTCACAGTCCCCTAGGTGCTACTCACTATCCCGATGTCACCGACCACGCTCCCGACGTGCTAGATTTTGCACTACTCAAAAGTGTTTCCCTCAACCTCAGGGCAATCGAGACATTAGACGATCTAGGATCCGACCACCGACCGGTCTCCCTCATTCTCGGCCATCAGCCACCCCCCTCTACACCCTCGACTAAAACCTTCACAAATTGGAAGGGCTTCAAGGAGTCCCTAGCGAATGCTCTGGACTCACAGGGCTCTCCCATCTCCCTATCGTCGGACTTAGACAGTCCCGAAAAAATCGACACCGCGGTCGATTCACTCTCCACCCTTATTAAAACCTCCCTTAAGGAGAATGAAAGGATAGTCCCGGTTGCTAATAATAGTGGGCTTCCCCTACATATTAGCAACCTATTAAAAGCCAAGAAAGCTGCTTTCCGGAGAGCAGCAAAATACCCCACGCCCGAATATAGGCACACGGCTAATCGTCTTCAACGAGAACTCCGTTTCCGCCTCTCTGAATTTCGAGACCTCGAAAAGAGTAAACTCATGGAGAATATCTCTCCCTCTCATACAGCGTACTATCGGATGGCAAGAGCCCTCCGCATAGACGCTATCACCCACACTCCCCCTCTCTCCCGTCCCGACGGTACGGTAGCCTTCGAGGACGAGGAAAAGGCTGAGTGCTTTGCAGACAGCATTGCCGCTCAATGCTCTCCTAGCTCTCAACCCGTTGACCCTTCACACGTCCAGGCAGTGAAAGATGAGGTCCGCCGCCGGAACTCACCCCCTACAGCCTCCGAACCTATCTCTGTGTCCAATGATGAGATTTCATCCCTCATCAAAGGACTTAAGCCCAAAAAGGCTCCGGGCGCGGATGGCATCTCCAACCAAGCCCTTAAACACTTTCCTGAGCAGGTGTTAACCTTTTTATCTATTATCTTCAACGCCTGCTTCAACCTTAGTTACTTTCCCACTACGTGGAAAGAGGCAACTGTGATTGGTATTCCCAAGCCAGGCAAGCCTCTCAACCTCCCCTCCAGTCATCGCCCCATTAGCCTCCTCAAGGCCATGGGCAAGCTCTTTGAAAGAGTCATCCAAAATCGCATGAGGCGCCATCTGTTTCCCGCAGACGGTGACCCTCTTGTCATTCCCCATCAATTCGGTTTCCGAGCGAAACACTCCTGCCCCCAACAAGTTCACCGTATTGTGGAATATATCCTCAGCGGTTTTTATCCCCGTCGTCATAAGACTATCGCGGTCTTTTTCGACATCGCCAAAGCCTTTGATAGAGTCTGGCATACAGGTTTTATCTACAAACTATACAAAATAGGTCTCCCCGATCGTCTAGTACGTCTCGTGGCCTCTTATCTAAATCATCGTACCTTTCGTTTTTGACACGAAGGCACGCTATCTTCACAGCGCCCCATCAAAGCTGGTGTCCCTCAGGGCTCAGTACTTGCTCCTCTGCTGTACATCCTGTTCACCAACGATATTCCCATTCCGCCGAAAGGTGTTCAGCTCTCCCTCTTCGCAGACGACACTGCTCTCTACTGTAAAGGTATCTCGCTACCTTTCATACGAAACAAGGTCCAAAAGTCAGTTGATGACCTAGGAGCTTGGTTCAAAAAATGGCGCATCGATGTGAACCCGAAGAAGAGCTCCGCCGTTCACTTCGATTATAAACGACGCCGTATCAAAAACACTCCACCAATACGTATGCTAGGGACCCCTGTCCCCTGGCATACGTCTGCCAAATATTTAGGTGTCACTCTAGACACAGGGCTAACTTTCAGGCCCCACGTCAAAAGAGTAACCCGTCACGCACGTTTTTACCTGAATAGGCTCAACAGTATGTTGGGCCGACACAGTAAAATGTCCCTCAGAAACAAGCGTACCCTTTATAAGGTCTGTATACGACCAGTCATGTCCTACGCGGGCCCCATTTTTGCCCACGCTAACCCTAAAATTATTAATGAACTCCAAGTAGTTCAAAACCTTTTCTGTCGTCGAGCTGCGAACGCACCTTGGTACGTCCGTAATGCCGACCTTCATCGGGACCTAGAGCTCCCTACAATTCAACAATTTCTTAAAAAACTCTCTGAGAACTTCTTCAAAGCCTCAGAGTCGCACTCCAATCATCTTATTCGTGAGGCAGCTACTTATGCAGCCCCACTCCCCTCTCGCTATCGAGTCCGCAGGCCGAGAAACTCTCTCTCGGACCCGCCTAATAAACTGTCAAACGACCTGAACTGCCTCATGGCGGCTCAGGCCAACTCTAATTAAATTATTCATAATTAATTTGCCTTCGTAGGCACTCCCTCAGCGGCTCGTAGCCGCCTGCGCCCTCTTTTCCCAAAAGAGGGTCGCTTCCGATACGGCATAATAAGCTTTAAACAGCTAAGTTGCCACTCCCCAAAGGCGGTTTTTAGCGGGTATCACTTAGGTCCCCCGGTAGGCAGTGAGTCCCGCATAACCAGGACAGACCGGCTGTCGTGGTATGCGTAATGCATTTTCCGCCTCCCTCTGTGGTAGCCCTTTTCCAATTGCTTCGGGCGCAAAAAAAAAAAAAAACTAGGGTCGGCAGTCGCTCTCCAGCCACCGAAAAGGCACCAGCAAGAAAAGAAAGTACAAGTTCCTCCTCACCGCCGCTTGCCTCCAGTTAAAAGCAAGACCAGCGCGTTTTATTCCATTTTTCGCACGGCGTTACGGCGATCCGTAATACATAATATCAATATAAAAATAAAACATAATTAAGTTGAAGTGTAAAGGAGAACGGCAGATTTTGTACCGCATACTTTTTTTGTTGTTTTGTTACAGAATTTGTACCATATATTAAGGCAACTAAGCCAATTATTTTTATGTTAGTGTTCTATTTTTAGAACTCCGGATTAATTAATAATATCAATAAAAAAATTTAATAAATAAACGTAATATAATCATAAACTAAACGCATTTATGTTTTTAGAAGTTGACATTTGTAAAATAACCCAAATATCGAAATGATAATTATTTATTTAGAAATAGAAATAATTGTTGCATAAAATCATAACGGTTTACGATTTAATGATAGGAATGATGTTCGTCATCAATATTTTTTTGTTCATATGGCAATTGTTTATTGACAGGTAAAAATTATCTCTCTTTGAGTTCAGTTAAGTTTTTAGTTATTTGCTGTTTTCGTTTTCCTTTTCTGCTTTGGTTTGGATTGTGATTTGTGACTGCATCTGAGCAATTTAGCGAATTATCTGGCCGTTTTTACGTTGAGTTGAGCATCTGCTCCTCCGTTCTCTATCTCTTGATAGTAGTTTCGCGAAAGGACGCGGACCATATAGTGCCATTACAAATGATGCGACCACAATGAATGAGTTATTAAACGAAACAGAATTCAATGATTTTTATAGAGGAAATGATGTTTTTATTCTAGATAGAGGTTTTCGCGACTGCGTGAATAGTCTGCATGACAAAAGGATACATAGGTCATATGCCCGAAACTAAAGAAGACTGCCATTCACAGGTATCCACTCTAGAAGCCAACAGATCACGCTCTGTAACTATAAACAGGTGGGTAGTAGAAGCTGTGAATGGCCGTTTTAAGAGAGACTTTAAATTATTCCGCCATAAATATTTAACCGTGGTCGTCGCAATCTTATGACAGATTTTAAAATAGCAGCTGCTCTGCTGAATGCGTTTACTCCGCCATTCACAGAAAATATTTGCAAGCAGTTTGTTTAAATTATATATGAGCGCCTGATTTTAACCAACACTATAGCCGAGTTAGTTAGGGAATATAATTTAAACAGGCGCAGTTCCTGGTTTGTACCCATAGATGTGACAACCTTATCTTTTCCGCGGCTACCAATGGAGGAATTAATACTATTTGCATATGGTGTATACCAAATTCGCCCTTTTATATGTGGGTGAGCATTTCTGCTTTCATGGAATATATACATAAGAGGTATCCCGAGAGAGAGAGTACAAGATTTAGAGGAAATAAGCCCAATGTTGCTTCGTGCTAAAATAAAGTCCCGCCATTCTTCTGCTAAAACTTATTTTGTAATTATAGTTGCAGAAACAAACATGAATAGTCGGGACGCAATCAGAAGTTATTGCTGTAATTGCATTGTAGGTTTAAAAACAGTGGGATGCTACTCTCGTGTGATGAGCATTATTTGGTACCTAAGCTATGGTTGCCATGAGGGTATTACCCGACCTGCATCCTTCTTAGATGAGGTAATATTAATAATTGAATATTTATAAGTACAATAAAATAAATGTACTTACAAAAACAAAGTATTGTTTTATTTACCTACACTCAAAACCCTATCAGTACTTCATCATAATCAAACTGTTGCAGTCCGCTGCTGGATATATGTAAGTATCTCCTAATGCACCTCGCTGAGTAGGTACTATCCCCATCTCAATCTACCTACTTAATGGTAAGTAAAACACTACAAAGTTAGCGACAAGCAATCTAGAACATTTACTTTATCACCAAAACAATGTTTATGTGCATATGTGTAACAATCTACATTGATAAGCTAGTACATAACCTTAAAAAATAAAACCGGTTGTAACATTTACGTCACAAGTTTTAAAAATCTAAGAATTTAAATAGGGCTTGTCTATCCTACTAACTGCCAATTAAAACAAAAAATATTCCAAAACACGAAACTTTTTAAGCTGTACGAAATTCCCATACAAGCCTGTCGTTCTCCTTTATAACATTTTTATAACAGAATATAAGCAATCGTATCTTTTATCTTAAAACAATATTTTAATATACCCGAAAGAAAACAAAAGGGGAAGTAAATTTATTCACTTATTCATAACTCAAGCACATTTTATAAAAGTGTTTCACATAATCTCAGAACCATCACATGAAATTTAGATTTCACCGACCCGAAACATTACTTTTATAAACATCGTTTTATGGAAAAGTCGATTTATATTTAGAATTATTATTTGTATTTATTTTTGTATGTTGAGCTCTCTTTTCAAAATCCTTTTTTTTATAGACTAAAGGTGATAAGTGAGCACACAAGTGAAACAAGATAGAATGTCTAACTAGACATTCTATCTTGTTTCTCATTTTAGTTAATGCTTCTGTTTACAGTAAGAAGAGTCTCTGGATCTCTACACTCACCAAACGTAACACAGCAGCATTAACTAAAATGAGAAACAATATAGAAATCCAGAGACTCTTCTTACTGTAAGTTTACAGTAAGAAGAGTATCTGGATCTCTACACTCACCAAACGGAACACAGCATTAAGCTTGTATTTTACGCCAGTATTCAGTGAGAGTGTGGTACTTCCCCAGTCAAGCCGACTCATTCGTACCACAACCATAATATAGCTGCAGCAAAGCATGGCTCTACCAAGAAAAAAAACTTTAATTTTCTTTTTGAGTGCATTAATAAATGATCAAACTTGAATCAAATTATTGACTTGGAAAGAAGGAATTGAAGATAGGAATTTGAATTTGATAGGAAATTGAAGATAGGAATTGAAATTGGGGGTATAAGTAGAAGGCATTTAATTTTTTGTGAGAATTAAAAACACTAAGGCTTAAATAATTTAACACTAGTTCGAAAAACTTCATCATCATCTTTTTTATTATTTGGTAATGGACTCGTATTGTTGAAGATTTGCCAGAGTTCAGTACTAAGAAATTATAATTTATATAATATAATAATATATCTATAAACTTCATCACAATTATATGTTGATGCGTGTTATTGCGAAGTTTTTGGGAGATTTTGACGGCAGCTTCAGTCAGCAAACAGTCGAAGACGATTGTATCTCCAGGCGTTTAAGCAGACACGACCACTTAAGGTTCATGTCACCATTGAAAAACTTGTTTCATCATTTCCTCTAATAGTTGCATCACAAGGGAGGGGCTACATGCCGTAGCCGCCACGCTTGACAGTCGTGTTGGTAACCGTAGTGATTTATTATCTAGCTCTTATCCTTAGAATAATAACACCTAGAACAATAGTTCCCTACAAAGCGGACGTTCAAACGTGAGGCAAGAACAAATTTATGTTTGCGTAAGCAAGTTGTGTTTATGCTAGACGAAACGCACACAAGTGAAAAAACAATGTTCCCATTACATTAAATTTTTCCCCAAAAGTAGGGAAGTTGAAACTATATTAAACTTACAGTTACGAAGTAACGTATTACTGATACAAATGTGAAAATAAGTTTGTTCGAATTCTGTTATCGAAGTGTAGTCCGCCAAATTCAAAACATTCTTGAATAGGGTATTTGCCTGTCTAGCCAAGCACTTTTATGAGCCATCGAAATGTGATTGTAGCATACCACGCCTACCACGCTTGACAGTCGGGTTGGTAACCGTAGTGATTTATTATCTAGCTCTTATCAACAAGACTCTGCTGCCCATCTCCTGTTTTGTTTCCGTCCATCGCCCATTGTGTAGTAAAAATTCATCACCTAAACGTGACGGAAATCAAAAAACGTGATTTAAACATAATTTCCTCGCCATTCAGAGTGGAATCGCAGTCAGCGTTCTAGACGACATAACGCGGGGAGCAGGCGTGTATGATAATTAAAATTTTTAGTTTTTGTTTTTTTTATTTGGGTAATACATTTTTAAAGTTACACAATAATAAGTACATAGAGAAGATGATCGAATATTTCTACGATGCAGTAGTGGCAGATCATAAATAGAGAATAGACAAATGTTTTATAACTTCTGCCTAAAATCCCATCATCTTCCGTCATCGTCATTATGACAGCCCATAACAAATCTACTGCTGAACATAGGCAGCCGTATGGAGGACAAAATATATAGACTGCTTTTCTATTAAAGATATCTATTGTTTCGCGTTAATTTTAAAATTGCGTTGATGTAATATGAAAACTCACACTGAATGCTCAGATTAACAAAGACAGAAAGACGGAACGTTTTGTACGTTTCAAGTTACACGAAACCAGGCTCAACTTCTCGACACGCACTCATATACACATACATATACCTAAAACTTTGTTATTGGTTGCTAATGATTATAGGCACATGCGTGCGTGCGGTTCTTACAATAAGTGGAATATGATTTTGCCTTAGTTTTTACGTCATTTGAAATGCGCTCCGTCTATTTTTGCTTTTTGGTCTGATATTGAATAACACTCATAATTTCTTTCAGTTATGACTATTTCATTACAATTCCATCTAATGGTAAGAGGTGATATTGTGTTATTTAGAGTACCGTCCTCCTTCTTATTTACCCGTCTCATTATCTTTTACTGACTCTGAGTTTGACACTTCGCTGAAGTGTCTAACAATGAAACCCCTTGAAATCTTAAGAAACGGGATATCAATTTAAACTTCCAAAGTTCTCAAACTATTAAAAGAGGAGATCTCAAATATTAACGCGTCAAACCTTACAAAAGATGGGAGTAAAAGTTCGATACTCGTTTTTATATTATCAAAATAAATAACGTGTTTTGATTGGAAAAATACTTTTAGTAGGTCTTTTTTCTTTACTATGGGACGTTATGATATGTCTAAAATGGAACGTATGACAATGCACGATGGAGTGACAGTTCCTATCTTAATGTGTGGTAGTGAAAATTGGGTTTATCAGAAGAAGCATGAGAGGAAATTGGAAGTGCAAGAAGTAGGATAGGTGTATCAGGATCGTGCCAAACGGTAGTCCCTAGTCTCTACCTAGCCTCTGAGTTATAGGCGTGGGATTATGTACTTATGTGTGAATTTTATTATAAGAAATATAACTTTACAAATATAAATTGAACAAGGGAAAACATTTAGACAAGAACTGCTATTTGTAGGCGCTACAAGTATTTGTCAGTCGGTCTTATTCCGTGTGAGATACGAAATCGTGGCCCACATCATAGCAGTGCAACTCAATGATAAGGCCATTGGGTCACAAAGCCGTTGCTTCTCGTTATTATTAACACTGAAGTAATATGAACAAAAAATGTGCGTTGCTCCTTGTCTGCTCCTAGTGTGGCGCATGCGTGGTTGGTTTTTTGTCATAGATTTTCATCAGTATGTAATAATTGATTGTTTAATTATGTAAATTATATCGAGTACAATTTTTATTCTTTTCATTTATTTTGCATATAATATAATATTACATCACATTAAAATAATATTTTTATTTGAAAAGGTAACTACGAGTATGTAAAATATAAAAAAAATGCTAAATGTATGATTCACAAAACTTATAAATATAACATTTAATTTACGTATAATATTTGCCTATTTAATATAATATTACATATTATTGTATCTAGTGATCATATTCTCCTTGATTCTATCATATTTTTATGCAAACAATAAACCACGCACTGTCTTTAATCTGTTAAAACAAACACTGGACCAACCAACAATAATAGTATTGTCGAAGGGCTCGAATTTTGCAATAACACCTAAAATAATCCCGTACGAAGAAATTATCTGTAGTTTTTAAGATTGTCTATTTAAGAATAATATCGGTAAGGAAGATTAAGAGGCCATACGTCAAGACATTTCGTCCTTGTTACGTCGAAGTTCAGCGCTTAAACTGAATCCCCAAAGACAAGGTTAAAGCGATATACAACTTACGCAACAGACCAGAGTTCACGATTCTCCGCGCGGATAAATAAAATGCTACGGTAATAATCGACACGTCAAAATATAACTTTAAAATAAAACAAGTTATATATACCGATATAACCGATCCTACAACTAATAGACTCAAAACAACTACCGACTTAATAAAGGAATACTCCGAAAAATAAAATCTCGACATGAATTCGACAATACCATCATGTGCCAAATCACCGAGGTTGAATGGGTTACCGAAAATACACAAACCAAACACTCCACGACGTCCTATAGTAAGGCAGATCGATTCACCAACTTATAAGTTGGCTCAACACTTGGCAAAAATATTGTCACCACTGAGAGAACACACCAGAGCACACACAAAGGATTCCTACCATTTTCTTAGTGAGATAAAAGACCTACATCCCGCTGACAATGAAACTATGGTCAGTTTTAATATTCAGTCACTTTTCATATGCTTACCTATTGAAGACTCCATCTCAATTGTTACTAGGCTACTAGCTAAAAGATAACAATATGCCTACAGAATATGCAGTATTACTCCAACACTGCCTCACATCTGGCTGCCGTGGCGATGGGCTCGCCTGTATCTCTCATAGTCGCCTATAGCATGGAGGAGTTCTAGAAGAAAGCCCTCCTTACTGCTCCCGTAAATCCAAGATTCTACAAGCGTTACGTAGACGATACTTTCACAATTTTGCCATCTGACAAAGTAACTGCATTTTTGACCACCTTAATTCCATAAGCTCTAAAATACATTTCACAATAGAGTTAGAGGCAAACGAATCTTTACCTTTCCTAGATGATTTAGTCATCCGAAATCCTGATAACACTATTGTTCATACTGTGTATAGGAAAAACACCCATACCAACCAATATTTAAATGGTGAATCGACTTCTCATCCATCACAGTTAGCTACCGTGGGAAAATCTTTGTTTCAGAGAGTACGAGGGATCAGCTGCGCACCCATGCCAACGAGGGTTAGGGCGTCCCCCCAAGGCGACGCTCACCAACTAGTCCTCATTGGTGTGGAATGCAGCGCGCAAAGCGGCGATGGGGACCGCCACCCGTCACGCACAGCCCGACACGGCGGAAGGTGGAGGACAGAGTGCAGAGTTGGCACGTGGAATGTTAGAGGAGGCATGAAAGATAAGATGAATGAGTTGATTGAAATAATGAAAGAAAGAGAATTAGATGTCGTGTGTATGTCGGAGACCAAACGGAAGGGCAGTGGTACTGAAGAGCTCCCTGGCGGGGCGTTAGCTCTATGGTCCGGAGTCCCGGAGAGCGAGAGCGCCCGCCAGGGAGTGGGGGTGCTGCTGTCGTCTCGGTTGGTCGATGTTATGACTGAATATAAGGTTGTGAACTCAAGACTTCTCTGGGTTCGCTTTAAATTGGGACTGACGAAGTTATTCCTTTTGGCTGTTTATGCGCCGGTAGCTTCGTCGTCCAGGGCTGAGCTGGAGGAGTTTTGGGAGAATGTAATAGAAGTTCTAGATTTGGCTAGGGGAAACGAAAGAATTGTTGTGTGTGGTGATTTGAATGGATGGGTTGGTACCGCTCGACCAGGGTACGAGTCGGTGCTTGGAAAGTTTGGCGATAAAAGGGTTTATGATGCTGGCAAGCTTATACTGGCGGTATGCAAGGAAAAGGGTCTTCTTGTGACAAACACTATGTTTAATCACAAGAAAATCCATATGTATACTAGAGAAAGAAAGAATGAGAGAAGTATGATCAATTTGTTTCTGGTGGATGACCGACTGCGAAAACAGGTGATGGATACGCGAGTGTTCAGGGGTGCTGACCTGGGAACGGATCACTATCTAGTGATTACTAGATTTAGGGGTCTGTTCGCGGGTTGGCGCTACCGGACGGCGGTAACAGAACCACAGTCGGTCTGTCGCATCCGAAGCTGGAAGCTTCAGGAAGCGGATACTAGGGACAAATATCATGCGAGGGTAGCCGAAAAGCTTGACACCATCTATGGCAGAAATGAATGTGTGGAAAGAACATGGCAGAACCTTAGGGATGGAATGGTAAGTGCAGGGGAAGAAGTGTGTGGAACAATAAAAAGAGGCAGTAGTAAAAGAAGAGATGCATGGTGGAATGATGAAGTGAAAAAAGCTGTAGAGAAGAAAAAGAAAGCATGGTTAGACTACTTGGCCTCTAGTAATGATAAGGATATGAGAGAGAAGATGAAAGAAAGATATAAGCTGCAGAAAGTTCTAATGAAAGCATTAATTGAGGAAATGCGTGAAAGGTATAGAATGGAAGCGGACGAAAGGTTGTCGCACAACTTTAAGGAGAACTCCAAACTCTTCTGGAAAGAGGTTGGAAGGACCCGAAGTGGTGCGACGGCCTTAAGAATGAACAAAGTGCTTTCAAAAACTAATGACGTCCTCACAGAAAAATCGGACGTCATGCAGCGATGGAGCGAATTTTATAGAGAAATGTATGCGTGTGATGATCTTAGTGAGGGTTCCGGGGATGACGCCGTGACTGGTACGCCAGACCCGGACCTCGATGACACTGAGGTCATCAGTATGAAAGAGATTGAACGTGCGATTCGAAGTTTGAAATGTGGTAAGGCTGCGGGACTAGACAGAGTTACTGCTGTAATGGTCAAGTATGGTGGGCCTCGCGTCTGGGACAGCTTTTATCTGCTGTGCAATTTGTGCTGGCGGACGGGGGATGTCCCGGATGATTGGCGATCCGCAGTCATTGTGCCTTTATATAAAGGTAAAAGTTCACATTTTGACTGCGGGTGCTATCGGGCGATCAGCTTGACCAGTTTAGTAAGTAAAGTTTACTCGAAGGTTTTGACACGTAGGATGCAAGAGAAATCGCAAAGATTTCTATGGGAGGCACAATGCGGATTTAGACCTGGAAGAGGATGCACGGATCAAATGTTTTCTCTACGCATGATCACGGAAAAGCTTCTGGCTGCTAACCAGAAGATTTTCTGTGCTTTTGTGGATCTTGAGAATATATCATTTGATAAGGTTGTAAGGAAAAAAATGTGGGAACTTTTGCCGGGGTACGGTGTGGATGGTCGATTGCTAAGGGCTATGCAGTCACTTTACTGTGACTGTAAAGCCTGTGTGCGGGTAGGGCATGACCTGTTACTCATGTTTATCATCCAAACGAGCGTAAACCAGGGTTGTGTCATGTCTTCCTGGCTGTTCATACTGTATCTCGACAGCTGTTTACAGAAGCTGAAAGATAGCTGTTTGGGTGTGAAATTGGGTGACATAAAAGTAAATTGTCTGCTGTGTGCTGATGATGCAGTGCTTATTGCACCATCAGAGGCAGAACTGCAGGCATTAGTCACGTGTATGAAAGAGGAATGTGAAATTAAAGGTCTCCGTTTGAATGCTAATAAAACTAAGGTTCTGGTATTTGAAAGGGACGAAGAGAGAACGAAGTGTGAAATATGGGTAAATCAGGAATGTCTAGAACAGGTAAATGAAATTGTATACTTGGGGAGTGCTTTTAGCCGGGATGGAAGATGTGATTTAGATGTGGACAGGCGTGTCGCTGCCGGGAACAAAATCAATGGTGCCCTGACTGCGTTAGTCAAAAGGCAAGGCGTAGTGAAGAGTGCACGCCTTGCAATACATAACGCAGTGTTGGTACCGACTTTGTTATATTGCAGCGAAACCTGGGTGTGCCAGAAGAAGCATAAAAGCAAGTTGAATGCAGTGGAGATGCGATCTCTTCGTAAAATGTGCGGCGTTACCATGGCCGACCGGAAGCGAAACGAAGAGATTCGCAATATGGCAGGTTTGAAAGATGACCTTATCACAAAAATTGATAAGGTCGTGCTTCGATGGTTTGGGCACGTTGAGCGAATGAGTGAAGACCGAATGGTGAAGAAAATATATAGCGCGAAAGTTAATATTAAAAGGTGTCGAGGTAGACCGAGACTAACTTTCGAAGACCATGTGAGCAAACTGCTCGAAGAGGGGAGGGTCAAGAGTACTCGGATACCTAGACGTGCATGTATGAAGAAGATAATGAATCTGAAAGAAGCGAAAGAGGTATGTAAGGATCGTGACACTTGGCGATCTGTTCTCTCTGGCTACCCCATCAGGGATTGTGCGTGAAGATAAGTTAAGTTAAGTTTACGAGGGATCTGTGACAGAAAACATCTGGCCGCCGAACTTCAGCACGTCAAGCAAGTATTGCAAGACAACGAGCTTTGGGTCCCGCGTCTACGTCACAGTGACCGAGTGAAGCCGGCCACAGTTGAGCGTGTGCCTGCTGTACTAGCCTATGTCAGAGAAGTCACAGACAAGGTTGGCTACATCTTGGAGCGAACTTCTATTAAAATAAACTTCAAGCCACCGAAGAAGATTATTCAATTTTTTCATCCGTCAAGTGTTATATCCCTCTACAAGATGCAGGAGTGTACAAGCTATGTTGTGAATTTAGTCTATCCTACATAGGACAAACAAAAAGATATCTTAAAACCCGCGTGAAAGAACATATAACTGACAAGAAGCATCGACGTTCCGGTAAGTCTGCAGTGTGTGAACATGTTCTAGGTCGTCCCCGCCATTACATTAGATTTGATAGGCCTCGAATCCTCGCAAAAATCACCGATTCCTACCAAAAATAGAATAGAATAGAATAATTTTTATTCAATATAGATCACACGTGTAATTCTTATTGAAAGTCATTTTTTACTTTACCACTGGTTTGAAAAAAACTTCTGTCCTGGGTAGAACCAGCAAGAAACTTAGCGGGACGTTTTTTAAAAGCATATTTTACATTAATGATTGGTAAATACAAAATTTATTTTAGAAACAGCTTGGAAGCGTCCATCTCATCCCCAGGGGTTATTATCAAACTTGTATTCATTTATACTATAATAACCCTTTTTATACAGTTTCAACTTAACAAAATATTTAAATTTAAATAAAACTAATTTTACGGATTTTATCGCGTATATTAACTTTTTTACATTCCCGACGTTTCAAGCACTTTACAGCACTCATGGTCACGGGGGGGACTGAGGTGTATGACGTCCCAATGTCATAGTTAACCACGGCTACCTCCAGATTAAAAAAAAATATTAATTTTTGATCCGATCTACGCAGTATGAACTTACAGTTAGAACACCGATTCCTTCCAAGGATGATTCGCGAGGCTATTGAAATCAAAAAACATCCTAATTTCAATAGAGAAGATGGCTGGGTGCTACCATCTGCTTGGGATCCCATAATTTATAAAATTAAATCTCAACCCAAGCATACAACTGCAAGACTTCATGATACTGTAAGTTCATACTGCGTAGATCGGATCAAAAATTAATAATTTTTTAATCTGGAGGTAGCCGTGGTTAACTATGACATTGGGACGTCATACACCTCAGTCCCCCCCCGTGACCATGAGTGCTGTAAAGTGCTTGAAACGTCGAGAATGTAAAAAAGTTAATATACGCGATAAAATCCGTAAAATTAGTTTTATTTAAATGTGTAGTGTTCGCGTAAATATAAGAAAAAATATTTAAACTTGGTAATAAAGAGAGCCTGTACATTTTTCGGGACCCTGTTGTAATAGCGTATACATTGCCCCATGAATGAATTACTGACTCTGTGGAGTCGACAAACTGGTATCACTAGCTTGTGTTTGCTCCTAGTTTTTACAGAATGTACATCCTTTTTTTTACTAAAACTACCTTTGTTTTTGTGAACATACATTAAATTTTCGTAAATATACTGAGAGCCCAAAGTTAATATATTTATTTCTTTAAATTTATCTCTAAGAGGCTCTCTCGGTTTTAGGTTGTATGTAGCTCTAATGGCCCTCTTCTGTAAAACAAAAATAGTTTCTGAATCAGCCGCATTTCCCCATAGCAAAATCCCATAAGACATTATGCTATGGAAATAACTGAAATAAACTAATCTAGCTGTCTCGACACTAGTAAGACCTCTAATCTTTTTTAACAGCATAGGCTGCAGAACTTAGTCTGCTTGCTAGTTTGGACATAAGGGGGCCCCACTGAAGCTTTGCGTCGAGAGTGATACCAAGAAAAACAGTGGATTCAACAGGGCTAAGTTCTATTCTTTTTAAAAACACATTGGTACTCAAATTTTTAACATTCGTTGTTATAAAATTTAATACATTTAGTTTTATTTCCGTTAAAATGTAGATTATTACCGTTAAACCAATGCACTAATTTTGACATAGCATTATTCACTTCGCCACATTTAAATAGTTGACGTTTAAGTTTAAAAATCAAGGAGGTATCATCAGCAAATAATACTATATCGTGGTTATCTCCTACAAGAGAAGGTAAGTCATTAATATACACTGGAAATAGGAATGGGCCGAGAATGGAGCCCTGAGGGACACCCTTTAGTACAGGTGAGCCGAAAGAACTTTTACCATTGATAATAACTTTCTGCATTCTATTACTTAAATATGAAATAATAAGTTTAAGCGCTATTTTCTTGACACCATAGTACTGTAGATAGAGTGATTAATGTCTCATGGTGAACGCAGTCGAAGGCCTTGGAAAGGTCACAAAATATACCCAAAGCATCCTCTGAATTCTTCCATGCACAAAAAAATATGTTTAATAAGCTCAACTCCAGTGTCAGTTGTCGAGCGACCCCTTGTAAAACCGAATTCATTTTTATGTAGCAATTTATTAATATTAAAAAAACTTAACATCTGATCAAAAATTAATTTTTCAAAAATTTTATTAAACGTTGGTATACAAGTATGATTCGCAATGCTATTGAAATTAAAAAACGTCCTAATTTCAATAGAGAATATGGATGGATGCCGTTATCTGCTTAAGATCGTATAATTAATAAAATTACATCAAAACCCAAGCATACCACTACAAGACTTCAAGATAATGTAAGCTCATTCTGCGTAGATCGGTCCAAAAGTTTATATTCAAAAACTGAAGGTAGCCGGGCCAACTATGTCATCGGGACGTCGAACACCTCAGTCCCCGTTGACCGTCCCGTGACCATGGGTGCGGTAATGCACCTGAAACGTCGGGCATTAAAAAGTTAAACTAACCGCGATAAAATCCGTAAAAATTAGTTTCGGAAAATATCTCCCAGCAACAGGGCGATAATAATACACAAGTTAACAATAAAAAAAAACCAAAACACAACAGCAACATTCATTAGTTCAAATGTCATCAATATATATTAGATGGAATTCCGAAACCAGGCATGCTGAAATTTCTCAATTATAAAAACACCAATAATATAACAAACAAACAGGAAAACCATAACAAGAATAAAAAGCAATCAACGTTCTCCTCCCACACAAATTTCGTAAGTAACAAAACTCATATACCGTTTTATATGTCGATTATTAATAACACTAGAATTAAGCATTTAAAATCACCTTACTTTAAATTATAAGTCATACTTTAAAGTTGAACATTTTTACCTTGTCTAGTTTTTGGTTATGCAAGAAATAAAAGGCTTTTTTATTTTTTATTTTATTATGTGTTTTTCTTCATATAATTTGGCTTGTTTATAAAAATTAAATACACAACATGTTGACTTCTCAAGCTATCTGCATAATTACAAAGCAGTCTATTGTAACCATGCTTTATTACAGGCAACAAATCATCAATTTAATGCGATTTTTTTTCAAATTACTGACCTAAACTAACCAACTAATATAGCTTTGTAAACCACTATATGTGAATTACCTATAAGAGCTATTCTTGTACGATGTCTGCCGACGCCAATGAAATTGTTAATTGCAATTTAATGTGCTGATTTACAGGGTGCTATATATATATATATATATATATATATATATATATATATATATATATATATATATATATATATATATATAAATAGTCAGGTCATAAATTCTGTCACATGTATTAATATAAAATAATTGATACAAATTATTATTCATTATGTAACCGTTTATATACCAAAATGAACTTAACAAAACATAGATTCTTATGACATTAAAGTTTATTCAAAATGACCTCCGTGATTTTGAATACAGGCCTTCAATCTGCGCGGCTAGTCGTCTATCGCAGCACGAACGAGGTCCATGTCAATATCGGCGGCTGCCTTAATCAAGGATGTCTTGAGTGACTCCAAATTGGGATGAGGCTTTGAGCACGCCTTTTCCTCCAAGTGTTGCCATATCTTGTAATCTAACGGATTCAAATTTGGACTGGAGGAGGGCCAGTCTTCGTGCCGGATGAAGTCGATTTCACGCGCCGCCAGCCAGTCTTGTGTGCTTTTCGCTCTATGAGCTGGCGCCGAATCTTGTTGGAATACCCAGTGTCTGTTATTGAACATAGTATGCGAAACAGGTTCCACAAGGTTCGTCAGGACTGTATTTTGATACACAACTGCATTCGTTTTTACACCTTTCTCACAAAAATGTACCTCTCTTAAGCCCCAATAAGAAACTCCCAACCATACCATGAGCGAGGATGGAAAATGACCTCGTTGGACACGCGAAATACGGTTGCTCGCTTCTTCACTACTGTGTGCGTACACCTTATCATTTTGTTTGTTGTAGCTCTCTTCTACGGTAAAATTTTTTCATCCGAAAACAGAATTTCCCGATATTTTTTTCCCGCGTAATGCTTCAACAAAGCGCGGCATCTCTTCAGTCTCAGGTCCATTAGACTAGCATTCAAACGATGTCCTGTTTTTCTTCAATATGCCCGAAGCTCTAAGTCTTCATTTAACACCGTGGTTTTGCTTAACCCCATCTGAAGGGCCAACAGTTTCTGCTTACGTTTGGGATTTATTTGAATTCGCGCCTTCACAGCTATTATCACTGCTGGAGTCCTAACAGACCGAGGAAGACCACTTCTTGACCTGTCATCTACACTAGAGTCTTCATTGTATCGTTTGATGGTACGATAAACGAATCTTTTGGTTATATTAAAATTTTTCAGTATGTCAAAAATTTGAATTGGCGCGTAACCGCAACGATGCAACGCAATAACTGCAACACGGTCTTCTTTAAGCGTCCACTCTATATTTGAAAATGAGTAAAATTCTAAAAAGTATACAGTTTTATTTTCATGAATAATTCGAAATTTGAATTCAATAAAATTTTTGTGGCCAGCATTCTAAAAGAAAAGTTTTTACTGTGTGACAATACTTATGACCTGACTGTGTATATATATATATATATATATATATATATATATATATATATATACTAGCTGACCAGGCAGACGTTGTTCTGCCCTTTCCGACGACCATTTGCTTTTCTAAAAAAACTCCTGAAATTAGCGATAAAAAAATTTAGGGTCACTTATTGGGATAAAAACGCAAAATTTCATTGAAGTCAGTTTAGTAGTTTAGGAGTTCATCGCGGACAAACAATGTGACACGTAATTTTTATATATAAAGATATATATATTTACATATATATATATATATATATATATATATATATATATATATATATATAATCATGAGGAAACTAAAATGTCTAGAAATTAAAAAAAAATTAACTACTCTACACAAACCAACAAATACGCATTGACAGCTTGGTGAAAGCTCTAGGGGAGGCCTGTGCTCAGCAAAAGGATGTATAACAGTAGTAGTGCCACGCGGCAGCTTTTGCTGTTGCACGGATGGGCCGGCTCGAACCGGGGTGGTACCACGACCTCACAGAACACCAGCGTGAAGAAGAGGTTCACCTCTGCGTTTAGCTTGGTGAGAGCAGGTGGCCGGAGGCCCTTTTTACTGGAAATGAGGCATTCCATCTTAGTCCTCACGGGTGACAACGCATCTGCATTTTGATTCGCAAACGAGGATAGATGTAGATGTCTATGGGCCGCAGCAACCACTTACCATCAGGTGGACTGTGTGCTCGTTTGTCACCCTTATCCTATAAAAAAAATCATCATTACAAGCTGTCAAAATTCCACTGCTGAACATAGGGCTCCCCATAGATGTCCTATAGGATTTTCATCTTAGAATAGTTTTTGTAATCTATAGGTTGGCACATAAAATTCTTTAATTTTTAGGTGTTATGCCACGCTGTAGCTAGATTATGGCTGTACCACGAATTGCTCGTCGCAAACGGGGTACGACCACGCTCTTACAGAATACCAACGAAAATAGCAGTTTAATGGTGCTGTATTTCGTTTGGTGAGTGTAGCCATCTTAGTCCTCATGGGCCACAGCATTCACTTACGATTAGAAATGTGCTTGTTTAACAACCTTATTCTAAAACAAATATTCTTAGAACGCCACTATAGTATGTACCTTTACTTTTATTTCCTTAGTGTCCGCAGAGATCGAACCCGGGTTGGTCGCGTACTGTAACATTTAACGCGAGTGTGTTCCATAGAAGCACATTTTACTATTTATTTTTTATCTTTCTTAACATAGAGTCTCTTGTAGTTAAGAAAAATTGCCATAATCATCAAGCTTGTAAACTGCATCTAAAATGCGGTTGATAACATGCCGACTAAGCATGGTAACGGTGGCAAATATCCTTCCTATGAGGCAATCTTTGGTGGAGGGCAATGATCAGCAGAGGAGTTTTGATGAGTTGTAATAAAAATATAAATGATAAATGTAATAATTTATAATTAGTTACTTGTATTTTTAGCAAGCATTATTATTTTTAACGCTATGTTAGTTTATAGAATAGTTCGATTGGCTTTGATTTTAAGTTTAATTAAATATCATAAAGAAACGTAGATTAAGCTAGCTTAAATAAATGCCATTATTTTATAAATTTGTAATACTTGCTTTTAAAGTTTTCTGCATAATTTAATTAAAGAAAATTAAGCCTGCTTATAAACTGTACGCGCCTGTATTTCGCCCAGCTGCGAGAAAATTTACTTTGGTTTTAATGCCTCTATTAATAAAACAGTGAGAGGAAATTAGAGTATTTTAATATGAATAACAGTTAATTGAAAAATGTGCATGTTAAAAAACAGATGAAATATTAGTCGATACGAGGGTGACACTGAAAGTTTTTAGAAAATCAAAAACTGAACAAACTAGCAAGTTATTAGTTTTATTATATCTTTTCAAAATAGAGTCAATTTACATCAATACATCGCTGGATCCGATGAAACCATAGAGAAAGGCACTTTGCCCACTCGTCCTTAGGGGTCTCTTCGATGGCATTTTGAAATGCAGCAACTGCTTTCACGACGTCCATAAAACGTTTTCCTCGAAGTATTGTTTTAATTTCGGAAAAAAATAAAAATCCCAAGGTCAGGGCTATAGGTCAGGTGACCCAGTGATTCCATGTCTGATGTCGCCAACTAGTCGATTGTTTGCTTGGCGATGTGCGATATGGCGTTTTCGTGGTGAAGGAGGATCCTTCTGCGAGGTCTTTTCTCCCGAACTTCTCCAAAACAAGTGGCAAACAATTGTTAGTGTACCACTCTGCAGTAACTTTTTTTCGATCCTATAAAACAATGGTTGCTTAATGACTTGTCCTTCCGAAGAACAAGGCCACCATCTTTTTTAACCACGCTTCGACCTCTCTTCACTTTAGTTGGCAACTCCTCACAAGGAAACACTCAGACAGCAGACTGTCTCTTAGTTTCAGGATCATAAAAATAAATCCAGCTTTTGTCGGCCGTAAGTATGTCGAACACAGCATTTGAGTCACCTCCGTTAAATCTTTAAACTATTTCACGACACCAATCAACACGACGGAGTTTTGGGCCTTTGTCAAATTATGAGGTATTTCCCGGGCACAAAGCTTCCTGACCGCTAAATGTTCGTGGAGGATTTTGTGCACTAGACTCATACCAATGCCTAAGCTTGTTTGAATCTGTTGATAAGCCACTCTTCATACGAAGTACAACTCTGATGTCATCTTCAGCAGTCGCTAAAGAAGGCCGTCCCTCACGCAGATCCTCGGTGAGATTTATGCGATCATGTTTAAACTCATTAAACCAATTGTAAACAGTGGCACGAGATGGGGCTTCACCGTGAAAGGCCAATAGAAATCTATCATTACTTTCTTGTTGACTTAAATTACATTGAAAATCATAAAAAAATCATCGTATGAAAAGGAGAATGCCAGATTCTCTATAGAACTTTTCCCCACCCAAAATTGTGGTGTACACGAATACGGTATGCAACATTTTTTTTATACTTTATACCTTCATCAAAATTATATAGTTTGAGGTATCTTAAACTTGTGATTTTTTTTAAACTGGAGTTTAGTAATTACATTTACCTTATTTTTTAGAACAACATTCGTTGCAGTTCATTGTTATTTCAGAATATAAATTGTCAGGCGCTAATGATATTATATAAATAAGAACTTAAGGAGCATAATAACATAATGATCAGTAACATTGGAAAAAGGGTTATCTTGTATAGGATCAAAAAGTTCCTTACACAATATATAGCATCACCTGTTTTTTATTAAATCTAAGTCTATGTAAAAAAGTTATATTATTTACAAAGTTATTTTTCAAGATACATATTATTATGACATGTGTTTGAAGAAGGTGTAATATTTTTAAAAACAAAACAACGGTTGTGAAAGAATTGTTTTAATAAAACAAAACATTTTACAATAAATGCTCAAAACTCCTACCTCTGACCATAATACATAATCTGCACCGACTAATAAAATTCCTACGTAACCTACGGACTACTGTTGTTAATAACTTGCACCCTAGCAAATTCGAAGTTTTGTCGTAATTCTTGTTTGCTATTGTTCCCTCCTTGATAATTTACTTCGAACCCCACTGTGGAAAAAGAGGACTCTACCGAAAAGTGAGCCTGTATTACAAATTTTGTCGCATTTAATTGGGATTCTGAAAAGTTATTACACATGGCTATGCATAGCTTTGATATCTTTCGAGGACGATAATTCGTAGCAAGGCCAAAATAAGTCCAACCGTAAGTCTCGGTTAGGCCTATTAAAAATAAACATGAACTACAATTAATAACAAAAGCTCTCTCTTTCACACTAACCATTTCATCCTTTGTCAATAAAAGCCAGTTCGCCCATCAGTTCAGGTAGCAATATCTTTTCTAGGATACAAAAGGCCGGGCCGGCCGGGGTGGTGGCCGGGGGATGCGCGTGACCATCTTTCTTTAGAATGTTTAGTGTTCTTTAGTGACTCGCTTCCTGCCTGTGACTACGCACGTGTTCTTTTTCTCGGTTTTACGACGACTTGTGATCAGTTTCTTTCCTTTGACCTACGCTTTGTTATTTGGACTTGTGATAGATTGCCTACCTATATCCAGTGCTGTGTGAATCGGACTAGATTCGGAATCGGACAGATTGGCTACAAAAGTGGACAGATGGCTGCTGCAAGGAGAGAATACACCCAACGGGAGTATGCAGAAATGCATTATCTGTATGGCTTTTGCGACGGCAATGCTCGGGCTGCTGCCAGGGAATATCGTCAACGCTACCCTAGCCGTGATCGTTTTCCAGACTACAGGGTCTTTATGCGCGTACATAATTCGTACACGGAGGGAGTCTTACCCGGTCAGCACGCTCCGAGAGCAGGCAGACCAGCGGTGCGATTTGAAAATGAAAATGAAGTGCTGAGAGAATTAAGATTGAATCTTGGTATAAGTCAACGTCAAATATCCCGTAATCTCGGGATTCCAAGGTCGACGGTGCAACAAATCATTAAAAGAAAGAAATATCACGCCTACCACGTGCAAAGGGTGCAAGCTTTGGCGCCCGGTGACTATGAACCTAGAGTGAGGTTTTGCAGAGAGATGCTAAGATATCACAGAGAGGATCCGCAGTTCTTCAACAAGGTATTATGGACGGATGAATCAAATTTAAGAATAATGGGAGTATTTAATATCCACAACCTACATTTTTACTCCAGAGTGAACCCCCATATCATAAGAAATGATCGATCCCAGCATCTGTTTGGTATAAACATGTGGGCTGGTATAATTGGCCAGCAGCTGGTGCTGCATGAAATGCCAGCAAGGCTGAATGGTGCTCTGTATTTAAATTTTTTACAAAATCATTTAAACCGAATTCTTAACGAAGCTGAGGTTCCAGAAGCAAGAATAGCAGAAATGTGGCTGCAACACGACGGCGCCCCGCCTCACTACGCTCGAGCAGTTCGAGATCATTTGAACGAGAGCTTCCCCAACCGGTGGATTGGTCGAGGCGGACCTATTGCGTGGCCACCCCGGTCGCCCGATTTAAATCCATTAGATTTTTTTCTTTAGGGCTATTTTAAAGAAATAGTTTATCAAGGAGAGAAAAATAGCGAACAAGAGTTACGACAAAAGCTCGAATTTGCTAGGGTGCAAGTTATTAACAACAGAGGTGCATTCCGTAAGTTACGTAGGAATTTTATTAGACAGTGCAGATTATGTATTATGGTCAGAGGAAGGAATTTTGAGCATTTATTGTAAAATGTTTTCTTTTATTAAAACAATTATTTCACAATCGTTGTTTTGTTTTTTCGTCCTAGAAAGATATTAGAGCCACTCATGGCCATGTGTAATACCTTTTCAGAATCCCTATTAAATGCGCCAAAACTTGTAATACAGGGTCACTTTTCGGTAGAGTATTTTTTTACACAGTGGGTTCCGAAGTAAATACAAAAGTTATGATTTGAGAAAAATGAATTCATAAAACTTAATATTTTCTTTAACACACCCGATAAACAACCATAAATAGTATGTCTAACGCAAGGACTCATCTGTACCAATCTATTGAAAATTATAAAAAAGATACAGGTGTACATTTTTTCGAATTTTAGTAAGAATTAGTAAAAAAAGTCAATTTTCTCATAAAAACACAAAATAAATTATAACTCTGCAGCGGTTGACCTTAAGGACCCCCCGTAGAACAATTTTTTGCAGCTGATGACCTCATCTAACCCCTAGTTGCGTTTGATTCACGACTTTTTGGCCATCCTGTATATAAAAAAGCTATAAAACTAAATATATCTGTTGCAAAGATCTCCATGTTGAAAGAAGAGTTAATATTGTAAATTGAAATGAGGACACAAAATGCCCCTGCATCCTATCGACGCAAAGGTGACAATTAGTGCACCTCAACATCGTGGATGTAGTTATCAGAATATCCGTAGTAATTAGCAGTAAGTTAATAAGTAGGCGTGATCGAGTCCATATATTAATAAAAGCATAAGTCGTCAGCAAAAGCAGGAAAAATTGCAACGGTAAAGAAAGCGGGTATTAGCAAAAATGTGATATAATCATAATCAATACATTTCACAAGCACAAATTAGTCACTGTGTGAAAATTTTCGACATTAATTTGACATACGTACTGACGATATTAACACAATGACATGTTTATATTATTTCACAAAATGCACGAAAATCAGTGATTTTTTATTAAGTAATTATCTAATAGAATTCAAGATTATTATCAACTTATAATAATAATTGAAAATAAATATTGATAAATAACATTTTTATATGACAAAGACTCATAAAAATTATAAAAGAAATGTGTGTTGTTTGATAATTTATGCGTACGTATGTTCTTAATCGTACAAATAAACGCAGATGTTATTTATTAGAAAAGACTGGAAATTTGTAGCACATTGGCTTAAGAGGTATAAAATAAAAATTAGAATAAAAATAATTGCATTATAGAAGCCATTTCTACATTATTTGTACCAGTAAGTATAATATTATTATAATAATAAGACTTCCAAAAATTTTACTTCTAAAACTTTAGATAAAAATAGAGACAAATTTTTATGCATTATAAAACTGTAGTACATTAAAGATAAAAAATAATAAGTTTATCCTATTTAAGCCATTATGAAGGCAATTGAGTATCTATTTATCAACCAAACAAATGTAGCTTACTTCACCACCGGCACCTCAGGGTCATACTAGTGCAATATTCATAGCATCACGCTACTTTCCCCAATACTTTGTGCGGAGCTTTGGATTATATTTTCATATCACAATGATATAACTTTTAACGTCGTTATATATCCCACGCACACTTCAAAAGATCAAAGTGGCACACCGCGCTTGGCGGTGTGCCACTTTGATCTTCAGGCTCCGCTTCAGTATTCATCTATCTTTATTTTTTTTTCCACGCAGGAGCGGATGACAACTCCTTAAATAAGCCTGAATGTCCTTTCGAAAACACACTTTTAGAGTGGTAGTCATTGAATGTGAACTCCACCCTTACCCGAATGCAGATGATGAATGTAAGAGATAGTATATCTGATTTTGCTTGTTGATGTCTGTTTCTGCAAAGCTGTGTTTTTATGGTTTATTTTAGAATGTACATGTCAAAATTTTTGCTGAGTCAAAAATTTTCCAGGGTCGGGGGGAAAATGTAGTGTTATGCTACTTACATATCGTTTTACACTATTTTAAATTTATTTTTCTGGTTTACAATGTCATATATAATGTTTATATAATCATATTTACTTCGTATTTTCACGCTTTTTAAATCAGTGTCAATGGAGTCTGCCTTTTTCGATCTTTTATTTAGTTCTCCGTAACTCTGCAATTTCGGGTTTCGTGCGCGCTGTTGCGCTACCTTTTTTCCTATATCAATAATATCTCATTTCTTACTTAAATCTTTCCGTTTCTCAATTACGAGCCTGAAACCAAAAATTGACATGTTTTGACATCGTTGTTTATCTGGTTGTCATGGCAATTTTTATTCAAATTCGTTACCGGTCTGATGTTTTTACTTCAATACTTCCACATAAATACTCTTTTCCTCTTGGCCATTTACAAAAATTTGTTTTTAATTTAAATAATTTCCCGTTCTCTCTAAAAAGGTATAAAAGCCGAAAAATCGGAAAAATAAAGGGAGTCTCGCTTCAGTTTTCAAACAGGAAGCATCTATTAAAGGCCTTATCTCGGGGCCGCACTGCTCCGGGATCCTGCAAGCCTTTGCCTTCACCTGAAGTCGTCGTCTACGCCTCCACCTACTAGTGCCCGCGCTATCTTTAACCGCTGTGCGTGCTTGCTCCAGGCGCTGCGAGCATTTACTCCAGGCGCCGAGAGCGCCTAATCTGGGCGCTGCGTGTGCCTACTCCAAGCGCAGCGTGTGCCTACTCTGGGCGCTGCGTGTGCCTACTCCAAGCGCTGCGTGTGCCTACTTCAGGCGCAGCGTGTGCCTACTCTAGGCGCTGCGTGTGCCTACTCCAAGCGCTGCGTGTACCTACTCCAGGCGCAGCGTGTGCCTACTCCAAACGCTGCGTGTGCCTACTCCAGGCGCAGCGTGTGCCTACTCTGGGCGGTGCGTGTGCCTACTCCAAGCGCTGCGTGTGCCTACTCCAGGCGCAGCGTGTGCCTACTCTGGGCGCTGCGTGTGCCTACTCCAAGCGCTACGTGTGCCTACTCCAGGCGCTGCGTGTGCCTAGACCAGGCGCTGCGTGCCACCACCGCCAAGCGCGGTGTGCCACTTTGATCTTCAGGCTCCGCTTCAGTATTCATCTATCTTTATTTTCTATTTAATTGTAATTCACGTCACCCATCACCATCATCATTCTTCAGTTTTTTATATAAAATTGTAAATATCTTTTTAAAGTTTTAAATATATTTTTTTTTGTTCTATTTTTGTTGTTTCGTTGTTGTTAGGTTAGGTTCTTTTTTTTAATTGTCGCTTCACGACAACATGGACATTAAACATAATCTTTGTTTTGTCCATGTTCATCTTAAGACCTATCCGCTGGGAGACACTATTGAGGTCATTGAGCATGGTGCTTAGGTCCTCCAGCGATTCTGCCATAAGGACTATATCGTCGGCAAATCGAAGGTGAGTGATGTACTCGCCAATGATGTTAATACCGCATCCTTTCTTGTCCAGAAGCTTGAAAACGTCTTCCAATGCAACGGTGAAGAGTTTTCGGGATATAACGTTACCCTGTCTTACACCTCTCAGCAAATGGATAGCCATCGTAGCTCTACTGTACAAACACTTCAGCACTTCAATATACCGACAGTCAACTTGGTAACGCTGAAGGAACTGCAGCACCGCCCAAATTTCGACGGAATCAAAAGCTTTCTCATAGTCCACATACGCCAGACATAGTGGCTTGTTCGGGATGCTGGAAGTCGTCAAGTCTGCGTGGGAGACCATTCGTAACGACTCTTGAAAACAGCACGTAGACGCGGCTCAGAAGGGAAATCGGTCTGCAGTTCTTCAAGAGAGCGTTGTCACCTTTTTTGAAGAACAAGACCACCGCATTTCTGCTCCACGCCTCCGGTGTAATGCCACCATTACTAAATGTTGCTTATGTATAAATGTAGCAGCCATTATGTACTTCGTGTCCCCGTTTTTTTATTAAGCTTAATAAAACTTTCTTCACAACTTTTTAAACGTATCATATATGGGAAATGGCGGTCTGTAGACGCTCACTACAATAAGGTGCTCAAACTCAATACATGCCATTTCTACAGTTCGCTCAACAGAGAAGCTCACAATATCTTGACGTTATTTACATGATAATAATTAACTATCTAATATTACCAAGCCACCTCTTAAAACCGTTTCTCTATTGAACGAACTGACCACCTGGTGATTACTGAAGTTTTTAACCAATAATCAGTAATACATAAAGTATGAATATTGTTGCTATTTAAGAACAGTTCAATTTCTAACTCTTTACCTATCATGCCTTGTATATTTTGATGCACCAGGTGTAAACAATTTTTAGTATGACTTTGTGGAGTCATACAATTAAGGATTTGTAAGCTACATTCTAAATTATATTATAACTGACATAGACATAGACATGCATTTATTCAGCAACATACACTCATACAGTTTTGATACAGAAAATAAAATAATACATAAAACATCAAAGATAAAAGTAAATAACAAAAACAGTCATAAAATGATCCGATTGCATGAGTGATGTGATGCTGAAAAGGGCACTGACTCAACGTAATGCTATCGCAGGATTGCGGTAGCGTTGGTTTTCAGCAATGCCCATTGAGGTTGGACTCGCCCGCGAGGATAGTATGTTCGTTTTATTTCTATTTTCGAGAAAGATGTTATCAAAATAATAAAATAAAATAATGGAAACGAAAAAGGATGGGAACTTTATTTATGCAGTGGGTATATATAAATGTATATAATAAATAATATAATGAGTATATACAATACAACAATATAGATATTTATATAATACTATGAAAATATAATGCAGCTATTTTATCCGCCCTAAATCTTAAAGTGACAAAAATATTCTTTTACTTTTACCTTGAAAAGGCTGATGGTATTAAGTTGGCGGATAGGTGGGGGCAAGTTGTTCCAGCATTTAGCAACTGCTGGAGATTACCTCTATTGTCTCACTTTCTCATTTAAGTTACTTGGAACTAATTGTAAATTACATATTAAGTCATTAAACTGGCTGAGTTAATATATAAATAAGATAGCACATTTGCTATCTGTCTTAAATTATATTTGGATAGGTAATATCTATCTTTAGTCAAAATTTCTTTATTAAGTTATTTATGTCTATTAAATTAATTCTATTATTATAATTATAACAATTAAATATCAAATTGAAATTATTATTATATGAAAAGTTATTTTCATTAATAAAGGAGAATGGGATTTTTGGGCCTGAAGTTAACTAATTGGTTTACACTTTAAAAAATTGGTCATATTTTTATAAAGTAAAAGACAAAAAAGTAGCTCTTTTTACAATCTAGAATTCGAAAACACAGTAAAATAAGAAATAAGTTAGAAAATCGATTGTGGTGTATTCTTTATGGCAATAAATCGATTACCATATAGAATACACCAGTGAATTCTTCTTATTTTGAACTTGACTTGACAGTTCAAACTTCAAACTATTTACTTAAAAGAAAAAGACAGATTTTCGATTCGATTTGAAACGAGCGCAATATAATCGATTCTCGATTAAATTGAGCATTTAATATCTATTTGCGATTATTTTTCTGTGTTAAGGAGATAAAAAATAATTGCGTACATATGTACAAAATAATAATAAAACAATACAAAATATCAACATTCCAACAAGTAACAGTTACAACAACAATTAATCGATCACAGATCAATATCCCTAATATTCACTTCACTTAGTTGTAGTTGTTTCAAATTTCGTTAAACGTTTCACCATTTCGTTTGATTATTAACCACAGCTTTTTTAGGTGATTTTATACTGATTCGGCTTTTATATCTTTAAGTAATTAAGGTGAAAATAGCCTATTACAGTGTAATAACAGTGAAAAATCACCTGTTTTAGTGTAGGTAATAGATAATCTCACTTTTACTTATTCTACAATAACTCAGCTCCTAGATTGACAAATCTAGCCAGATTTTCAGCTATGAATTGTTTATATATACGCTTTGACATGTAGTGGCGGTTAAGAATATCCACTACCCCATATCTTCCCGTGGGTGTCGTAAAAGGCGACAAAGGGACACAGGCAGGAGATGGGCAGCAGCATCTTCCTGGTAACGGCAAAATACAATAAAAAACTGCGGTTGCCAACCCGCTCGCCAAGCGTGGCAACTATGGCAATATACCCCCCATAATGAAAGTTACGAAGAGACGGCCCCCAGTCCCCGGCGGCCCCGCTATTCCTGGCTACGGTGGCGACCATGGTAACGGCGGGGCAGGGGGTGCTAAGAATCTCCGGTGGAGGTTCGGTTGCCACCTACAACGACTTGACCTGGCAACATACAACGCACGGACCCTGAGGACTGACGAGAAGATTGTGGAGCTGGAAGAAGAGATAGACAAGTTACGCTGGCATATTATAGGATTATCCGAAGTCCGAAGAGAGGGGGAGGACACGGTAATCCACGAATCCGGCAACTTGTTCTATCACCGGGAGGGCGACCATCTGTCCCAAGGAGGTGTCGGATTTATCGTCCACAAGTCTCTCGTTAACAACGTTGTAAAGATTGAGAGTGTGTCGAGGAGGGTTGCGTACCTTATACTCAGAATCACCAAACGGTATTCGCTGAAGGTCATACAGGTTTACGCACCAACCTCGGCACACCCCGATGAGGAGGTGGAGGAAATGTATGAGGATATCTCTAGAGCCATGCATTCCTCCAAAACCCAATATACGGTGTTAATGGGAGACTTCAATGCAAAACTAGGCACAAGAGAGAACGGTGAGCTGAAAGTGGGGAAATTTGGAATAGGGCAACGGAACCCAAGGGGCCAGCAGCTGGCCGACTTCATGGAGAAAGAGGGACTCTTTATGATGAACTCTTTCTTCCAGAAGCGGCCCCACAGGAAGTGGACCTGGTCGAGCCCCGACGGTTCGACAAAAAATGAGATTGACTTCATTATGACGACCAAACGACAACTGTTCAGTGATGTCTCAGTGATCGCGAGGGTGAAAACCGGCAGCGATCACCGAATGGTTAGAGGCACACTGAACCTAAACGTTAAGTTGGAGAGGTCTCGTCTAATGAAGTCAACGCTCCGTCCCCCTCGTGCTCTAATCCAAAGTCCCGAAACCTTTCAGCTCGAGTTACAAAACCGTTTTCAGTGCCTAGAAGACTGCAATGAAGTGGACGATTTGAATGACAAGCTCGTGGAAACTGTCCATGCGGTCGGAGCTAAGTTCTGCAAGACCCGCCGCAGAAGAACACAAAAACTCTCCGATCACACTCTTAATCTCATGGCTGTTAGACGGGAGATGAAGCTACATTCTTCAACAGATTTGACAGCATACAGACAACTGAACAGACAGATCTCCAAATGCATGCGGCGGGACTTACGCAACTTCAATACAGCTCGTATTGAAGAAGCGATCGAGCGGAACCAAGGCTCCATAGTCTTTGCCAGAGATCTGTCTGCCAGAAAGAGCCAACTGTCAAAGCTGAAGACCGAATGTGGCAGCATCGTTTCCGGGGCACCTGAGATTTTGAGTGAGATTGAGAGGTTCTATGGGCAGCTGTACACGTCATCGTTGGAGCCACATGCAAGTGTGAGTAACGATCCAAGAGCGAGTCTTATCCGACATTATTCCGATGATATCCCGGACGTCAGTCTGAGCGAGATTAGAATGGCTCTCCAGCACCTTAAAAACGGCAAGGCCCCAGGCGAGGATGGAATTACAGCGGAGCTTCTGAAAGCGGGTGGAAAACCGGTACTTGAAGTCCTTCAGAAGCTCTTTAATTCCGTCCTCCATGGTGGCATTACACCGGAGGCGTGGAGCAGAAGTGCGGTGGTCTTGTTCTTCAAGAAAGGCGACAACGCTCTCTTGAAGAACTACAGACGGATTTCCCTTCTGAGCCGCGTCTACGTGCTGTTTTCGAGAGTCATTACGAATCGTCTCGCGCGCAGACTTGATGACTTCCAGCCTCCCGAACAAGCCGGTTTCCGAAAGGGCTTTAGCACCATAGACCACATACATACCCTACGGCAAATTGTACAGAAGTCCGAGGAGTACAATTTGCCACTATGTCTGGCGTATGTGGACTATGAGAAAGCCTTTGATTCCGTCGAAATTTGGGCGGTGCTGCAGTCCCTTCAGCGGTGCCAAGTTGACTCTCGGTATATCGAAGTGTTGAAGTGCTTGTACAGTAGGGCTACGATGGCTATCCGAGTACAGAACCAGAGTACGAAACCTATCCAATTGCAGAGAGGTGTAAGACAGGGTGACGTCATATCCCCGAAACTCTTCACCGCTGCATTGGAAGACGTTTTCAAGCTTCTGGACTGGAAAGGATACGGTATCAACATCAATGGCGAGTACATCACTAACCTTCGATTTGCCGACGATATAGTCCTTATGGCAGAATCGCTGGAGGACCTAAGCACTATGCTCAATGACCTCAATAGTGTTTCCCAACGGATAGGTCTTAAGATGAACATGGACAAAACAAAGATCATGTTTAATGTCCATGTCACACCTATGCCGGTAGTTGTTGGGAACACTAAGCTCGAAGTTGTTGACGAGTATGTTTACCTGGGACAAATAGTCCGACTAGGTAAGTCCAACTTCGACCGAGAGGTCAATCGACGGATTCAACTCGGCTGGGCAGCGTTCGGGAATCTACGACACATCTTCTCGTCAGACATACCTCAAAACCTTAAAACGAAATTGTACAACCAGTGCGTGTTGCCAGTGATGACTTACGGATCTGAGACGTGGTCCTTCACTGCTGGCCGTATGAGGAAGCTCAAGGTCGCTCAGCGAGCTATGGAGAGGGCTATGCTCGGAGTTTCTCTGCGTGATAAACTCAGAAATGAGGATATCCGCAGTAGAACCAGAGTGACCGACATAGCCCAACGGATTAGTAAGCTGAAGTGGCAATGGGCCGGCCATATAGCTCGAAGAACCGACAACCGATGGGGAAGAAAGGTTCTCGAGTGGCAGCCTCGTACCGGCAAGCGAAGTGTAGGGCGTCCCCCCACTAGATGGAGTGACGACCTGGTAAGATTTGCAGGAAGTCGATGGATGCAGGTGGCTCAGGACCGTGCTTTGTGGCATTCTTTGGGGGAGGCCTATGTTCAGCAGTGGACTTGTGAAGGGCTGTAATGATGATAATGATGACGCTTTCAAATGGTCCAACTTTCATCTTGTTAACACTTAGGCCCAAGAACGTATAAAAACGTCTCCTTCTCCTTTAAATTGTATCTTATTTTATTTTCCTGTGGTAAACCCTGTATTAAAGTATTTAGATAATCAATATATTTTAATAATTGAGTATTGTTTACATTGCCTCTTCTCCCAACAAGAATTATTAATATGCTATTAGGGGAAAACTTACTAGTAAAAACTTTATTCATTATATGACTAAAGGATGCTCCAGGTATACAATAATTACTAACCAGATGTCCTTTTAAACAGTTATTTAACACCATGCCCAAATTTTTACCTATGTCATCACATTACAAAATTACTTTTTTTTATATTTAAATTACCTTTTAAGTTAATATTCTTTGTCATATTCACTTAGTAAGTGAAAATAATGAGTCCTTACTGTTATTATTATTTTTTACACATATTGTCCCCTACGAACTTAGCATGAATCTCTGATATTTACTCTGATGTTTTATTAAGGAGTAAATTATTTAGTATGGGTATTTATGATTCCGGATCCAAGCCGTTTCTCCGTATGGCTGCGCTTGACCTGTGCGATTATTTATAGAAAAATGTAGAAAAGCCGGTACTCGGTATATTCATAATTTGATAATGAATGCCGCAGTACTATTGTTACGCTATTCACAAACGCAATCATTTAAGACTGAAATTGATTTGCTGAAACATAATAAAGAAATTAATAGTTATAGTCGTTTACGTTCATTGGCACCATTTTTAGACATAGACGGCTTATTGCGCGTCTGAGGGTGTATAAACGCGGCTGCAAACGTCACTAAAACTATGAAAAACCCAATGATTCTAGATGGTAAGTAGATATCGTATAGCAAGGGTGGTTGATTTGGACTTCCACGCAGACGCAGCTCGTTCGTATAATGAACTTGTAATAAACGAGCTACGACAAAAATATTGGGTTGTAAATCTGAGACCTACAGTTCGCTCCGTAGCTTCACAATAGCTAGTTTGCCGTATACGAAAAGCAGCACCAAAACCGCTTCGGCTCAGTGACTTACCATCTCAACAATTGGCTCATCATCAAATAACTTTAACCGTTCGTGGAGTAAACTTATTCCGTCCGATCAAAGTAACTGTGGGCAGGCAGAGTCCCAAAAGATATGGTGTTCTTTTTACACGTTTAACAATACGAGCTGTTCATATTGAAATAGTATCGACGCTTACAGCAGACTCACTTATTGTGGCACTTAGGAAAATGGCTGCACAACGTGGGTGACCTCATACTCTCATATTTGACAACAGAACCAACATGCGAGGTGCTGATGCGTCACTACAAAAATATTTGAGGAAATTAAGCAGCAGTAAGTTATAGCGGAAGCATTGAACAAAGGAGTTTTCTGGCAGTTTATACCACCAGCCAGTCTTCATAAGTGGGGGCGTCTGATTAGGAGTGTAAAAATAGCACTGAAAGTCGTTCTTAAAGAAAAAGCTCCACGAGAAGAAGTTTTATAAATGCTTCTCGCTGAAATCGGAAATATAATTAACAGTAGACCGCTTACCAATATTTCGGTTGACCATAAAAGAAAAGAGGCATTAATTCCAAATCATTTTTTAATAGGATCCCCTTTGAACTTACCTGCACCTGGGGTCTTTGACGATGGCAATATGTATCTTAGACGACAGTGGCATATTGCCCAACGGTTGACATACTTATTTTGGAGCAGATGGTAAAAGAGTTTTTGCCAGAAGAGAATTCTTCGTTTTAAATGGGATAGGGAAGGTCCGCAATTAAAAGTAGGGAATCTTGTTGTTGCAGTCGATGCATCATTATTTTGTAACAGTTGGCCAGTAGGTATTATTGAAAAAGTGTATCCTGGTTCAGACGGCAGAGTCAGAGTAGTTGACGTTAGGACTAACTCAGGAGTGACGAAGCGATCAACTGCTCGCGTGGACCTTCTCCAGCTTGGTGATGAGTGTCGGCGAACCGATATTAGGCAGGAGGATGTTGACGATGCTCACTTTGCTTCTCGAACACCTGAAATATAAATAGTATTAATCAATAAAAATAATATATGTATGTAAAAGAATATATACTCATAAAAACTGTTACTTACCTTATATACTTGTTATTTTTTCTATAATAAATAAGAACGTGTGCATACGGGGACGGTGACACTTACCGCGATTGTTATAGTAGAGTGTAGAAGAGATACAATCCAAGCCAAGGTCGCATATGCCAATGGCAGCATGGCTACGGAAGAATGCTAGTCGATAGTGTGCCAACACTGAATAATCCTCCAGTTAAGGATAGTCCTCCATAACATCTCCAGTTTTATTTATCATTGCCGTAGTGAACGGAAGGCTCTGCTGATAGAGTCGACTCTGTGAGTCTCTAGCATCTCGTGGAAATAATATGGTTGCTAGATCTAAAACAAAAAAACATGTTATAAATGCATACTAACATGCTCCAGATAGATGACGAAACTTCACATTGGAAATCATCAACATCCTCATCTCTTTTTCCATCAATACCATCATTATCACAATGATTTCGCATCAACCCTACGTAAAAATCCCAGTTGACTCTACCGATAAACTTAAAAAATCTGCCTAAGAATCAAATCGGAAAGTTGTATTATCGAGTTATGAATTTTGGAGAAAAATATTTACTGTCATTGACAGTTTCCGCGGAATTTCTTTTTACAAAATGTTAATATAAATAGGTAGCTCTTATATTAAAAGTTCATTATACGAACGAGCTGCGCGTGCGTGGAAGTCCAAATCAACCACCCTTGCTATGCGATATCTACCATCTAGAATCATTGGGTTTTTCATATTTTTAGCGACGTTTGCAGCCACGTTTATACACCCTCATACGCGCAATAAGCTGTCTATGTCTAAAAATGGTGCTAATGAACGTAAACGACTATAAAGATTAATTTCTTTATTATGTTTCAGCAAATCAATTTCAGTCCGAAATGATTGCGTTTGTGTTAATGTCAAACAATTTAATACTAAAGTAATTTAAATGGGGAGGAACTAATTCTTGTTAATACTACCATTTTTCGTGGAACAACACAAGACGCGAAGCTTCAATCGAGCCCCCATATTACACCAAATTCGCAAGCAGACTTTATTCTGCAGCATATGTTTTAAAAAGATTACAAATCTTACCAGTGTGGAAACAGCTAGACTTGTTTACTTTAGCTATTTCCATAGTACAATGTCGTATGGTATTTTGATATGGGGACACGCGATTGGCTCTGAAATTATATTTATTTTACAGAAGAGGGCCTTAAGAGCAATCTATGATTTAAAACCTAAAGAATCGCTAGAACAAAATTTAAGGAAATTAATATATTAATTTTGACCACTCAATACATTTATGAAAATGTATTGTACGTTCACAAAACTAAAATTAGTTATACAAAAATAAGTGATATTAATTCTGTAAATAGTTGGTACAGACACAAGCTAGTTGTACCAGTTACTCGACTCCACCGAGTCAGTAATTCCTTCTTGGGGCGATGTATATGCTTTTACAACAATATCCCTAAAAAGTACAAAATTTAACCTTCTCAAAGTAGTAGTAAAAACTTTATTAAACAAAGTTTGTATAAATAGGGTTGTTATAATATAAAGGAATTTATGGATGATTGTTATAGTATGTTTTGTATGGACAATTGTGATGACATGATTGTAAGCTGTTATTTTAAAAAAAAAGTCCCGTTGGGTTACTTGCTGGTTCTTCCCAGGACATAGGTTTATTTCGAACCAGTGGTGATTAAACAAAAGAGTAACTTTCAGTAAGTATTATTTATAATCTACATTGAATAAAATGGTATCTGTTGCTGTTTTAATCACAATTCTTCTTTGGCGGTTTTGTTACCACATATATTTTATCCAATAGCTCAGTGCTGCTCTTTTCGTTATTTTCAGGCTCTCGGGGCCAATACTTTTCTTCCCTTTTTTCCTCCTTTTTGGCCCGTTAACCAAGAGGAGTCCTTGTTCAAGTCGTAATCATTATTTTTTGTAGCTAAATCCGCTATAGTGGGAATCCCCTTAGCACCGCACAACATATATTACCGGACAAATCACGTCAAAACGTGAAATAACATTCTTATTAGCACTCGCTTAAAGAAAGAAGTCAAACTCAACGGGCAAATCCCCCCGCGGTCTGGGAGGCATCAGTCTCACCCGATACGGCTTACAGGTGAAATTTTAGTAATTTTACACGTGAATCTGATGCATCTTCTAACATTTACAAGGATATAAACCACCATTTAGAGTGAATAAATTGTGTTAAGTGCTTTTGGTTCAATCATTGGTAAATACGCTTTACATTGATATTGTTTTTTTACGGATTTATTAATAAACCTTACTATAATCGAAATGATACTACTATATGTCATTCTCCTAAGTCCGGACAGTAACAGATTCCCTAGTAACTGACCAGTATATTTTAACAAAATAGTATGCTTGTTCTATTCCATATAATTTTGTATTTCTATTATTTACCTTTTTAGACCGTTTGGTGTAATAGAGACGAAGAAAAACGTATCTGAAATTCGTAGTGAAATTTTGACTGTTTCGCCATACAAAGAACATTTACAATAGAAATAAAATGAAAATAAGAAGGCAAACATAAATCTTAAAATACCAATGACATAAGAAAAATAAACTAAAGTAAAACCTACTGAAAAGAAGCTAGAGAAGTAGTATTGTGTTGTTTGTTGCGAAAACTACAATGAGGACTGGATTCTGTGTGCACCGTGTAAAGGATGGGCTCATAGATCCTATACAGATATCCCAGAGTGTTCAGACGTCTATGTTTGTGACTGTTATAAATATTTTCAAAGTTTTCTTAACTGGTAACTTTATGTTGAAACGTCAAGTGTTAGAAAATATTTAAAAACTTCTTATCCGTAATAATAAATATATAATTTTATTTTTTGTTGATCTATTGGTATGATTATAGTGATTATGTGGTTCTGGGCGTTTATTGTATTAATGTCAAATTATTGTGTGACTTTAATTTTTTGTAAACCTGCATGTGCCTGGTTCTGTCCGGTCGTGTTCAATTTTTTACTGTTCCGGTACTGGGTGCCAAATTTCAATAAAGCCAATAACTAAACCAATGATTGATTCCATTTTGAGTTGTTATAAATGTAATATAGTATTTGCCTTTGTTGATTTATTTTAATGTATTATATGATTGTTTAAATAAAAATGTTGATTATTTAAATAAAACATAGTTATTATTTTCTTTTTACTAAAAACCTTAAGAATCTGATACTTGGGGGACTCTCCCTATTTAAATTTGTCAGCACATAATGCAACTCGTCAATTTTACTTAAGTCATCAGTTTTGACTTACCTATTTACAATAAGAACTATGTAATTTCTATGCTCGTTACGAATCCAATAAATAACAATCATTGAACTAGTCCAATAAAAAATACGCGATTGTTTTATTCTATGCTCCTTTTTTATAGTCTCTGCCAAGGGACATTCTAAACACGCGCCTTGAAGTTCGAGTTTAGGCACATTTAACGGTTTTAACAGCGCAACGCGACTTTTACTCGCAATCAATGGCACCTGTACGCCCTTTTTGTCTTGATTATGCCAATAAGCAATACATGCGTATGCGTATGTAGATGCATCACAAAAAATTTGCAACTGCAACGATGTCTCATTTTTGTTCACGGCGCGACCGCTCTTCTTATTCACACCGACAAAATCATCATCATAGAAATACCAGCATGGGATTCGAATGTAACTCATTTTTCGTAACTGCGAAATTCAATATTTGAATAAAATAAATAGACTTTTTATTTCCTGATCCCATTTTATACCTATACTCCATACCTCGCGCATTCATTTTTTTGATTTTATCGTAAAAGGTGCTAAAACCATGATTATCATATACAGACATTATAATACGAAGAACGTGACACTTAGTCGGTTTCCGTGATAGTTGTAAAATATAACTCGGTATACGCTTTAACGAAAGATCGAACCCGAACATATCAATCGCAGGAAACCATAAAAGGCCAAACGTTAGATCAAGCTGAGATTCGACATTAAACCTTATCGCCGTGTCATTTAAAGTATCTTTTGGCATATTATTAAGAACATCTAACTTGTTACTTAACCAGTTACGCATCACAAAACCACCATAGCATATCATATATCCCGATACCATCCACACCATCTGGATGATTGGTGGTCCACCACTGTGCGATTTAGAAGATGTTTTCTTCCTCGCACAACTTCCTTGTGGAATCGATTACCATCAGCGATTTTTCCGGACCGATACGACTTAGGGACCTTCAAGAAAAGAGCCTACTCCTTTTTAAAGGCCGGCAACGTATCTGCAACTTCTCAGGTTCCCCTGGTGTTGCAGTTGTTCATGGGCGGCGGTAGTCGCTTACCATCAGGTGAGCCGCATGCTTGTTAGTCCTCTCTGCTATAAATTGCTTATTAATATATGAAAGGTTTTTTATTATTTTTGTAGCAGTAGCGATGTCTCGTAAACTATCGTTAAAATCGTCCATATATTGATTTTTCCTAATTGCATTAACTGCATCCGGCATTTTATTTTAAAAGTTTGTTGCAAATTACGGGCTGCGAAGATAATCACTTTGATGCATTTTTTTAGCAGCAGCCATATAGTTCTTTATTTTTGTTGCAAAGTTAATAATATCGTTATTATTAGTTAGCGGTAACGGCCTTAGCTTTTTTAGCTGTAGAACTACTTTACTCATAATTGTTTCTGGTTTGCCAAATCGGAGTTCTAATGTGTCAATTATTAAATTGGGTAGTTCCACCAATTAAGAGTGAAGTCACCGCTTCTTTAGTATCGCCACAAAGACACTTACGCAAACGCCATAAATTATCTGTGTCACTATATTTGCATAATTGGGTAGATACTTGGTACGCCTGTTTAAACTGCAACCACTCCATTGAATCTCCAAAAAATAAAGGCAGGTCTTTAGACGTTGCTAATCTTGTTAAGAGCTTCTTGTTCTATGTTTTATATGATGAGTCAGCCACTACCTCATACAAGGCGAATGCCAGCATTTTTAGGTCGATTGTTTTAAGAGGGTAATCTTCTCGGTTCTCTTCATGTGGTTTCTTGGAGCATTCTGCCAATTTTCAACCTTGCTGGTCAAAGATTCTAAGTGAATTCGGCATGACCGAGACTTCAATTCTGCCATCTCAGCAGCAAGCTGTTTGTAAAGCAGCTTCAACTGAATATTTGCATTAATATTGGCAGCTTCTGCCTGAGCACTTTTAACCTTGGCTTCTGTTTCAGCTTCCGCTGCTTGTATTTCCACGAAAGCCAGAGCAACAGCGGTATCGTATTCCAATTGCCGTTTGTGTGGCGTACTTGAAGACGTTTCTGAGGTGTTTAATGACGTTTTACTCATACTACAGGCAATTTTCGCATTTCCAGATTTTTCCAGCTCTTCGTCTTCTAAGCTGAACGATGGTCACAAATCGTAGCTGTTTTTGCACTCCGATTTTGCAGCGGCGCCACGTGGTCGTCGCTTTTTATACAGCGTATTCGATGTGAGGAACATAACAGGTATTTAATATTTTTATATTTTTTTGCAAACGACGTAAGGATCCGGCTCGAAGGACCACTTTGTAGATGATGTAGGCCGCTGGTGTCATCTGTGAGAAAAATATACTAAAAAATTTTGGTGAGCGCGTGTCGTTTGAGGAACATCCGCGGGGAAGCAGACATAGGTGTCACCTCGTATGATGTTCTAGTGCAACTAACTTTAAGCGCGAGATCATGTAGTCAGCAGGGCAACAGCGACGTTGCAAATATACCGTCACCTTACTATAAAAATCGCTGTAAGTGCCACCGTCCCCATATCCACACTTACCTATTTATTATAGAAAAAACAATAAGTACGTAAGATAAGTAGCAATGTTTTTAGAGTATATATTTTACATAATTAAATTAATTTATATTGATTAATGATATTATTTATATTTCAGCTGTTTAATAAACAAAGTTATCGTCGTCAACAACCGCTGTAATAGACATTGAGCTATAAAGTATACATATATACTGTAATAGCGAGTTCAAAGTTACTTTTTGTCCTCCATAAATTTTTATAATAAATTTAAATAAGAATGATATCATGACAAAACCAACCGTTTAACTAAGGCGAAGTAGCATTGACCGACTACATAAAAAAATATAGGCTGTAGGACCAACAACAGAAATCACAATTAAAGTGGTAATGATGATGTATGCATTGCCCACATTGCAGACGATTGCAGTACCAGTCGTCTTACAACTTTTTCGGTCTGGGTGTTTTACGCTTACCGTAAAAAGATGATTATATTATTATGTTTAGGAAATCATTAGATTTTTTTGGCATTTCCCATGCGCTACATATGACATCCAACGGATGAAATGGGTGGTGGATTCTCTAACACTACACTATCATGACCTTAGATACACCAGATCTGAAATATCTAGACAGTGGTGTGGTCAATTAAGACTAATTACTGGTCTATGTGTAGCACTAGAGTGTCACTTGAATGTTTATAGTGTTCGTGTAAAGATAATAAATCATTATTAGACTGTTATAATGCTATAATGGACCTTAAGACCTTTTTTCAAGAGAGGAACATTTATTAAGATTATTATGATTTATTATTCAGCATACGCATTTAACAGTGGTAGAGCCACGCGGCAGCTTTTGCTGTCGCACGGATGGGCCGGCTCGAACCGGGGTGGTACCACGACCTCACAGAAAACCAGCGTGAAGTAGAGGTTTACCTCTGCGTTTCGCTTGGTGAGTGCAGGTGGCCGGAGGCCCTTTTTACTGGAAATGAGGCATTCCATCTTAGTCCTCACGGGTGGCAACGCATCTGCATTTTGATTTGTAAGAGAGGATAGATGTTAGATGTCTATGGGCCGCAGCAACCACTTACCATCAGGTGGACTGTGTGCTCGTTTGTCACCCTTATCCTATAAAAAAAATACGGACGTGAGGCTAAAAAAGACGTATTTTATATGTATTTGGTGAGTTTCCGGGTCTAAAAGTTCTAATGGCACTGAAGTAATTGTGCCTAACATGCGTATGACTACCTATTTATATGATTGTTGGTATTTTTTATTATGTAGAAAACTTAATTTAAAAAAATTGAATATGTAGTAAATAGCAAATGTTCCAGTCAACGATTATAAATTAACACACTGTAAAAATTGCAAACAATACGAACTAATTCCTGATATTGATGAAAGTACCGTCGATTCACAAAACAAATAGCGAGAGTTCGGTGAGTATTTTCATTAAACGGCACTGTGCCGTCGATGTCGATAAAATAAAACTCGCATGTCTCATTAATATTTCGTCGGAAACAGTTTGCTCAATATTAAAACTCATTAGAGACATTGTAAAATTTTATATTACTGGAATTTAATTTAAGCAATGTCTTAATAAGTTTTCTATTTACGTACATTAATAATGTAAGAAAATTTAAATTATTAAATACATTGTGTGTATATAACACATACACACATACATACATAAACACTCACGCCTGTCACCCAGAGGGGTAGGCAGAGACTACGGATCTCCATTTGGCGCGATCCTGACACACCTCTTTCGCCTCCTTTACATACATATAGGTAACTACGCATACACGCTTGTCTGTTAAGGGTACTCTTATATACATCGTGTCCCAAAATTCAGCGATAAGCCGACACCGGAGGATAGACCTGCCCCGGACTAATCGGGGAAAAAAAGAAAAAAATATATATATCCCAATTATATTTTAAGTTATATAAAAAAAATTGAAATTCTTCAGAAATTGAGACCGTTTATGATATTTTTCACTACCATGACCACAATTTTTTTTAATATATTTTCTTTTTTTTATAGGCAACCTGAATAGTACTGCTATCTACCACAATTCTTAAAAACTCCAGAGTAACTCTTGTTTTATCACGAAAATTAATGAAACTTATTTTATTTCCTAAATTTTTTGAAGACTTTTACTCTTAACCAAATTTAACTTATCGTGGTGTAAAAAAAAAGTATGAACACTAGTATGGCAAGTTTTTTTAAAAGTTGACGCAACTAATCAACATTCCAAAATGGTATAATACGCTAGGAAAACAAGTTATAAAAAAAATATTATTTCTAAACAGGGGCCAAATTCCTTAAATTGTAATTGTCAGTAATCACTTTTACTACATGCCCAAAATGGGTTCCTGTTACAATTTCTAGGAATTTGAATGGGGCATTAATACCTTAGATGATAGAGAGAGAGATAAATAGATAGAGATATTTACGTTAAAAAGAGACAACAACAGGGCAGGTAGAGAAGCTGTTATTATTCTCAGCAAGTCGGTTCAGTACGCTCTGCTCCTTTGTTTACTGCGCACCTTTCCCAATTCAACTTACGTGGCCCTCGTACATACTATCGACTTTTGGCTTGGCTTTTTGGACTGGAATTGACCTGCAAACTTAACTGACCTGGCATTACTTGGACTGGAAGTGATCTGCAAACTGAACTGACCTGGCATTGTCTTGGACTACGATTGTGTGTTTTGTGATTTAGACTTCTGGCGCATTTTGGACTGTTTGGCGTTTAACATGCCGCAACCGTACACACCACAGGAATACGCTAATATGCATTTAATCTATGGAGAATGCCGATGTAATACTAACGCTGCTAGCAGACTGTATCGAGAAAGATACCCAAATGCTCAAAAATATCCTGATTATCGAGTGTTTATTAATGTGCATCAAGCGTTTTCGGAGGGTCGTACGCCATCCAATAGGAGAAGCGCTAGAAGACCTAGATTGGATCGTGATGAAAAAGTTCTCAATGAAATAGAAAATGACTCGACTTCTTCGGTACGTGCCATAGAAGAAGCTACAGGAATCCCGAAAAGTTCTGCACATCGAATATTAAAACGTCACAAGCTTCACCCATATCACTACAGGCGTGTGCAGACGTTATTACCGCAGGACTATCCGCTACGGGTCACATTTTGCCGTGTAATGTTGCAAAGGCACAGTGAAGATCCCCACTTCCTAGACAAAATTCTATGGTCGGATGAAACAACGTACAAGAAAGATGGGTATTTAAATCTTCACAACCTACATAGTTGGAGTAATGAAAATCCACACTTGATGAGACAAGACAAATCCCAATATCAATTCAAGGTTAACCTATGGACCGGCATATTAAATGGAAAAGTAATTGGGCCCTTTGAGTTACAAGGAAACTTAGATGGCAATAGTTATTTAAACTTTTTACAAAATGACTTGCAAGAATTGTTAAATGACGTGCCCTTAAGTGATCTTCAAAACATGTGGTTCCAAAATGATGGTTGCCCAGCACATTATGCCCGTCCTGTGCGAGAATATTTAAATCAAGAGTATCCAGGGCGTTGGATCGGGCGACTTGGTCCTATCTTATGGCCACCCCGTTCACCCGATTTGAACCCCTTGGACTTCTTCTATTGGGGTTGTCTTAAAAACAGGGTCTACTCAAAACCTATTGTGACATTGGGCGAGCTTCGTCGAAATATCACTCAGGCTGCTGATTACATTAATAGCAGAAGATATGCAAGACAAATAAAACGATTATTTTAAGGCGATGTCATGCATGTATTAATGCTGGTGGCAAACAGTACGAATATTTGCTATAATGTATTAACTTAATAAATTACACGTAAAACTGTTTGTACCATTTGTTTTGAAATATTAAACATTTTTCAAGAACTAATACTTTTATTACACCCGACCGTCATTTGGCCCCTGTTAAGAAATAATAGGCCCATATTTTTTTATAACTTGTTTTCCTAGAGTATTATACCATTTTGGAATGTTGGTTAGTTGCGTCAATTTTTTAAAAAACTTGCCATACTAGTGTTCATACTTTTTTTTTACACCACGATAAGTTAAATTTGGTTAAAAGTAAAAGTCTTCAAAAAATTTAGGAAATAAAATAAGTTTCATTAATTTTCGTGATAAAACAAGAGTTACTCTGGAGTTTTTAAGAATTGTGGTAGATAGCAGTACTATTCAGGTTGCCTATAAAAAAAAAGAAAATAAATTTAAAAAATTGTGGTCATGGTAGTGAAAAATATCATAAACGGTCTCAATTTCTGAAGAATTTCATTTTTTTTATATAACTTAAAATGTAATTGGGATATATATATTTTTTCTTTTTTTCCCCGATTAGTCCGGGGCAGGTCTATACTCCGGTGTTGGCTTATCGTTGAATTTTGGGACACGTTGTATATAACACATTAATCTAAAAATAAATTAATATTTACTAAAGGGCGTCCAGTGATCGAAATTCAACCGTAATTCATTAATTATTAAGGTTGTCTTTATTTTTTGTTGATTAAATCGTTTAATTAAAACAAATTGTCTGATTAGGTAAATCTACCGCCTACCGGAAGGTCAACAGAACCAGAACCGTGTTTTACGTTATTCCTGGAAGGAGATCTATATTTAGCAGTGCACTGTTATGGGCGGTAATGATGATGGTGATGATATGCTTCTTCTTATAATAAGCTATATATTTTCTACAATATATCAAATTATTTTGATATAATAAAAATTCTTATAAATAAAATATTAATTGAAATATATCATCACAATAAGATCATGGAAACATTTTATTACTGTAATACTTTAGTCAATGTGCTTAATTTAAACAGGGTTCGAGTTTGTCATAACGAAAATACGGTCCTTATTTCATTCATTATAATTAGCGCTCTAAAAAACCTTTATTTGTTTACTCATTGCTGATATTGAGATGGATTTAATTAAATTGACTATCCTTTCTTCTTTATAATATTATTTTATAAAATAAGTAAATATAGCCTTTCCACATATGTATGGATGTTCGTTTCTGGTTTCAAAAGTCCCGCTGGATTTCTTGCTGGTTCTTCCCAGGACAGAGGGTTTTTGTCGAACCAGTAGTAAAGCTAAAAGTGACTTTCAATAATATTTAAACATGTGATCTATACTGAATAAAAAAATATATTCTTTTCTAAAAGAACGACGTGACCACGATAGAAATTGTGCGTTGGAAATATAGTTGTAAATTAACGAAGACTGGATAGCGATAAGTAGCAGTGTTTGATTTTTAAAAAGTAAGGTAAATAGATAAACAAAGTCACGTTCCACCTAATCATCAGTGAATACTGTAGCATGTAGCATTGCATGCCATCATTTCAAGCCGGTATTCTGTGCGAGCGTGTCATTCCGTGATGAGCTGACACAATCGTACTGCAACCATAATAATAGCTGTAACGAAGCTCTAATATGTACAAAAGTGACCAGATAAGATCTTGATAGTTTTTCTTCCTCTATATGCCGTTTTCCTTAACCACGGAGCAAGTGATATATTAGAACTTAAATTGTTATTAACAATTTCATCGGTACTAATGGCAATTGAACCCCGGTTTCTCATAAACTGTTAAATTAGCAACTAGCGCTTAGCTACATCCTTTTCACAATTTTTTTCAAGATTTTCCGTGTTATGTATTTTGGAGTATTGCCATCCTAATTTAACCGATCAACTTCATAATATAATTAATGCAAAATTAAAATCCACCTCCTATTGCTTTAATCCAAAGTTACAAATCCGTTTTCGGTGCCTAGAAATTTGCAAAGCAGTGGACGATATGAATGACAAGCTCATGGAAACTGTCCATGAGGTCGGTTTAGTTAAATTCTGCAAGATCCACCGCAGAAGAACACAAAAACTCACAGATCACACTCTTAGTCTCATGGCTGTTAGACGCTAAATGAAGGTGCAGTCCTCGACATATTTGTCAGCATACAGGCAACTGAATGGATGGATCTCTAAATGCATGCGGCGAGACTAGCGTATCTTCAATTTAGCTCGTATTAAAGAAACGATCGAGTGGAAACAAGGCTCCATAGTTTTTGCCAGAGATCTGCCTGCCAGAAAGAGGCAACTGTTAAAGCTGAAGATTGAGTGTGGCAACATCGTTTCCGGGACACCTGAGATTTTGAGTGAGATTAAGAGATTCTATGGGCACCTGTACTTATCATCGTTGGAGCCAAACGCAAGTGTGAGTAACAATCCAAGAGCAAGTCTTATTAAACACAATTCCGATGATATACCAAACGTCAGTCTGAGCGAGATTAGAATGGCTCTCTAGCACCTTAAAAACGGCAAAATCCCAGGCGAGGATGGAATTACAACGGAGCTTGTGAAAGCGGATGACTACTCAGGAGAAGTGGAGCAGAAGTGCGGTGTTCTTGTCCTTCAAGATAGACGACAATGCTCCTTTAAAGAACTACATACCGATTTCCCTAATGAGCCGCTTCTACGTGCTATTTTCGAGTGATTGCCAATCGTCTCGCATGAAGACTCGACGACGAAAAGTCTTTAGTACCAGAGACCACATACACATCCTTCGGCAAATTGTACAGAAGACCGAAAAGTACAATCTGTCAATTTGCCTTGCGTATGTGAACTATGAGAAAGCCTTTGATTCCGTAGAAATTTAGGCGGTGCTACAGTTTACAGTTACAGTATTGTTTGTACAAAAGGGCTACGATGGCTATCCGAGTACAGAACCAGAGTACGAAACCTATCGAACTACAGATAGTTGTAAGACAGGGTGACGTTATATTGCTGAAACTCTTCACCGCTTCATTGAAAGACATTTTCAAGCTATTGGACTGGAAACGATACGGTATTAACATTAACGGTGAATACCTCACTCACCTTCGATTTGCCGACGATATAGTCCTTATGGCAGAATCGCTGAAGTACCTAAGCACCATGCTCAATAGCCTCAATAGTGTCTCCCAACAGATAGGTCTTAAGATGAACATGGACAAAACGTAGATCATGCGTAATGTACATGTCACATCTATGCCGGTAGTTGTTGGGAGCACTAAGCTCGAAGTTGTTGACGAGTATGTTTACCTGGGACAAATAGTCCGAGGTAGGTAAGGTAAGTTCAACTTCGACCGAGAAATCAGTCGACGGATTCAACTCGGCTGGGCAGCGTTCGGGAAATTACTACTCATCTTCTCGTCAGTTCTACCTTACAACCTGAAAATAAGATTGTACACCTAGTGCGTGTTGCCAGTGAGCCAGTGTTGAGAGTTATAATCTGAGACGTGGTCCTTCACTGCAGGCCGTATGATGATGCTCAAAGTCGCTCAGCGAGCTATAGAGAAGGCTATGCTCGGGGTTTCTCTGCGCTATAAACTCATAAATAAGGATATCCGCATTAGAACCAAAGTAACCGACATAACCCAACGGATTAGTTAGCTGAAGTGACAATAAGACGGCCATATAGCTCGAAGAACTAACAAACGATAGGGGAAAACGTTGTCCGGTGGCAGTGACGACCTGGTAAGACATATAGAAGGGCTGTAATGATGATAATGATGATGATGAAAATTAATATTTCCGTAAAGCTTCTTAACTTCCATACGTATAATTTCGTTACTTAATCAATTATTATTTTACAGAATTTCGTAATGTAAATAATATTAATACAAATCTAACTAAAATATTTGTAGGGGGGTCTATTAAATACCGGTTGGATCGAGAGTGAGCATCTTATTATCTCTCGGTTACATCACTCTAGTGGAGCGTCATATCATCGATGGTGGCGAGTTTGAATATAGGGTATCTCGAGAAACCCCTTTCCACTCGTTTGTGCAGTATAAAGTTCAGTGTCCGTGCAGAGCGCGAAAGATTCTGTTTAAGTCATTCAACGCGTGAAGTCATTCTATGAGTGCTAAGATAGTGTCGTGGTTCTGTTCGTTGTAGTAATTCTTCTAGTGCAGGCAAGGAGGATGGTGTAGCTGAGAGGCTGTCCTGTGTTACATTGAGATAAGTTGTGTTGCTGTTGGTTTGCATAATCACGTACCTCACGTTACACTGGTGTGAGATCGTGGCAGGGAAGTGTTACGGTGTGGTAGAAATGTAATTTCTCTTTACTGAATGTAAAGTGCATTTTTTTTATAGGAATAGTGTGACAAACGAGCACACAGTCCACCTGATGGTAAATGGTTGCTGCGGCCCATAGACATCTACATCTATCCTCTATTCCATCTTAGTCCTCACGGGTGACAACGCATCTACATTTTGATTTATAATAGAGGATAGATGTAGATGTCTATGGGCCGCAGCAAACACTTACCATCAGGTGGACTGTGTGCTCGTTTGTCACCCTTTTCCTATAAAAAAAAAATACAATTCAAAATGTAGATGCGTTGTCACCCGTGAGGACTAAGATGGAATGCCTCATTTCCAGTAAAAAGGGCCTCCGGCCACCTGCACTCACCAAGCGAAACGCAGAGGTGAACCTCTACTTCACGCTGGTTTTCTGTGAGGTCGTGGTACCACCCCGGTTCGAGCCGGCCCATCCGTGCGACAGCAAACGCTGCCGCGTGGCTCTACCACTGTTAAAAACTTTACGCTGTCTTATTACTGATCATGATTAATTGCGTAAGCAAGAGAGCAAGTGGAACATCCGCTCCCACAATTTTATTGTTTTTAATAATTAATGGTATCCTGATGTATTTCTGAGATCAAAATTGGGATTTTCTGTTGAATTTTCGACATATTAAATACAGTTTTTATGCGTTCTTCGGTATTTACATTTATAATTGGACTGAACTTTGTGTTTTTTCTATAACTTATATTGGTTCAATATTATTATTTCTGTTACTTAACTTTAGATGTACAATGTTGTGGTAATATTTGAAGGAGCACGTTAGGTTACATTTTTTATATTTGTTTTTATAGTTTTAAAATAGTATTTGTGTCCTTTGTTGAAGGTCCTTGATGAATAAAAACTTTATTATATATAATAGCTATCTATAACGTCTGTTATTTTTCTGAACCAGTGTTAAAGCTTAATTGACTTTCAATGTATAAATAAAAATTAAGTTCGCTGTTTTAAATTGTATAATTTGTACTTTAATATACACAACAAATGTTTATTATTTAAGACTTTAGAACACATATTACTTGCGATTCTACAATTACACAAGCAGTTATTTTTGTTACTTCGTTACAGACTCTCAAAAATTATATTTATATTATTAGTACAAAATTGCATAGAGGATTATACAACAATATTTGATTGAGCGCGGCTTGTAGCGATACGGGTGGCTAGGCCATTACTACCGACGGCGTTTAGCTATACTGGTAATTGTACCGACACTATACTCGTATAATTATGTTCTGTGGCCGACACTGACCGCGGCGGCGAGCGGGGCGCGCTCACGCTTTAGGTTCGTGAAATATGTCGCTACAGGGCTCGTGTACTGGCAGAAAGTTGGCATGATCATCTTTCCGCATAGTTGGATTGAACACTACCTACAGGGGATAATCTTGATAATTATCCCCTGTATCGCGGAGGCGTTTTACATATATAAATTGTACTTGGATAGACATTCCGACGAGGAACAATATTAGTAGATCATGTTAACACTTGCATTTAGGGGGCTGTTAAAAAAGGAAAGGAGATAGATGTGTGCATAAGTACGTGTCCGGTATATAGTGAAATAGTGCCTGAAATTGAGGAGGTACGACAAAGGGGCTTTAAGAGCTTTAAGAAAGACAGAACTCTTTCTTTCTTTAATAATATGTGATGTGTGTGTGTGTGAGTGCGTATCAAGAAGTTGTGCACGATTTCGGCACAGAGTAAAGAGTAAGCACCAGAGGGAAAGCTTCTTAACAACGTCGAAAATGTATACCTATTCAGATGGGGTTGTCAAATGACTGGATTGTATCGTAAAAATTTACCCGAACGCACGTACTTAGTTTGTCTCCCTGTATTGCATACCTTAAGCGGAAGCGCAAGGTATGTTCTACTATCGCCTAAAAATTAAGATTCCAACATTTTATCGAATAAAATCGTATCTAGCAATCATATTATACATATAAATGATATAAAAAGCACATTGTTAGAAAGATAAATGATTGTTGAACTTATTAATATTTTTTTTAAATCGATTAATTGCTATTTTTAAATTAAAAAAAAAGGGTTTTAGTGGCTTATGGTGTGGATTTATCATGTCCCTGTGGCTTGTAAACACAATAACTTTTGAAAATATTAATTGTTTAACTCAATCTATTTTTTAATCTCTTCATCTATCATGTGGGAAGCCACTGAATGTAAATGGCAGTGTAGTTTTGTTTTGTTTAGCTATAATTAATTTTTTTCGGCTCCAAAATGGCGAAATTTTCGTTGATTTGTTAGCCTCGTATACAAAAATATTTCTCTAAATGGTTGTTGTTGTTGTTTTTATTATTCGCTCGAGAGAGCAGGCAAAGGAACTATGCCATACAGCCTTGTCTTCATGTATAATTTTCCTTCATATTTCACTGCTTCACAATATGTTGATGCGTCACATTGTGCAGCCTTGGGAGATTTTGACGGTAACTTGAGCCAACAGGCAGCTGACAGTTGGCGATGGTATCTAAAGGCGCCAACGCCGTCGCGATGAGTTGTTAGCAGCAGTAACAAAGTTTAATAAAAAGAATCCTGATAACAAATTAAACTCTGAGCATTTGGGAATTGGTGGACGTCGAGTGCCTGTATATGTTAGCGAACATTTAACACCGAAAAATAAGCATCTACATGCGGCGGCTCGAAAAAAAGCAAAAGAGACCGGCGCCAAATTTGTTTGGGTGCGGGACGGTAGGATCTTTGTTCGGAAACATGAACAGAGTCATGCCATCTATATTAAACATGAAGAAAGCTTGAAATTAATTGTCTAGTGTTAGAATCTCAATGTTACGATAGATTATCCTTCAAAATGTCTGTAACAATTTACTATCAAAACGTACGAGGTTTGAGGACTAAAACGGAGGATGTTCTTAAAAATATACTTATGAATAATTATAGCTTAATTGTATTTACTGAAACATGGTTGAATAGTAATATAATGAACAGTGAATTTATAGATAAACGTTACGTTGTATATAGAAAGGATAGATCATGCTCAAGGAGTTCAAAGAAAGACGGAGGAGGTGTGATGGTTGCAGTGTCTAAAAATGTTCCTTCTTCTCGACAATCAAATTGGGAAAGTAATGCAGAAGATTTATGGGTATCTATTGATGTTAAAACTAACGACACACTCCAAAAAATTTCTATCTGTGCCGTTTACTTACCTCCTCCTGTTTCTTCTGAAACTTTATCTAGCTTTTTAGAAAACTCTACTGATATCATAGATATATCAGATAAAGTCATAATATTGGGCGACTTTAACTTAGGTTTTATTGATTGGTCCCGTAAGTCGGATAGTGACCCATGTATTGCAACAAATTATGGTTCGAAACTAGGACTCTCTCTTATTGACTTTATGGCTGTCAATAATTTATCGCAAATGAACGATGTCTCTAATGTTGATGGTAGAATACTAGATCTAGTTCTATCCAATGTTGATTGTTTAAATGTTACTAAATCTATAAGTATGCTTAGCAAAGTAGATCAAAAACATCCTCCAATTTTGATATCGATCCCAAAACTTACTTCCGAGTACCTCAAGCCGATAATAAGCCATCGTTACAACTACTTTAGAGCAGACTATGGCAATATTGTACCTTACTTGAAGAGCATTAACTGGCAAGTGGAGCTAGAAAAATGTCAAAATGTTAACGAAATGACTAATATATTTTACCACTTTTTAAATATAGCCGTAACATCCTATATTCCTAAAACAAGACCTAAACTAACTAAATTTCCTTCGTGGTTTAGCAATTCCCTAATTAAAATAATTTCCGAGAAAAGCAAAAAAAGATTAAAATATTTGAAATATAAGAACCCTCGTGATAAACTAGAATACGAGCTTCTTCGCGAACGTGCTCATAATGTAAGTAGTCAATGCCTTTTTAATTTTAAAAAAAGAATTGAAAGCGATATTTCTAAAAATCCAAAAAGCTTTTGGCGTTTTGTGAAGGACAGGCGCAATGGTGTATCCAATATCCCAGCTATAATGTATCAAGCTGATCAGGTCGCAAACACCGGACCAGATATTGCCCAAATGTTTGCAAACAAATTTTCATCTGTTTTTAGTAATGTGGCTGCAAACGACGGCGGTGACGTATCTATGTTCAATAATTCATGTTTAAATTCTGTAAAATTAACTGAAAGAGACATTATAGGTGCAGTCAAAAAGCTTGACATTTTCAAGGGAGCTGGCCCAGATGAGATTCCCCCTGTGTTTGTCAAACGTTGTATCTCGGCCTTAGCGTTACCACTGGCTATTATTTTCAATCAATCTTTGCGTGATGGAGTATTTCCTGATATTTGGAAAAATTCAAAGATCGTTCCGGTATTTAAAAAAGGCGTCATTAATGACGTTAGTAACTACAGACCGATTTCAATTATTTCATGTATTCCTAAATTGTTTGAATCCTTGATATGTCCAATTATTACGCGTCACTTAAGCACATGTATATCAGACCATCAACATGGGTTTAGGAAGGGCCATTCGATTGAAACTAACCTTGTATCATTTATGTCGTATCTCTGTAAAGAAATTGACAAAGGACAGGAAGTTGATGCTATATATATGGATTTTTCTAGTGCATTCGATAAAGTCTGTCACTCGCACTTAATAAACAAGCTAAAAAGATATGGGGTATGTGGATCTTTGCTAGAATGGTTCCAGTCTTATTTAGCAAAAAGACTCCAGTTTGTGGTAGTGAATGGTTACAAATCAGAAAGTTATATAGCGTTCTCAGGCGTCCCGCAAGGATCGCATCTGGGTCCAGTCCTTTTTGCTGCCTTTATCAATGATATAACTTTTGAAATACGCAACTCTGAATTCTGTCTTTTTGCTGACGATTTAAAAATATATAAAACAGTAAAATCTATTGTAGACGTGCAACTCATCCAAAGTGATTTAAGCAGAATTAGTACATGGTGTCAATTAAATGGTATGATACTTAATACTAAAAAATCATATCATATTAAATTCTCAAGAAAGTCTATACCTTTCATGTCCTCCTATAAGATGAACTCTGATACCTTGGAGCAGGTTAAAGAAGTTCGAGATTTAGGCGTAATAGTGGATAGCAAATTAAATTTTAAGTCTCACATTGACGCTACCGTCCAAAAAGCTGGAAGAATGCTTGGCTTCCTAAAACGAAACGCTAAAGGTTTTATGTCAGCCAAAACCAAAATAATTTTATATAACGCCTTGGTTCGAAGTCACCTAGAGTTTGCATCGGTGGTTTGGGGTCCTCAGTTTATCACTTATTCCCAACGCATTGAAAGCATACAGCGTTCATTTACTAGACATCTTGCGTTCCATTCTTCGGGCATTTCCCACCGTAACACCTATAACGTTCGTCTCAAACATTTCGCAATGATGTCACTTAATAACCGTCGTGTATTGTTGAATATATTGTTTTTAAAAAAAATAATTTCTGGTGCCGTAGATTGTAATAACCTACTTCAGTGCATTAATCTTAACATCCCATGCAACTATCCACGCCATCCTATCACTAAAATCTTTTACATCCCTGCCAGTAGAACAAACCTCTTAAAAAATTCGCCTATATCAAAAATTTGCGCCGAATACAACCGGGTATGTGTATTTGTTGACATTGACATTTTTCATGACTCATGCATTAGTTTGAGAAAGAAGTTATCTGTGTACCTGCTCTCTAAGCAGGTTCTTAAAATTTCTTAAAATTTTGTAAAATTATTTTGATAATCTGTGTACTATTTTTGTGCTTTTTTTTTGTTTGCTAATATTCGCATTTATAATAACATGTCTTAGATTTTAAGAGAATGTTGTACACGTCTTTATTGGCGTACATACCAGGCCTTTGTTTTATGTAAGATTTGCATATAAATGTATTGTGTGTTATGCTGTTGATGTGTCATAATAAATAAATAAAAAAAAATAAATAAATAAAGGCGCCTATGCAAACAAACAGCTTATCTTGAGATTCCATCACCATCAGAGCACTTGTTTCACAGTTTCCATTAATAGTTCACATGCGCAGACACTTAATACACAAAATCGCACTACTTTTACATATCAAAGTCCACTTCAAACCATTATTTAAACAATAATACAGGAGCAGCAAGCCGCCGCCGGTCGAGTTCCCGCCAAAACTCTTTCTCTAAATGGGAAGCTACAGCCACAGAGTACTAATGCGTAGTTTAGTTTGGCTCACAGAGTACATTATATATAGGGAATAATGTAAAATAAATAAATTATACTACAAATTTAATTACAAATTTGTTTTGTAACAAAATAGTAAGTTAGCAAGGTTCGATTGTATTTTAAACTATTCATTAATTTGTTTGATTCTTAATTGGCCAAGCATGGCTAAATTTAAAAAAGCGACATCTACTGCAACATGGACAAACTGTCATGACATAATAATACCTCTAAGAAAAATTATAGTATGGACTGTATGCCACTGGTTTGGTAGTGTTTCTATATAGTTTGTGCTGGTTTTTTGTTTTTTTTTTCTGTGGTTTGGCTTCAGTCGCCTTCGTGAGTGGACATTGTTTCGGTTGTTTGCAGCGGCTCAAAAAGATCGCTGTACAAATACACAATATTCGAAAAACCAAATTTCTTAAATACTTAATTATAATAATAATAAGACATTTTTTTATTACAATATTTAAAAGCACAGAATAAATAATAGTAGTACGTACTAAAAGCAAGTAGTATAATTTTTTTTGTCATGGGTGACATTTTCATGGTTTTCGAGGGTGTTGAAACCGATAGGGTTGTCGAAATGTAAATCCAAGATGGCGGCCGCAATAGGTATCAATTTTTTCATCATGGGTGTCATTTTTATGGTTTTCGAGGGTGCTGAAGCCGATAGTGCTGTCGAAATGTAAATCCAAGGTGGTGGCTGCAATAGGTATAAATTTTTTCATCATGGGTTTCATTTTCATGGTTTTCGAGGGTGTTGAAGCTGATAGTGCTGTCGAAATGTAAATACAAGATGGCGGCTGAATTAGGTACCAATTTTTTCATCATGGGTGTCATTTTCATGGTTTCCGAGGGTGTTGAAGCCGATAGTGTTGTCGAAATGTAAATCCAAGATGGTGGCTGCAAAATATATCAATTTTTTCATCTTGGGTGTCATTTTCATGGTTTTCGAGGGTGTTGAAGCCGATAGTGCTGTCGAAATGTAAATCCAAGATGGCGGCTGCAACAGGTATCAATTTTTTCATCATGGGTGTCATTTTCATGGTTTTCGAGGGTGTTGAAGCCGATAGTGCTGTCGAAATGTAAATCCAAGATGGCGGCTGCAATAGATATAAATTTTTTCATCTTGGGTGTCATTTTCATGGTTTTCGATAGAGTTGAAGCCGATAGTGCTGTCTAAATGTAAATCCAAGATGGCGGCTGCAATAGGTATCAATTTTTTCATCATGGGTGTCATTTTCATGGTTTTCGAGAGAATTGAAGCCGATAGGGTTGTCGAAATGTAAATCTAAGGTGGCGGCTGCAATGGGTATTAATTTTTTCATTATGGGTGTCATTTTCATGAGTTTCGAGGATGTTGAAGCCGATAGTGCTGTCGAAATGTAAATCCAAGATGGCAGCTGAAGTAGGTACCAATTTTTTCATCTTGGGTGTCATTTTCATGGTTTTCGAGAGTGTTGAAGCCGATAGTGCTGTCGAAATGTAAATCCAAGATGGCGGCTGAAGTAGGTACCAATTTTTTCATCTTGGGTGTCATTTTCATGGTTTTCGAGAGAGTTGAAGCCGATAGTGCTGTCGAAATGTAAATCCAAGATGGCGGCTGAAGTAGGTACCAATTTTTTCATCTTGGGTGTCATTTTCATGGTTTTCGAGAGAGTTGAAGCCGATAGTGCTGTCGAAATGTAAATCCAAGATGGCGGCTGCAATAGGTATCAATTTTTTCATCATGGGTGTCATTTTCATAGTTTTCGAGAGAGTTGAAGCCGATAGGGTTGTCGAAATGTAAATCCAAGATGGCGGCTGAAGTGGGTGCCAATTTTTTCATCTTGGGTGTCATTTTCATTGTTTTCGAGAGAGTGGAAGCCGATAGTGCTGTCGAAATGTAAATCCAAGATGGCGGCTGCAATAGGTATCAATTTTCTCATCACGGGTGTCATTTTCATGGTTTCGAGGATGTTGAAGCCGATAGTGCTGTCGAAATGTATTTAAACTACTTTAAAAATTCCGTATAATCATGTTATACGTAATTTTTTTAATGCGCTTAAGGTATGCCCAATTGGATTTACCAATATTATATTTTATTATTTTAAGGGTTAAAGTAGATTATTCTTACAAAAAAAAAATATACCAATCGATTCCTTTTAAATAACTGAGAAGACTGTGTAGATTTAAAATTTAACAAAAGTGATATAAGTGTATAAATAACGGCTCAAACGTGTTTTGGTTGTATCAAACAGTGTTATGTGACGTATGTGACTCATCGGGCGATCGCGTTCGAAATCAACTATTACCATATAAGCTCACAAAACGACTCAAACGCAATTTGATGGAACAACCTGTACAGACTTTTCGTCATAAGTGCATGTCGTTACCGTAGCTCAACGGTCACAGCGTTGAACCGAGACATATTTAACGGCCGGAAAGTGGTGGTTCAAACCCGGTTGACAAACTCTGTTACTATTTATTTTTTTATTTTAATTTTTCTTTTATTTTTGCTGAAATGTCGCCAATAAATAAAAAGCCCACTTTCAGAACCAAAAAATGTTTTCAATGTAAGAAAAATATCACAAAGGAAAGTATCAAGTGTTCTATATGTAAAAATAATTATGACATTTCATGTGTAAATATGACGATAAGGAAATTTAATTTGATGACATCTGACTGCAAGAATCAATGGCAATGCGACAAATGCTTAAATAAACATACACTACCTACAAAATCATGTAAAATTAATCCCATTTTTATAAGTACTCCTAAAGCAAGCACATCACAAGCATATACGAGTACAGCACAAGAAAATTCTAATAATAATAAGACAGACAACATAACTCTTAGAAAGCAATTTACTAGGGAAAATGAATACGAACCTATAAATAATGACGTAAAAGTTCACTCATTACTAGAAGAAAATAATAATTCTTTGGAGGATATTTCGTTATCTCCCAGAAGAAGCCGCCCTGATCTTTCTACTCGTAACTATGAAGACGAATATATTCAATTAAAGCCAAAAATAGAGGAATTAAATAGTAAACTTGCCAGTGCACATACAGAAATAGAAAACTTGCACATGGAAAACAATGTTTTACAAAAAGAAGTTCATGAGCAAAAAAATCGAATTAAGCACTTAACTGCCATATGTTCACGGAGTGCCAGAAAGCGCAAATCAAAAATAAAAGGAGACTCGACATTTATGAGACAAAACAAATCCCTTGACGATTCCTCAATACAAACAAGCTACTGCCCTGATTTTGCAATACAAGCTAAAACTAAAGAAATCGATAAGGATACGTCACTTGAAGACATCACGTCGTCTAAAACCACTACTACGGCTAATGAAACTGTAAATAAGATACACATATTTGGTGGGCAACAATGTGTAGGCTTAGCTTCTTCACTGATTCGATCAAGACTCAACAGCAAATATGAAAAATATTGTATTACAGCAGATACAAAACCGCAAGCGCCTACAGAAGAAATTCTTAACGGATGCGAAAATGTTGTTTTTAATAATAAAGATAAAATAGTAATTAATGTTGGTGAAAATAACTGTAACCCTTCTAAGTATTATTAGAACTATCTGCACTTTTGAAAAATAAAACCAGAACTTAACTATTATTGTAATAAGCGTACTAAAAAATGTTTTTTTTAATGAAAACCTTTTGAATAGAAACATTCGCCTTCTATGTAACAATTTCTATAATTGTCATTTCATTCACATTGACGATAAAAAAAACCGCTTTGACATTTGTACTAAATTAATTTTTTTAATAGCCTTGACTACAACAAAAAATTCCTTAGCTTTAACAAACGTCATGATTTAATCCGTTTCCCCCATAAAAATGTAAATAAACAGAAAAGTAGGAAAATCACACAGAAAACTATCTTATATTATTTTTGCTATGAAAACAATTATGCGAGGCACCGGAACGAAAATGTAAATGCTAAAATCGAAGTAACATCTGTAGGGTCAAAACGTGACAATTTTTTTCGTCTGTAAAACCAAATACTTACAATTTTTCACCAAAACATAGCTGGACTTCTTAATAAAACTGATTTGTTGCAGATATACATAACTGATTTTTGTCGTGAAATAGGATGTGAATTAGATGTTATATGACCAATTACTTTAGTACCTATAGTGTCTAAAATCTTTGAAAAAAATATGTATTCTAGAATATACGACTATCTAACATTCTAAAAGTAGAGGAGTAAAGTCCTCAGGTGAAGTGGACTCTGCGGAGGCTGGCCGCAGGCTTAGCGGGCGATTGAGGGAGGGTGGGAGGTCCCCCTTAAAGCTGGGCAGGACACATAATTTTCTTTCTTTACGCGGAATTAAGCAAATTAATTTATAACAACCCCATTATGTTGATCTTTTATTTGATGTAACAACTTATTTACCGTGTTTTATGCAAATAAATGATTCTTGATTCTTCATTCTTGATGATGCATGTGAAAAATTTAAGGAAAAAATAAAAATATTGTAGGGTCGATGCGCTGGTTTTCGGCCTTTTAGTGGAGTTGTTAACTTTAAGGTACTAGAAAAAATAATTGCCATTATGCTGGCCTAGTGCTGTTAATGTTAATGTGTCGTTTACATAATGTAGAATTCATCTTTCTAACTCATTGATACTACAAGAAAAATCTCTTTTTTATAATAATTTTTGACGTGAAAAATATGTAAAATGCTAGTTTTCGGCCCCAAATTTTATATTTCGGCCCACAAGGATTTTAGTTTTCGGCCACTGCATTAGACACAATATAAAAGGTGCCTTAACCTTAACTTAATATAATTTTTCTAAAATTATAATAAAATTTCGTGTCGTTAAATATGGCAATCAAATCTTCTCATTTTTTTTGTACTTTCTCATATTTTCATCATCATCAGCCTTTGCATTACATCCCTTCACAAGTCCACCGCTGAACGTAGGCCTCGCCCAAGGAATGCCACAAAACACGGTCCTGAGCCACCTGCATCCATCGACTTCCTGCATGTCTTACCAGGTTATCACTCCATCTATTGGGGGACGCTCTACACTTCGTCTGCCGTTACGAGGCCGCAATTCGAGAACCATTTTCCACGTTGGTTGTCAGTTCTTCGAGCTATATAGCCGGCCCATTGCCACTTCAGCTTACTAACCCGTTGGGCTATGTCAGTCACTCTGGATCTACTACAGATATCCTCATTTCTAAGTTTATCACGCAAAGAAACTCCGAGCATAGCCTCTCCATAGCTCGCTGAGCAACCTTGAGCTTCCTAATCCGGCCAGCAGTGAAGGACCACGTATCAGTTCCATAGGTCATTACTGGCAACACGCACTGGTTGTACAGTCTCTTTTTGAGGTATACCTGACGAGAAGATGTGCTGTAATTTCCCGAACGCTGCCTCATATTTTATTCCAACAAAATCTATACATTTCAAATCCATTTGGTGCAAAAGTCACATTAAATTTTTTTCCATATCTTCTTCTGTATCGCTTATTAAAATGGCATAACATTAAGTGCAATTTACTTTTACTCTTTCATTTTCCTTCATGGAATTCTTGGATTTTGCGATTTTTCGATTTTGAACTTTAGCACTTTTTAACTTTTCTTTTTACATTCTTTTCTTTTTAAAAATATCTTATCTTTTTTTAACTTAGTTCTAACTTCTCTATTTTAACTTTCTCTTTATCTTTATAAAGTTTTCGCCACTCTGCATATCAAATTGCTACAGAAGAAGGTGTACGTGTACTGTTAATGCTTAGTTTTTTTACGAATTCCGGTTTAAATAAATATTTTTTCTATCACATCTCTGTATTCTTTATTTAATTGTACTGAAGCCGATGTTTCACTAGTTTGTAGAGGTGTACTAGTCTGTTTTATTGGAATATCAACCAGCACATTTTCTAAAGTTTCAAAGGGGTTGTTTGTTATCATCGATGTTAGTGGTGGTGGTATCATCGTGGCGATTGTACTACTTTGAGTTGTTATTATTGCATTACTGAAACCTATTACCATTTCCGGCATTGTCAGTACTGTTGTCATTGGTAGGCTTACTTGAGTAGGGATTACAAGAACATCATCTAACGATACTAAGGAACCGATATCCAAATAACTTCCTGACAAATGCAATGTGGAAATGTTGTTATCGATAAACGATTCTAATCCATCGGTAGATGAATTCGTAGTTACTAGAACATCGCCAACCATGTTTTTTTTTCTGCCAGATTTGATTTTAAATGTTTCAAAACTTTTCTTGTGAAAACTAGGTCTGCGTTAGTTATTTCTTTAGAAATATAATTTTTTCTGGTGTCTGAATTTTCACTAATTAGTCTTTCCGGGGTATTCCGGACACATTTTGAGTAATTCACTACATGGTGATTAAATTCATTAAGTCCATCATTAAGTCCACATTTTCTGAAACCATTTACTAATTATATTTCTTTGGAGGAGCTATCTGAAGAAAATAATGTATTGTTGAATCTTCTTCCTAAAACGCAACGTGAATGAAATATTTCATGAAATGTCCGTCAACCAAAGCAGTATTCAATTTTCAGCTTCCTTATTCTATCATACAATTTTAAGTTGGCCGAAAACTAAATAATAATTTTAGACTCAATCTAGTTTTCGGCCACAGCTAAAATGTGTATTTTAGTTTCATCAATAACCATTAAAATTGCAGTATTTGGTGGCCGAAAAATGAAAGCTAGTGTCTTCGCAAGGATACAATTCATTATAAATAAGAAAAAAGGCTAATAGTAGGTAACCAAATAAATTAAAGAGACAAAGTATTTAGGCTAAACTCGGCTACTTTCCGGCCACATGGCCGATAACCAAATAATAGGAAAATTTTATGTGTCACTTTCCGGCCACCTAATTTATTAACTTTTACAATAAAATATTATAGTAATCTAAGTGAAAATTTAATATTAAGTTATTTATACAGTGAAATATAAGCACAATATTAAATAATCATTGTAAATACAGCGCAAAATTTATTTTTGAGTGAAACGCGCGCCACTATTTTTTTTTGCACGATCTTACACTCTTTGACAGTTCCTGTGCCGGCGTCAAACTGAACTATTTATTATAAATCGCGTGTTGTGTTTACCCGATGAAGTAATGTTGCTATTTATAATGCAACTATTTACAAATGCCTTAAACTTAATTTTGGACGATAATATTCATTAAAATTGTTATTAAATCAAATTTACTGCATCACCTGGTGCCAAAGGCCGAAAACTAGACCCGGTCGGCTTACCGGCGCAACGACCCTATAGCATAAGACAACATGTGTATTAATTATAACTTAGATTAATGTAACAACATATCTATTAATTGTTCGAAATCAAGAGTTTTGGTGTAAGTGGTGGTAGTGGCAGTAATGGCTGTGATGGTGGTAGTGGGCAGTGGCAGTGGTGGTGGTGGTGGTTATAGTAATGGTGGTGTTGATGGAGCCACTTCAGGCCCACTACCTACTACAACTACCTACGATACTACCACCTCCACCACCTTCCCTTCCACCAACACCAATCCCACCACCCTCACCAATGTATGGCGATTGTATTCCAATCATAATGCAGTGGTATTTACTCCTGGGGTCGCGACTCGCAAATAGTAGATAGCTCATATCCTTCCCAAGGAAGCAACCCACCTCTATACTAAAGTGGGTCGATAAAGTCACACATTTAGGCTTATTACGTAGGATATCCTGCCATCTACGGCACTGTCACGGTTAGACTGACTAACGTTTCAAGTAGGTGAGACCGACTTCATCACTCGGTGTCGTACCTGTCCAACACATTCCCACTTACCTATCAATGTTATTACCTAGTTTTATTGTATATAATACGTAAAACGCTACTTACTTCACTTGATCTCTCGGGTACAAAAAAAAAGGAAATATCCTTATTTTCTCTAGAATTATTCATGTATACCGTACAACTATTAGGCATTTTTGCTTGTACAGAACACTTATATAACTTTATAATAACTTAATTCTTATTTATTTTAATTAAAATACTTAAAAGTGATTATTTAATAATTGCAAAAAACTTAATAAATTAATTGATGTATAAAATTTCGAAGTATTGTTGGTCTATTTATTTAAATGCGCACGACTAACAAACAGCCCTTTCGTGGATACTCTGACTGAGCCGGCGCAAAGCGGTTTGTACCCCGACGGAGCGTCGGTGACACTGTCGGTGAGAGCTCACACACACATCTCTGCGGTATGTATGGGTGTGTTCGTAGCGAGCCGTTTGTATGTAGCTTCCCCTCTGGTCGGTTTCTTTACTCATGTGGTTTCGGTGTAACTTGAAATGTACACAGCGCTCCGTCTTTTTCCCATTGTCGGTCTAACATAACAAAGTAAAAAATAATAATGTATGAGTAAAGAATTATGAAAATGTTATGCCCAAAAACTCACAAATTTAAGAATTTTTTAATATCATTCTTCAAATTATAGGCACTTCTTTGCACGCTTTTATTAACTCCCTTTCGTGTATGTTTGTTTGGGTCAAATTTAGCACTTAGATAATACAACAGGGAGTTTACGGTAATATATCAGGATAGCGTTAATTGTTAAGAAATAGTAAAAGTGTGAGAGCGGGTGTTCAACTAGCTGTCTTGCTTACGCAATTAATCATTATAAATAATAAGACAGATCTCTCTAATCTAATATGATCTCTTAGTCACTAGTGATACTTTACATTGCTAGAACGAGTGAGAGATTACAGTTCTACCCTCATTTCTTCATAATTTTTATCTTAATTTCTAACAATATTTTATTTCAGTCAACAAAAAATAAAACTATTTCATATCATATTTAATTATATAACTAACATTCCTCTTAACTACTCAACACAACAGAAGTCGAACGGTGGATTAGAACCCATGAATTTTGAGTTTGCATTCCGCACCCTACCTTAAGGCTTAACGCTTTCATTCTTTACAAGTATATTAAAAAAAATTGTTAATATTGTTCAATCCAATTTTGCATGCCCTAGGCGCATTAACATACGTATAACATTTAATATTTTCACTAATAACCTTATTAAACTTCCAACTTTCCAATAATTTTATGTCAACTTCAATTTAAAAAAAGTTTGGAAAATCCAAAAGTGCGGCAATTATAATGCTCATTTGATAATTATATCATCATTCAGGTTACTCCATTAAGACCAAGACGTATTTAAGTATACATATATACATCCTACTTACTTTTAGAACTTACTACTATTATTTATTCTGTGCTTTTAAAATATTGTAATAAAAATCTCTGATTATTATAATAATCAAGTATGTATGAAATTTGGTTTTTCGAATATTTTGTATTTGTACAGCGATGTTTTTGAGCCGCTGCAAACAACCGATACAGTAACCACTCACAATGGCGGTTGACATCGGACTGAGTAAAGCAGTCTATTTAGTAAAATAAATTATGTATGTAGGCTGCTAAGACACCGAGAATTTCAACGTGTTTATCGCTCCATGCGGACTTGATAAATCTACACCATAAGTCACTTAAACCAATTTTTTATGTAAAAATAGCAATTAATAGATACAGAAAAAAATATTAATAAGTTCAACAATCATTTACCTTTCTGACAATGTGATTTTTATATGATTTCTATGTTCAATATGATTGATAGATACGATTTTATGCTACAAAATTTTCTAATCTTGATTTTTAGGCGCTAGTAGAACATACATACGCGCATTGTGCTTAAGGCATGCAATTAACGTTACTTTGTTTGTCTCCTATCCATTCCTATACCATTTATGACGAAACTTTAGTGAGTTGTAATATATGCGCTCGCGTCTGTTTCTGACAAAAAGTGCTGATTTAGCATGTCTTCGAACGGCGAAGGAAAACATCGTTGTATGTTAAAGATTTTTTTTTATATATATATTGGGGACAATCGACATATCCTTTATTGCTCCAAGCATGTATGATGATGTTCAAAGTCGCTCAACGAGCTATGGAGAGGGCTATGCTCGGGGTTTCTTTGCGCGATAAACTTAGAACCAAAGTAACCGACATAACCCAACGGATTACTAAGCTGAAGTGGCAATAGGCCGGCCATATAGATCGAAGAACTGACAACCGATAGGAGAAAAGGTTGTCGAGTGGCAGTGATGACCTGGTAAGACATGCAGTAAGTCGATGGATGCAGGTGGCTCCGGACCGTGTCTTGTGGCATTTCTTGGGGGCGGCCTATGTTCAGCAGTGAAATTGTGAAGGACTGTAATGATGATGATGATGAGGTAGCGCGCGTATCGTACCGACAAATTTATTTGAAAGTCATATATAATTTAACTCCAATGAATTTATTTTCATTCCTAATTAAACAATGTAACTCTTCCAAATTCAAAAAAATATTTTGTAGTGTTATACTACTTACATTTCATTGTACACTAATTCTTCATTCTGTTTTGATATTCTGCATTCATGTTTTGCATCACTTTATACTATTTTTTTCATTCTGTTTTTGATTTTCTGTATTTATATTTTGCATCACCTTTATTTCTATAGGATCCTGTAACGTTTTTAGACAATAACATATCATTTTACTTAGTATTTTCACACTATTTATCACTTTTAAAATAGCTGTCAATGAAGTCTTACCTTTTATGGTCTTTTATTGAATTCTCTGTAACTCTACAATTTCAGGCTTCATGCACGCAGCCGTGCATAAGTTTTTCCTATGTGAATCATATCTCAATTCATACTTAAATGTAATAATTTCTTAATAAAAGTCCAAAAACCAAAAATTGGTTTTTATGACAACTACTATTTATACCGTTGTCATGGCAATTTTTATTCAAATTCGTTACCGATATGATGTTTTATCTCGATATTTTCACATAAATACTCTTTTGCTCTAGGTCATTTACAATAAATTTCCTTTTAATTTAAATAATTTTTCCGTTCTCTCTAGAAAGATATAAAAGCCGAACAATCGGTGAAGAAATTCAGTGTTGCTTCAGTTCTCGTATCGGAAGCATCTTCTAAAGGCCTTATCCCGGGGCCGCTCAGCCCCGGGATCCTGCAAGCCTCTATCCTGCCTGAAGCCACTGGACTCTACGATCCGTTGCTCTGCCTGAAGTCGCCGGATCCTACAAAACGTTGCTCTGCCTGAAGTCGCCAAGATCCCACAAGTCTCTACTCTACCTGGAGTCGCCGGAACCTACAGACCTCTGTTCCGCCCGAAATCACCGGAACCTACAAACCTCTGTTCCGCCTGCAGTCACCGGATCCTGCAGGCCACTGCGCTGTCTGAAGTCGCTGAGGATCCTGCAAGCTCCTGTCTGGGCTGAAGTCGCCCATCCTGCAATCGCCGCATTCACCTGAGGTCGTCCCCTAGAGACGCCCACGCCTACCCACCTACGCCGTGCGTGCTCGTTCCAGGCGCTGAGAGCACGCTTGGGATCTTCGGACTCAGCAACGACATAAATCTTTTTTTTTATTACCTTTTTTTTAAAAAAATAATTTGTAAATCACATCATCCATCCTCACATTCATACTCCATTTTTGATATATAAAATTGTAAATATTTTCGAATTTTAAATATATTATTTGTCTTGGTCTATTTGGTTGTTTTGCTGATCGTAGGTTAGGTTTTCCTTCTCTTTTAATTGTCGCTTCACGACAGTTTGGCGCCCAACGTAAAAGTCCTCTTTCTCTCTTAATTCTTCACCTTTACTGCGCCTTGTCTAGTTCCTTTTGATTTAATTGCTTTCCCTTTTGTTCTTAACTTACTATTCATCATTCATTTACACATCCTTTTCATACCTTCAAAATTCTAAAACAAAACTTCTTCTAGTTTTTCAACTTATTTGGATTATATTTAGGCCTACAAATAACACTTCATTTACATTCATCACTCTAAGTTACATTCATCACTATAATATTTTTTATTCTAGATAACTTAGAGGTACGATTTTTAATAATATTTTTATTTCTTAAACTTAACTTTACACGTAATTATAACAATGAAAAGGGTTATTAAGTACGAATTCCTTAACAAGGCCGAACTTGAATACGAAGTGAAGATTAGATGTGAGGAACCAGCTAATACTGTTTTGCTTCTAAAAAAACAAGTTTTACGTTTAGTTGCGAATTCTCACCCTGAAGATATTCTGACTTCTCCAATTCCGATCGAGGATGACTTGTCTCAAATTGATTCTACATTGACCTATCTGGACTGTAAAATTAAAAAATTTTTACAAGGTGAAACCAAATATTTACGACTAATAGAAACTTTTATTAACCATGTTTTTTACAGATTAGAGCGAATAGATACTGACTTATATCCAGACTTTAAAGCTAATTTCGAGACTTTGAAGATGAAATATGACGCTATGGCTAAACAATTCGAATCCTTGACTCCACCTTCAACTGAAAATGACGTTCCATCACTTGACCCTCCTGTTGACCCGACTGTTACGGTTGACCCGACTGTCACGGAACTCCCTCTTGTTTCTCAAACTTCTATTCAGGTCCATACCCCGTATCCTCCACCACCACCTCAATCTTTTTCTCCATCCAACGTCTTCAAAGATCTGAAAAGACACACCTTCAATGGTAAAAGCTGTCCAAGATCCTTTCTTCAAAAACTGGAAGAATACTGTATAGCTCGTGGCTTGTCCAAAGACTTGTTGATTTCACAAGCGTTTGAAATTTTCACTGACAATGCTCTTCATTGGTTCAGATTTAAATATAATCAGAATCCAAACTTAACGTGGAACGAACTTTCTTCATTATTAATCAAAGACTTTGGTGGTTTTGATTATGATCACAAACTTTTAGAAGCGATTAGGAATCGAACTCAAGGTCGAGATGAACCTATTGTCATCTATATTTCCATCATGTCTGGAATGTTTTCTCGTCTTTCGAAGAAACTTTCTGAAACAGAACAATTGGAGATTATTTTGAGGAATATTCGCCTATGTTATTCTGTCTTCGTAGCTCTAAAAGACATTGACTCTATCGACTCTCTTTTGGCTACTTGCCAAAACTATGAAAAATTCCTAGACAGAGACAAACAATTTAAAGAACCAAATGTACAACAAAGTCCTCTTATTTCTGAATTCAACTACAAGCATTCCACTTCAAGTTCAGTTGACTCTTCAAATTCTTCTAATAACTCAAGACCTTCTCCTCCCCTCATGAATAAATTCACTTCATCCTACAAATACCCTTCTAGGCAAGTTAATAGTCTCTCTCAAACCAAAGCTCTTCAAGAAAGCTCCTTTTGTGTTCGCTGTCGTAAACAAGGTCATTCTTTAAACACCTGTACTCAACCACGATTCGTGATTTGTTTCAAATGTGGTCTTAAAGGTTTTAAAACTGCAGATTGCCCTACTTGTTCTCCCAAACCAAATACTAGTTCAAAAAACTAACTACTGACTTGAAAAGTAACTTAAACTTTGATAACGACGATTGGACTAATTGGATTAAAACAATTCAAAACTTCTTTTCTTGTTACAAAATCTCTTCTACACTCTACTCCAAGGAACAAGATCTTAATCGTCCATTCGTTAATGTCAAAATTTATAACTTAGCTTTATCTGGTTTACCAGATTCTGGCAGTTCAGTAACTATTCTGGGTAATAATTCTCATTTGGAAATTCTTAAACTGGGCTGCAAACTTTTCAAGTCAGATCATATTACTGTCTCTACTGCTAATAATCAAAAAATTAATTCCTTGGGTTATTTTGACTTACCTGTTCATTTTAATAATCAAACTCATTTAATTAAAGCTTATGTTTTCCCTGAAATATTTCCTTCGCTAATATTAGGTATTGACTTTTGGAGAAAATTTAATCTTTTACCTAGTGTTTTATCTTCTCTTAACTTTACAGAATCTAAATGTTCTGCTATCGAAACTAAAGATACTAAAGTTATACATTATGAGCATTTAACTCCTAACCAAAAGAACATCGCTAACGACATCATCCAACGCTTCAAAACAATTTCTTTTGAGGAAAAAGGTATCCTGGGAAGCACACATTTAATCACCCACAAGATTGATACTGGTGATTCTCTTCCAATCAAACAAAGATGTTATAGACTGTCTCCTGAAAAACAAAAGGCGTTAATTAATGAAGTTGACAAGATGCTGGGATGGAAGGTCATTGAACAATGCGAAAGTCCTTGGTTATCTCCAGTTCTCATCACTCCGAAGAAGAATGGTGAATGGCGTTTCTGTGTTGACAGCAGGAAGCTTAACTCAATTACACGTCGTGATGCTTATAAGTTGCCACTAATAAGCGAAATTTTGGACAACCTGAAGAATGCCAAATACTTATCAAGCATTGACATTGCAAAAGCATTTTGGGAAATTCCCTTGAATCCTGCGGATAAAGATAAAACTGCCTTTTATGTACCTGGAAGAGGTATGTTTAGATTTAAAGTAATGCCTTTTGGCCTCACCAACTCACCTGCAACTCTACAAAGATTAATGGATATGCTGTTTACTCCTGAATTTGAGAACAAGGTATTTTGCTATCTGGATGACATTGTTATTATTAGTGAGACTTTTGATGAACACATATCGCTTCTTATGAAAGTTCATGAAAAACTTTCATATGCTAATCTAACTATTAACTTTGAGAAGAGTCAATTCTTCAAGAAAGAACTGAAATACCTTGGTTTTCTAGTGGACGAGTATGGTCTACGTGCGGATCCAGATAAAATAAAAGCTATTTTAGAATATCCTGTACCTACTTGCAGAAAAGAAGTACGAAAATTCATAGGCACCTGCAGCTGGTTCAGAAGATTCATTCCAAACTTTAGCACTATTGCCTCTCCACTCAACCAACTAACCTGTTCCGGGAAGAACGCTCCTAAATTTTTATGGAATTCACAAGCTGCAGCTGCTTTCCAGAAACTCAAAGAAGCTTTGGTAACTGCTCCTGTCCTTGCTTGCCCTAACTTCGAACTACCCTTTTGTGTACATTGTGATGCATCAAATTATGGCATAGGAGCAATGCTTACCCAACAACAAGATGATAAAGAAGTCGTGATTGCTTACATGAGTAAAGCACTAAATAAAAATCAACGGAACTACTCAACTACTGAAAGAGAAACATTGGCTGTAATAACTGCATTAGAACATTGGCGATGTTACCTAGACAATGGTAAAGAATTTACAATATATACTGATCATGCTGCGCTTAAATGGTTTTAGAATTTATCAAACCCATCAGGAAGACTTGCTCGCTGGACTTTACGCTTATCATGCTTTAACTTTGTCATAAAACATAAAAAAGGAAAGGATAACGTTGTTCCAGATTTATTATCAAGACATAAAAATCAAGAACGTCCTAATACACGAGAAACTTCACCTCAAGGCGTACATCCCATTACGATTGAAGAACCACCTGATCGTAGACTTGAACACTACAACAAAATTTTTCTCGGATGTTCCAACAATCCAGACGCATATCCCAACTACACTATCAGGGATAACAAACTTTACCGCTGTATCCATTCTCCCGATCGTCTAAACGATGACTTTATTTGGAAAGAAGTTCCACTACCTCAAGATAGACAGGCACTTATTGAAGCTAACCATGGTTCCCCTTCAGAACTCCATCTTGGTATCTTCAAAACATTCAAGAAAATATCATTAAAATACTATTGGCCTGGTATGTTTAAGGACATTGCTGAATTAATCTCGACTTGTGAAACCTGCTTAACCTACAAACACCCTAATCATTCTCCCTATGGTCTTATGGGTAAACCCAAACTTTGCTCCAGACCTTTTCAAACTATATCCTTAGATCTTATGGGTCCATTGCCAATGACTCGAAGACGAAATCAGTATATTCTAGTGATTAACTGCAATTTTACTAAATATACTATGATTTTTCCCCTTAAACGTGCTACTTCAGCTAATATTATTAATGTTTTGGAAAATTCAGTTTTTCTAGTTCATGGCATTCCTCAAACTATTATAATGGACAACGCTGTTCAATTTCAGTCGCGAGAATTCCACTCATTTTTAAATTCTTATAATGTTCCTTGTATTTTTCACACAGCTTTATATTGTCCTCAGGTTAATCCTACGGAGAAGTTTAATAGCACATTTATTACAGCTCTAGCATCTCTAGTAGGAGACGATCATAGATCCTGGGACAACCATCTTGCTAAGATTCAGTACGCAATGAACAGCGCTACAAATGTAGCTACTGGTTTTACTCCAAATTTTTTAGTCTTTGGTAGGGAAACAATACCTTGTGGTTCCTTCTATACTCCAACTCAGAACCTCGAGGAATTGGTATTTATGCCTCGTGATATTTACGCGTCTAATGCTGGTCTCCTCTCATCTATATTTCACAAAGTTCAAACTAAACTTCACATAGCTCACGCTAAAAATAGCGCTCGCTATGATCTTCGTCGGTCTTTTAAAGAATTCAATGTGGGAGACACTGTTTGGCGTAAAAACCATGTTTTAAGCGATGCCGGCGCATACTTTAATGCTAAACTTGCCCCTAAGTTCATCAAGTGCAAAGTGATAGCTAAACTGTCACCACTAGTCTATGTGCTTGAAGACCCTAATGGAGTTAGAGGCAAGTGGCACATTAAAGATGTAAAATCATAAATTTTCTTAACTTTTATTTACTATTAATTTGTATATATGTATAAATATCACCATCATTTTCACCTTATTATTTTTATTTCTTTTAATTTGTTTGTTTGTTTGATGATCCAGTGTTCTTCAACACATCTTGCTTTAGGACCTCGAACTTTCGTTGGTTAATCGTCACTTTTTATTTTTATTTCAGACACATCTCGTTGGTGATGTTGCTGATCTCTGGCTTTGAGCTCTACCGCTCTGGCCGTTCTTAATCTTTACTTAAGTCATAGCGACTAAAGCTTACTTGAGGTATTTCTTTACCTTTATCTTCACTTGGGAGCAGCTGACTACTCCCTTAATTTTTATCTTCACTTAGGAGCGGTTGACAACTCCTTAAATAAGCCTGAATGTCCTTTTGAAAACACACTTCTAAGAGTGGTGTTTCTTCGACTAATTTTTTTTTCCCACACAGGAGCGGTTGACTACTCCTTAAATAAGCCTTAATGTCATTTTGAAAACACACTTTTAGAGTGGTAGTCATTGAATGTGAACTCCACCCTTACCTGAATGCAGATGATGAATGTAAGAGATAGTATATCTGATTTTGACTGGTGATGTCTGTTTCTGCAAAGCTGTGTTTTTATGGTTTATTTTAGAATGTATATATCAAAATTTTTGCTGAGTCAAAAATTTTCCAGGGTCGGGGGGAAAATGTAGTGTTATACTACTTACATTTCATTGTACACTAATTCTTCATTCTGTTTTGATATTCTGCATTCATGTTTTGCATCACTTTATACTATTTTTTTCATTCTGTTTTTGATTTTCTGTATTTATATTTTGCATCACCTTTATTTCTATAGGATCCTGTAACGTTTTTACACAATAACATATCATTTTACTTAGTATTTTCACACTATTTATCACTTTTAAAATAGCTGTCAATGAAGTCTTACCTTTTATGGTCTTTTATTGAATTCTCTGTAACTCTACAATTTCAGGCTTCATGCACGCAGCCGTGCATAAGTTTTTCCTATGTGAATCATATCTCAATTCATACTTAAATGTAATAATTTCTTAATAAAAGTCCAAAAACCAAAAATTGGTTTTTATGACAACTACTATTTATACCGTTGTCATGGCAATTTTTATTCAAATTCGTTACCGATATGATGTTTTATCTCGATATTTTCACATAAATACTCTTTTGCTCTAGGTCATTTACAATAAATTTCCTTTTAATTTAAATAATTTTTCCGTTCTCTCTAGAAAGATATAAAAGCCGAACAATCGGTGAAGAAATTCAGTGTTGCTTCAGTTCTCGTATCGGAAGCATCTTCTAAAGGCCTTATCCCGGGGCCGCTCAGCCCCGGGATCCTGTGAGCCTCTATCCTGCCTGAAGCCACTGGACTCTACGATCCGTTGCTCTGCCTGAAGTCGCCGGATCCTACAAAACGTTGCTCTGCCTGAAGTCGCCGAGATCCCACAAGTCTCTACTCTACCTGGAGTCGCCGGAACCTACAGACCTCTGTTCCGCCCGAAATCACCGGAACCTACAAACCTCTGTTCCGCCTGCAGTCACCGGATCCTGCAGGCCACTGCGCTGTCTGAAGTCGCTGAGGATCCTGCAAGCTCCTGTCTGGGCTGAAGTCGCCGATCCTGCAATCGCCGCATTCACCTGAGGTCGTCCCCTAGAGACGCCCACGCCTACCCACCTACGCCGTGCGTGCTCGTTCCAGGCGCTGAGAGCACGCTTGGGATCTTCGGACTCAGCAACGACATAAATCTTTTTTTTTATTACCTTTTTTTTAAAAAAATAATTTGTAAATCACATCATCCATCCTCACATTCATACTCCATTTTTGATATATAAAATTGTAAATATTTTCGAATTTTAAATATATTATTTGTCTTGGTCTATTTGGTTGTTTTGCTGATCGTAGGTTAGGTTTTCCTTCTCTTTTAATTGTCGCTTCACGACAGTTTGGCGCCCAACGTAAAAGTCCTCTTTCTCTCCTAATTCTTCACCTTTACTGCGCCTTGTCTAGTTCCTTTTGATTTAATTGCTTTCCCTTTTGTTCTTAACTTACTATTCATCATTCATTTACACATCCTTTTCATACCTTCAAAATTCTAAAACAAAACTTCTTCTAGTTTTTCAACTTATTTGGATTATATTTAGGCCTACAAATAACACTTCATTTACATTCATCACTCTAAGTTACATTCATCACTATAATATTTTTTATTCTAGATAACTTAGAGGTACGATTTTTAATAATATTTTTATTTCTTAAACTTAACTTTACACGTAATTATAACAATGAAAAGGGTTATTAAGTACGAATTCCTTAACAAGGCCGAACTTGAATACGAAGTGAAGATTAGATGTGAGGAACCAGCTAATACTGTTTTGCTTCTAAAAAAACAAGTTTTACGTTTAGTTGCGAATTCTCACCCTGAAGATATTCTGACTTCTCCAATTCCGATCGAGGATGACTTGTCTCAAATTGATTCTACATTGACCTATCTGGACTGTAAAATTAAAAAATTTTTACAAGGTGAAACCAAATATTTACGACTAATAGAAACTTTTATTAACCATGTTTTTTACAGATTAGAGCGAATAGATACTGACTTATATCCAGACTTTAAAGCTAATTTCGAGACTTTGAAGATGAAATATGACGCTATGGCTAAACAATTCGAATCCTTGACTCCACCTTCAACTGAAAATGACGTTCCATCACTTGACCCTCCTGTTGACCCGACTGTTACGGTTGACCCGACTGTCACGGAACTCCCTCTTGTTTCTCAAACTTCTATTCAGGTCCATACCCCGTATCCTCCACCACCACCTCAATCTTTTTCTCCATCCAACGTCTTCAAAGATCTGAAAAGACACACCTTCAATGGTAAAAGCTGTCCAAGATCCTTTCTTCAAAAACTGGAAGAATACTGTATAGCTCGTGGCTTGTCCAAAGACTTGTTGATTTCACAAGCGTTTGAAATTTTCACTGACAATGCTCTTCATTGGTTCAGATTTAAATATAATCAGAATCCAAACTTAACGTGGAACGAACTTTCTTCATTATTAATCAAAGACTTTGGTGGTTTTGATTATGATCACAAACTTTTAGAAGCGATTAGGAATCGAACTCAAGGTCGAGATGAACCTATTGTCATCTATATTTCCATCATGTCTGGAATGTTTTCTCGTCTTTCGAAGAAACTTTCTGAAACAGAACAATTGGAGATTATTTTGAGGAATATTCGCCCATGTTATTCTGTCTTCGTAGCTCTAAAAGACATTGACTCTATCGACTCTCTTTTGGCTACTTGCCAAAACTATGAAAAATTCCTAGACAGAGACAAACAATTTAAAGAACCAAATGTACAACAAAGTCCTCTTATTTCTGAATTCAACTACAAGCATTCCACTTCAAGTTCAGTTGACTCTTCAAATTCTTCTAATAACTCAAGACCTTCTCCTCCCCTCATGAATAAATTCACTTCATCCTACAAATACCCTTCTAGGCAAGTTAATAGTCTCTCTCAAACCAAAGCTCCTCAAGAAAGCTCCTTTTGTGTTCGCTGTCGTAAACAAGGTCATTCTTTAAACACCTGTACTCAACCACGATTCGTGATTTGTTTCAAATGTGGTCTTAAAGGTTTTAAAACTGCAGATTGCCCTACTTGTTCTCCCAAACCAAATACTAGTTCAAAAAACTAACTACTGACTTGAAAAGTAACTTAAACTTTGATAACGACGATTGGACTAATTGGATTAAAACAATTCAAAACTTCTTTTCTTGTTACAAAATCTCTTCTACACTCTACTCCAAGGAACAAGATCTTAATCGTCCATTCGTTAATGTCAAAATTTATAACTTAGCTTTATCTGGTTTACCAGATTCTGGCAGTTCAGTAACTATTCTGGGTAATAATTCTCATTTGGAAATTCTTAAACTGGGTTGCAAACTTTTCAAGTCAGATCATATTACTGTCTCTACTGCTAATAATCAAAAAATTAATTCCTTGGGTTATTTTGACTTACCTGTTCATTTGAATAATCAAACTCATTTAATTAAAGCTTATGTTTTCCCTGAAATATTTCCTTCGCTAATATTAGGTATTGACTTTTGGAGAAAATTTAATCTTTTACCTAGTGTTTTATCTTCTCTTAACTTTACAGAATCTAAATGTTCTGCTATCGAAACTAAAGATACTAAAGTTATACATTATGAGCATTTAACTCCTAACCAAAAGAACATCGCTAACGACATCATCCAACGCTTCAAAACAATTTCTTTTGAGGAAAAAGGTATCCTGGGAAGCACACATTTAATCACCCACAAGATTGATACTGGTGATTCTCTTCCAATCAAACAAAGATGTTATAGACTGTCTCCTGAAAAACAAAAGGCGTTAATTAATGAAGTTGACAAGATGCTGGGATGGAAGGTCATTGAACAATGCGAAAGTCCTTGGTTATCTCCAGTTCTCATCACTCCGAAGAAGAATGGTGAATGGCGTTTCTGTGTTGACAGCAGGAAGCTTAACTCAATTACACGTCGTGATGCTTATAAGTTGCCACTAATAAGCGAAATTTTGGACAACCTGAAGAATGCCAAATACTTGTCAAGCATTGACATTGCAAAAGCATTTTGGGAAATTCCCTTGAATCCTGCGGATAAAGATAAAACTGCCTTTTATGTACCTGGAAGAGGTATGTTTAGATTTAAAGTAATGCCTTTTGGCCTCACCAACTCACCTGCAACTCTACAAAGATTAATGGATATGCTGTTTACTCCTGAATTTGAGAACAAGGTATTTTGCTATCTGGATGACATTGTTATTATTAGTGAGACTTTTGATGAACACATATCGCTTCTTATGAAAGTTCATGAAAAACTTTCATATGCTAATCTAACTATTAACTTTGAGAAGAGTCAATTCTTCAAGAAAGAACTGAAATACCTTGGTTTTCTAGTGGACGAGTATGGTCTACGTGCGGATCCAGATAAAATAAAAGCTATTTTAGAATATCCTGTACCTACTTGCAGAAAAGAAGTACGAAAATTCATAGGCACCTGCAGCTGGTTCAGAAGATTCATTCCAAACTTTAGCACTATTGCCTCTCCACTCAACCAACTAACCTGTTCCGGGAAGAACGCTCCTAAATTTTTATGGAATTCACAAGCTGCAGCTGCTTTCCAGAAACTCAAAGAAGCTTTGGTAACTGCTCCTGTCCTTGCTTGCCCTAACTTCGAACTACCCTTCTGTGTACATTGTGATGCATCAAATTATGGCATAGGAGCAATGCTTACCCAACAACAAGATGATAAAGAAGTCGTGATTGCTTACATGAGTAAAGCACTAAATAAAAATCAACGGAACTACTCAACTACTGAAAGAGAAACATTGGCTGTAATAACTGCATTAGAACATTGGCGATGTTACCTAGACAATGGTAAAGAATTTACAATATATACTGATCATGCTGCGCTTAAATGGTTTTAGAATTTATCAAACCCATCAGGAAGACTTGCTCGCTGGACTTTACGCTTATCATGCTTTAACTTTGTCATAAAACATAAAAAAGGAAAGGATAACGTTGTTCCAGATTTATTATCAAGACATAAAAATCAAGAACGTCCTAATACACGAGAAACTTCACCTCAAGGCGTACATCCCATTACGATTGAAGAACCACCTGATCGTAGACTTGAACACTACAACAAAATTTTTCTCGGATGTTCCAACAATCCAGACGCATATCCCAACTACACTATCAGGGATAACAAACTTTACCGCTGTATCCATTCTCCCGATCGTCTAAACGATGACTTTATTTGGAAAGAAGTTCCACTACCTCAAGATAGACAGGCACTTATTGAAGCTAACCATGGTTCCCCTTCAGAACTCCATCTTGGTATCTTCAAAACATTCAAGAAAATATCATTAAAATACTATTGGCCTGGTATGTTTAAGGACATTGCTGAATTAATCTCGACTTGTGAAACCTGCTTAACCTACAAACACCCTAATCATTCTCCCTATGGTCTTATGGGTAAACCCAAACTTTGCTCCAGACCTTTTCAAACTATATCCTTAGATCTTATGGGTCCATTGCCAATGACTCGAAGACGAAATCAGTATATTCTAGTGATTAACTGCAATTTTACTAAATATACTATGATTTTTCCCCTTAAACGTGCTACTTCAGCTAATATTATTAATGTTTTGGAAAATTCAGTTTTTCTAGTTCATGGCATTCCTCAAACTATTATAATGGACAACGCTGTTCAATTTCAGTCGCGAGAATTCCACTCATTTTTAAATTCTTATAATGTTCCTTGTATTTTTCACATAGCTTTATATTGTCCTCAGGTTAATCCTACGGAGAAGTTTAATAGCACATTTATTACAGCTCTAGCATCTCTAGTAGGAGACGATCATAGATCCTGGGACAACCATCTTGCTAAGATTCAGTACGCAATGAACAGCGCTACAAATGTAGCTACTGGTTTTACTCCAAATTTTTTAGTCTTTGGTAGGGAAACAATACCTTGTGGTTCCTTCTATACTCCAACTCAGAACCTCGAGGAATTGGTATTTATGCCTCGTGATATTTACGCGTCTAATGCTGGTCTCCTCTCATCTATATTTCACAAAGTTCAAACTAAACTTCACATAGCTCACGCTAAAAATAGCGCTCGCTATGATCTTCGTCGGTCTTTTAAAGAATTCAATGTGGGAGACACTGTTTGGCGTAAAAACCATGTTTTAAGCGATGCCGGCGCATACTTTAATGCTAAACTTGCCCCTAAGTTCATCAAGTGCAAAGTGATAGCTAAACTGTCACCACTAGTCTATGTGCTTGAAGACCCTAATGGAGTTAGAGGCAAGTGGCACATTAAAGATGTAAAATCATAAATTTTCTTAACTTTTATTTACTATTAATTTGTATATATGTATAAATATCACCATCATTTTCACCTTATTATTTTTATTTCTTTTAATTTGTTTGTTTGTTTGATGATCCAGTGTTCTTCAACACATCTTGCTTTAGGACCTCGAACTTTCGTTGGTTAATCGTCACTTTTTATTTTTATTTCAGACACATCTCGTTGGTGATGTTGCTGATCTCTGGCTTTGAGCTCTACCGCTCTGGCCGTTCTTAATCTTTACTTAAGTCATAGCGACTAAAGCTTACTTGAGGTATTTCTTTACCTTTATCTTCACTTGGGAGCAGCTGACTACTCCCTTAATTTTTATCTTCACTTAGGAGCGGTTGACAACTCCTTAAATAAGCCTGAATGTCCTTTTGAAAACACACTTCTAAGAGTGGTGTTTCTTCGACTAATTTTTTTTTCCCACACAGGAGCGGTTGACTACTCCTTAAATAAGCCTTAATGTCATTTTGAAAACACACTTTTAGAGTGGTAGTCATTGAATGTGAACTCCACCCTTACCTGAATGCAGATGATGAATGTAAGAGATAGTATATCTGATTTTGACTGGTGATGTCTGTTTCTGCAAAGCTGTGTTTTTATGGTTTATTTTAGAATGTATATATCAAAATTTTTGCTGAGTCAAAAATTTTCCAGGGTCGGGGGGAAAATGTAGTGTTATACTACTTACATTTCATTGTACACTAATTCTTCATTCTGTTTTGATATTCTGCATTCATGTTTTGCATCACTTTATACTATTTTTTTCATTCTGTTTTTGATTTTCTGTATTTATATTTTGCATCACCTTTATTTCTATAGGATCCTGTAACGTTTTTAGACAATAACATATCATTTTACTTAGTATTTTCACACTATTTATCACTTTTAAAATAGCTGTCAATGAAGTCTTACCTTTTATGGTCTTTTATTGAATTCTCTGTAACTCTACAATTTCAGGCTTCATGCACGCAGCCGTGCATAAGTTTTTCCTATGTGAATCATATCTCAATTCATACTTAAATGTAATAATTTCTTAATAAAAGTCCAAAAACCAAAAATTGGTTTTTATGACAACTACTATTTATACCGTTGTCATGGCAATTTTTATTCAAATTCGTTACCGATATGATGTTTTATCTCGATATTTTCACATAAATACTCTTTTGCTCTAGGTCATTTACAATAAATTTCCTTTTAATTTAAATAATTTTTCCGTTCTCTCTAGAAAGATATAAAAGCCGAACAATCGGTGAAGAAATTCAGTGTTGCTTCAGTTCTCGTATCGGAAGCATCTTCTAAAGGCCTTATCCCGGGGCCGCTCAGCCCCGGGATCCTGTGAGCCTCTATCCTGCCTGAAGCCACTGGACTCTACGATCCGTTGCTCTGCCTGAAGTCGCCGGATCCTACAAAACGTTGCTCTGCCTGAAGTCGCCGAGATCCCACAAGTCTCTACTCTACCTGGAGTCGCCGGAACCTACAGACCTCTGTTCCGCCCGAAATCACCGGAACCTACAAACCTCTGTTCCGCCTGCAGTCACCGGATCCTGCAGGCCACTGCGCTGTCTGAAGTCGCTGAGGATCCTGCAAGCTCCTGTCTGGGCTGAAGTCGCCGATCCTGCAATCGCCGCATTCACCTGAGGTCGTCCCCTAGAGACGCCCACGCCTACCCACCTACGCCGTGCGTGCTCGTTCCAGGCTCTGAGAGCACGCTTGGGATCTTCGGACTCAGCAACGACATAAATCTTTTTTTTTATTACCTTTTTTTTTAAAAAATAATTTGTAAATCACATCATCCATCCTCACATTCATACTCCATTTTTGATATATAAAATTGTAAATATTTTCGAATTTTAAATATATTATTTGTCTTGGTCTATTTGGTTGTTTTGCTGATCGTAGGTTAGGTTTTCCTTCTCTTTTAATTGTCGCTTCACGACAATTTCTACAATATTCTTCTTGCGGCAGCAACGCGTCTGGTACCAGAAAGTTAAAAATAGAAATCACACAAATTTATAATTCGAATGTTATTTCACGATTGGGTTGTCTGAAAGCCAGCTAAATACCTGAATAATTGCCACTTAGACATTTTAACTTAGTTTCTTATCGTGTCACTAAACTAAAAAGTGAAGAAAAACATCTCTAAGAAAACTACATGTCTAGGATATTAGAAAACTTTTCAAAAATGTGTGAAGTCTGTTGGTACGTATTTGGATGACGCGACGGACTCTACCTTGATTTAATTTCTTCTTAAGAACGAGAAGCTGTAGGATGTATGTAGTCAGTTACTTTGCCTTTATTAAATATATTATTTGTAAATTTTTCTGTTTCAATTATGTGTCATAACTGGAAACAACATGTTTTCTAAAATACGCAATTGAACGCTTGTCTCTGCGCTCTTGTCTCTGTCTGTAAACAACAAATAGCGCCTGTTTCAAAAGTAGACTTTTGTGGTCACGTTGTGTGGCTTAAAACGGAAGTTGGTTTGCTTTGAACCTATCCTTTATAGTAAGTTTTTCTTTCAGCGTACACACAATTGAGTTAATCATACCGGTCCTGACTCAGATGAACTTCGTGCGCTTGAGTTCACAATACACGTCTATATTAAATGCTTTTATTTGTAAGGTTTATTATTTGAATTCTGTGCATTTATCATCTTACTTTTTTTAATAAGTAAAGCTGACAAATGTGTTCAAAGTTACCGATCGTCCCGATTAAGATTCAAAAATGCAAACGACTGAAAAAGACTCAGGTTTTTGTTACATACAATACGAAACAGATAAGTGTTGTTATGCTTTTCAACGATTGTATACTGTAAGAACATGGTCTGTTCCTAATTTGTAAACTGTATGGATGCAGATATAATAGATGTACAGTTCGCATCCACAACTGCTGATCATGTGGTCCCGAGTTTGAATCCTGGGCCAAAATCAGATAATCAGTTTTCTGCCGAGAACTTTTCAGTAATATCTTGGAGTCAGGAAGTTGTTTCAATAGCTGTTGACTCTTTGCCTGATCTTTCCCCTATCGTTTCGTAATTCTATCCTATCAAACTATAAGATTGAGGGAACAGAGAGTACACCTGTGTTTGTGCACATACTCTTGAACTATAATCTTGTCCTGCATAGATGGCTAGCCTACGTTGATAACTGGCTACTCTGACCAAATTTCGGTGCAGAGGAAATTTCTACTGTAATAACTACAGTTGCAGTACTGACTGGCACGTAAGTAAAGTCAGAAATTAGGAAAGATCTATATTCAGCTGTTGCACGTATGTTTTAACTTTACTTAGCTTTTTTAAAAAATGCTAGTAGTATCATAATTTAAGTAATAGTTGTAGTACATTGAAGTAGGTTAACCTTGGACTCAGCAATATTGTTATTTTTGAAATAGTTTGTTAAGCAAACACAGGTTGTGTTAGCGCACACACTCGTGCATTATAACCCTGCCCTACGCTGATGGCTAGTCTCCGTTTCGACTCAGCGCCGTGATAATAGGTAGAGCTACAGTGCCGCTCGAAACGTAAGTAAATCTCAGAAATGAGAAAAGACCTAGCTCCGTCTGTTGATCCCATCGCACATTGATTAGAAGACTGTCACTATCCAAAAATATAGATTTTTCATTAGGAGCGAAACAATTGCGACCGGTATAGGTAAAACAAAATATTGACATACAAACTTTACTATCTAATAAATATAACTAAAATTAGGAGCCTTGTCAATAAATTTTGTAGTTAGGTCTTTGAAGAACATTCGTATAAGAAGTAAAATTATACCTTAAGAGCCCTCTTACATTTCAGCGTTTCACAAATTTAGGTATTTTACGCACCGAGCGGGCGGCGAGCTACGCGACCGATACTTTCTTTCATATCTATTCACTCACTCGCACTATAATACTCTGAGTATGGCGATTAAACGATCTTGATCTTCCATAATACAAAGTTTTCTTAGGATGGACTTCAGTGGATGGAATATTTTTGATGTGTCATTTTAATGTTAATCTTATTAATTTATTATTATATATTTTATTATTTATTATTATATACCATTTTGATATATTATTTATTATTTATGAAATTTAGTGTCAAAATAAGTACACATAAATATTTTAATTATTACGCCGTAATCGAATGTTAATAATCGATTATGTCTACTACCGGTAGAATAGTGGTATAAATAAATAAATAGTACGGTTGCAACCTGTTTTAATAAATATAACAACAAAATGTAACTAATATTTTTTTTATCGTTACTTATAGTCAATTACCATATTTTTTATAAGAAAAATATTTGCTGCGACGGCATTGACCGAACTTTTCTCTAGTCGATAATTTCAGGCAGTACACACTTTTCATAAAAAGCTTGTAAATTGGGTAACATATTGAAAATCTAAAATTGGTCGTCTTTGTAATTTTTTAGTACTTTTACTGCATAATCTGGGCCAATACATATTTTGGCAAGTATTCAGACATTTTATTTGCCAAATGAAGCTGGCCTTGAATTTGGTAAAACCAGTCATTATTTTGATTTAATGTTACACTTGAATCACTGAATTTATAATCTTTAACTTTTTTTGTCGAAAGGCCGTGTCAAAATCTATTCCGAAAGCTGAAATAGGACATTTAACTTTAATAAGACCGTCGCTGTATAAATCATTAGGTGACGCCCTCAAATAACAATGATCTAGGTCAAGGGTCGGCAACCTTTTGAGTAGGAAGAGTCAAAAATTACAATTTATAAAATTTAAAACTTTTTAAACAGCCACAATTTTTTTCTTGCTAACCATAAATAGTGCTAAATATATATATATATATATATATATATATATATATATATATATATATATATATATATATATATATATATATATATATATATATATATATATATATATATATATATGGTATTATTAGATAATCACTTATTATTTAAGTAAAAATTAAAACAATTAAACATTTATTTACATTGTAAGTCTTACAACACTAAATTATACTTCAATAACAAACAATTGGGCAAACAAATTCAGTAGAGTCCAAGGGGGAGGCATTGGCCGTTAATTTGGATATAGCGAAGGCTTTCGATCGGATCTGGTACAAAGCGCTTCTTTCGAAGCTCTCTTCCTATGGGCTTCCCGAGAAATTGTGCAATTGGATCACCAGCTTCCTTGCAGATTGGAGCCTCAAGGTCGTTGTAGACGGCGCATGCTCTGACTACAAGCCTATTAACGCTGGTGTTCTACAAGGCTGTGTGCTATCACCAACGTTGTTTGTCCTGCATATCAATGATATGTTGCAAACTTGTAACATTCATTGCTATGCAGACGACAGCACTGGTGATGCCTTATTTACCGGCCGTGGCAATATTTCTCGGGCAAACGTCGCCGAGTACCGGGGTAAACTTGTGTCTGAAGTTGAGTCTTTGCTGAACAGTCTCGGATTGGGGGCGACTAATTCTAGTCTAGTTCAATCACCAGAAGACACAAGTTTGCGTGTTTACCGCTAAAAAGATCCCTTTTGTCGTTTCTCCTCAGTTTCAAGGCACTCCCCTTGCTGCCTCAGCTAGCATCGGAATCCTTGGCATCGATATATCGAATAATGTGCAGTTTCGTGGTCACTTGGAAGGGAAGACCGAATTAGCCTCTTAAAAGCTTGGCGTGCTCAGCTCAAAAACAGTATTTCATGCCGGCACATCGCTTGCAACTTTACAAAGCGCAAGTTCGGCCTCACATGGAATACTGTTCTCATCTTTGGGTTAGGGCACCCCAGTGCCAGCTCCTTCTACTTGCCCGCATCCAGCGCAGAGCGGTTTGAATCGTCGACGACCGTGTGTTTTCTGATCGGCTGGATACACTGGCACTGCGTAGAGATGTTGCATCTCTTTGCGTATTTTATCGCATCTATCACGGGGAGTGCTCTGAGGAATTGTTCGGACTAATTCCAGTTCAATTTCACCACCGCACATCGCGACAAAACTTGCGATACCATCCACACCATCTGGATGATTAGCGGTCCACCACTGTGCGATTTAGAAGAAGTTTTCTCCCTCGCACAACTTCCTTTTGGAATCAATTACCACCAGCGGTTTTTTCGGACCGATACGACTTAGGAACCTTTAAGAAAAGAGCTTACACCTTTCTAAAAGGCTGGTAACGCATCTGCAAATCCTCTGGTGTTGCGGTTGCTCATGGGCGGCGAAAGTCATTTACCATCAGGTGAGCCGCAAGCTCGTTCGACCCTCTTCTATAAAAAAATGGGAGCCTTGGCTTTGTATGGTTATTCAAGTAGAAAATTTAAATAATGTACTTAAAAACAAAAAAACAATAACATACATTTAAGCAAACAAATTCAATGGTAACGTTGGCTTTGCAAGGTTTTAGACAGTTTGCAAAAATTTAGCTCATAACTTGTTGTTTTAAGTTTCAAACACGGCTCTGAATTTTCATTAATTTGTAAGTTGGCTTCTTACTTTACTTTTAATTATATTCATGCAAGAAAACGCTTGCCCGCACGAATATGTCGATCCGAAGATAGTCAGCACTCCAACTTTTTCACCTCACTGTAGCAATCTGGAAGACTATTCGTCAAATATAAGTGTCTCAACTCGCGACATTTTTTATAAAGCCATCCATTATTTGTTACGTACATACATTTTTGGACCTCCAACTCTTTCAACTTGCTTTTCAACTCTGTATATTTTCAACTCCACAAAGCTTTACTTTTTAAATCGATCAATTGCATTTCTAGAGATCCAGTATCAACTCCAAATGGCTCAGTGTGGATCGATTTTTAAATGTTTTTTTTTATAAAATAAATAAATTTGCGTATGAAACTAAAGACCCGCAGCTTCATATCCAAAGAGATGGCTCGCGAGCCGCAGGTTGCCGACCCCTGATCTAGGTCAATGAATAGACCAATTGTGCCAATGCTTCTGACAGTGGTAGAGCCACGCGGCAGTTTTGCTCTCGCACGGATGGACCGGCTCAAACCGAGGTGGTACCACGACCTCACAGAATACCAGCGTGAAGTAGAGGTTTACCTCTGCATTTTGCTCGGTGAGTGCAGGTGGCCGGAGGCCCTTTTTACTGGAAAAGAGGCATTCTAACTTAGTCCTCACGGGTGACAACGCATCTGCATTTTGATTCGCAAACGAGGATAGATGTAGATGTCTATGGGTCACAGCTACCACTTACTGGTGGACTGTGTGCTCGTTTGTCACCCTATCCTATAAAAAAATGCTACAGACTCGTTGTCCCTACCATGTTTAATGGAAGAGACGTGACCTAATTTATAACTAATTAAAATAGTTTTAAACCGATTGATCAAAAATTGCGGTCGTAGTTGACGATGCTCTAGCATGCAGGCAATCGACGCACACTACGATAGCAATCGACGCACACTACGGTAGTATCTAAACGATGCAGCGCCCGAAATCAACTGACGCAGGTCCACCCTCGGCAAGCGCTCGCGCGTTAACTCGGCAGATGGCCGGCGCAGTGAAATATATAGTACATTTATTCAATTAATTAAAATTTAATAGTAACGATTTAAAAAGTAAAAATAATTGTATAGTTTAAGCAAAATTTTGATGATTATTTTGGTATAAATTTTACGTCTAAAGGATGTAGAACTTCGGAAATATAGAATTGAATTATGTCGATTGTTTTTCCTAGCGTGAAAGGCATATAACGGAAATGTATTCTGTAATTATTAAAGTGTAGGATATTTGGGAGATAAAATATTTTTTTGATGGTCGATATTCAATATAATCTACACATTAGAGCTCCCAAATCATGTCTTCGAGAGTTTTTGTATAAACATGCATCGGGAGAATGATTATTACTGATTAAATAAATAAGTTATCTAAAATCCGCTCTGAGCTTATTTGAGGAGAGAAAACGAACTATTTTTACCAAGTAATTGTTATTTAAAACAACGAACGGTAAACATACAATTTCTACGAGGAAACCTTGCATAAGATTATTATCTGAGTAATTTAATTTTATAAAAATCTCAATGACTCATCACGTTTACAATGTATCGCTTTCCCCTTTTCAAAGCATTCTTTATTGATGCAATATATTGGTCGGGAACATAAATTGGACCAGATTTTAAAAGATTTTTTATTTCTCTTTCATTTTTTTTATAGGATAAGGGTGACAAACGAGCACACAGTCCACCTGATGGTAAGTGGTTGTTGCGGCCCATAGACATCTACATCTATCCTCTATTACAAATCAAATTTAAGATGAGTTGTCACCCGTGAGGACTAAGATGGAATGCCTCATTTCCAGTAAAAAGGGCCTCCGGCCACCTGCACTCACCAAGCGAAACGCAGAGGTAAACCTCTACTTCACGCTGGTTTTCTGTGAGGTAGTGGTACCACCCCAGTTCGAACCGGCCCATTCGTGCGACAGCAAAGGCTGCCGCGTGGCTCTACCACTGTCAATTGTTGAATGAACTGCGTCACCCTCGTTATACATATGACCTTTCACTATAAATTTGTGGATTATAGATTTTACATGCATACAAATATAAAGAAAACATGAACTGTTTTTTTTTTGTTGGCCAGAACAATTATCTCAATAAAATATGAAATCAGAATCTGGATGAAATTAAGACTTCCTTATAATTATTTTAGCAAGCAGGCTCCTATTTCACTGACTCCTCTTTAGCCTCCTACTTCAGTCCAAAAACCATTCAGTGTGATCTTTTCTCAGTTCAGATATAGTAAAATTTAAATAATTTAATTTACTTTTGTAATAAGAGACTGATATTTCTCCTTTAGGTACAGTCATGACCGCCGGCAAGTCGTATCAATGCTTTTATGTAACTTCTTATCATTTTTTTTCTCTAATCTACTTCCATCCTTTTGTTTTAAATCACTTTAGTATTTGTCTTTGAGATCTTGTTTCATATCCGCATTCTTATATGCTGTAAATATATCGCATTAGTCTTTTTTCGGTAAGAAAAAATGTTTAATTCTTTGTGATTTTTTTTTTCTTTAGATATGTATTTTTACGAATGGTATATTTTTATATACACTAAGCTTGCTAATCCCTGTATAGGTCAGTTAATGTCTTTGCACCCTCAATAAATTCCTTAGAAATTTTTTTTACGCAAATAGTGGTAGTCGATTCTGGGTATACTATTAATATGACATCGTACTTCATTGAGAACCTCTTCAGAATTTGTTTTTTTTTTATTATTGTTATTGCCTCTTTTCTCACCAACTATTATACCTTGCTCATTCTTTTGTGCAACACTCTTCTAATAGCCCTTTGCAACCGCCTATATATTTTTTTAATAGGAGAGGGGGCAAACGAGCATGCGGCTGACCTGATGGTAAGAGACTACCGCCGCCCATGAACGAACGCAGCACCAGGGGAATTGCAGATGTGTTGCCGGCCTTTAAAAAGGAGTAGGCTCTTTTCTTGAAGGTCCCTAAGTCGTATCGGTCCGGAAAAATCGCTGGTGGTAAACTATTCCACAAGGAAATTGTGCGAGGAAGAAAACGTCTTCTTAACCGCACAGTGGTGGACCGCCAAACATCCAGATAGTGTGGATGGTGTGGATCGTTAGATTAGTTAGGATGAGGTTCTTTGCGAAATTCTTCAAGGCCAACCTACGTTGTGAGTTAGTGTGGGATTCCAATAAGCTTGGGCCAGAAGTAATTTTTTGGTGATCACAGCTTGTTACTAACGGTATGTTCATCCGCAGCTAATAGTTCTCTGAAGTGTTGCTATACTCTCACCACATCAGACGATGTCTGCTGAATCATTAAAGGATATAAAGCTACCCTCTAAAGCTGCATCATATATCTGTCCTCCTCTTCCGTCGGTTTTAGATGACCAGGTTGTATGGTGGCCATTAAATACTTTTCACATTACACGAAACCAGGCTCGACTTCTTGACACGCACTCACATACACATACATACACCTAATACTATGTTGTTGGTTGCTAATAATTTTAGATTCACATGTATGCATGCGTGTTCTTACAATAAGTGGAACATGATATTGTCTTGGTTTTTGCTACACTTGTAATGTACATAGTGGTCCGTCTATCTTTGGTTTCTGGTTTGAATGGCCCGTATGATTTTTTTCAGTTATTATATTAATCAGTATTTCATTAAAACTGTAAGATGGAAATGAAACACATATCGCCATTACAAATAATAATCTATTTTCTCTTTTGACACACTTATATATTTACAATTATCTATCTCGCTTGCACACCATTTACACTACTTTATTTTTATTTTAATCTTTTGTACCCATATTGTTACCATACTTCCGTCACTTTTCACATTAAAATTTACGTTTGTTTTATAGGATAGAGTGACAAACGAGCACACAGTCCACCTGATGGTAAGTGGCTGCTGCGGCCCATAGACATCCACATCTATCCTCGCTTGCGAATCAAAATGCAGATGTGTTGTCCCCGGTTTGGACTAAGATGGAATGCCTCTTTTCCAGTAAAAAGGGTCTTCGGTTCTCTACACTCACCATACGAAACACAGCAGTGTTAATTTGCTATTTTACGCTGGTATTCTGTGAAAGCGTGGTCCTTCCCCGGTCGAGCCGACCCATTCGTGCTACAACTATACCACTAATATAGTTGCAGCATGGCTCTACCACGTACACGTACGTGCCGTTTTAACATTTATTCTATTATCTATTATTTATTATCTGTTATCCTTACACAATCCCATCTAATGTTAAGAGCTGATCTAAATAATTGTGTTATTTAGATTATCGTCCTCATTTCTTATTTAACCGTCTCATTATATTTTACAAACGAGTTCGATATTTCGCTGAACTGTCCAACAAAAAACCCCTTGAAGTCTTAAGAAACTAGATATCCATTGAAACCTTCAAAGTTTTCAAACTATTAGAAGAGGAGATCTCAAATATTAACTCGCCAAACCTTACAAAAGATGATGCAAAAGTTCGATACTCGTTTTTTTTAATTATTTACTTTTTTATTTAGGCACCAACAAGATATAACTTTTACAATTTTTTTTAATAAAACACTTATTCATTAACGAAACATGTAAACAAGCTTTGTCTTAATTGTACGCAACCGTGACTAGGTAAAAATAACTAGAAGTAGGCTATAAAAATACAAAATACAATAAAAATACTAAACAGCTAAAAAATAAAAGGAAAATTGTGAGTAAAGGGGACCTATAAGCTAGATTGTATTTGATAGTGTATTTAAAAATGAATATTTTAATTTTTAGTTCTTGTTTAGATATTTTTTTCTATTCCTATTTTTTGGAGTACAGACAGGATCATACTTTCCGCTTAAATGTTGGGAGCTAAATCGATATCCAATAATCAATCAATCAATCAATCAATGTCTTTATTCAATAACAATAAATTGTGTACGAATATTACAGGAATATCCAATTTATATTGCTAAACTTAACTTAGTTAAACAAAATAAATTAATTAGATAATCAAACAATAAAATAAAAAAAATTTAAATTAACTAATAAATGTCATTGTTCCTTTCCTATCTATATCATTATTCTACCTACTTAACGATTAATATTCATTACAAATGTTGAATAATATATTTTTTACATTATATAATAAAGAAAAACCATTTAAAAGAAAGCTAGCAAATGTCAACCTACTCCATAATTTAAAAAAATAAACTAAACTTCCAAAAAATAAATAGAAATGAGAAATAAACAAACTATTAAATTTCTTATCATTTAAATAAATATTCTGACTACTCTATAGTTAAAATTCATCAACACTATAAATACATTTCTCTATAAGTAGTGCCTTCAACTCTGTTTTAAAAACACTTAACTTTTTTATTTCTTTTAGTTTTTTAGGCATCTTGTTAAAAAGTAAAACTGCCTGATAACGAGGACAGTGTTTTACAATTTCCAGTTTAGGTATAATAGGCAAGGTCAAGTCCATCCTTCTGGTGCTTTCTCTCTCTTTCATTTCTTCATCACTTTCATAAAAATGTCTGTTTTTTATAACATCAGTCAGAAGTATCAAGACATACAGGCTGGGTGCTGTAAGAACTTTTAGCTTTTTGAAGTATTCTTTACATGATTCCCAAGGCGGAATGCATACCATTGCTCTTATAGCTCTTTTCTGGGCAGTAAATGCTTTTTCCATATTATATTTATAGCTATTGCCCCAGAATTTGATGCTATATCTTAGCTTGGATTCAACAAGCGCATAATACACGTTTAAAAGTTGATCAATTGTCAATTCTTCCCGCAAGGTAATACTTTGCTAACTACACAGGAAAAATGTCCTAAATTACTTTTGCAATTTTTAGGTCTAAAAGCGTGTATTTAGATGTATGCGGAAACTTATGGGGGGTAAAGAAATTTATAATAGATAATTTAAAATAAAAAATTTTGTACAGCCGACTTCAATATAAGCGACTTCAATATAGGTTATTTAAGAATAACTCAATAACCATTGGTCTGACCTGATCAAATTCATATGGGACCACACGAGAACTATCAGCGTTCATATAAGAAAAGAATCATCGAAATCGGTTCGCCCAGTACAAAGCTATGAGGTAACACACATAAAAAAAACATACAGTCGAATTGAGTACCGTCTCCTTTTTGGAAGTCGGCAGAAAAATGAGTTTGGAATGGAGAAATCTTTTAAGTAGAATTCTTTTTCGTCTATTGTGGGACGTTCGAATGTGTCAAAAATATATGACAATTCTTACTTCTGATTAAGGTCGGAACTTAATGTTGTATTGTTGTGAAGGTTGTGTGTGCCAATAGAAACATGAAAGGAAAATCAATGCTTTGTAAATGTGGGCCTCCAGAAGTTAATTAAGTGACTAGGATTAATAAGGAGCGATACAGTGATTTGGATACGTAAAAAGAATGAAGTGAGTTGCGGAGTGAGCAAGGGATGACCTAGACGAAAGTATATCGACCACATCGGCGATATATTGAAGATGGGTATATATAGTTAACCGTCGACAACGCATGCATAAATATATTGATGTGCAATAGGCGAGAGAGGTGTGTCAGTTTAGTTCTTAATGGAAGACCATAGTCTCTGCCTACCCGTCTCGGTGACAGGTGTGAGAGTTTATGTATGTGTGAATTTTATCTTTAAAAAATGTTACCCTCACAATAGGATTTTCTACCGTATTTTGGAGGAATTTTACAATCACAAATTTCACTACAAAAATATTTAAGACAGAAACATTATAGGGCATACAAACACATTCCGTCTTGTTCCTTGAGAGAAACGAAACCGCGGCCCTCAACTTGCTTTTATTAACAAGAGGCTCCTCGATTAATTATTATGAAATCTTATAAAGTAAATTGTATATTTAGCTGTGTTAACTAATGGTATTCGATAGTAAATATGTATATATTCACTGTGTATTATTTTATATAACTATATTATTAATCGATTAAATTGAATTACGCTACAGGCGACGGACATATTAAATCAAGCGGCAAAAGAGAGAATCCACAAAACCATTTTTAGGGTTCCGTAGCCAAATGGCAAAAAACGGAACTCTTATGGATTCGTCATGTCTGTCTGTCTGTCCGTCCGTATGTCACAGCTACTTTTTTCTGAAACTACTTATAGTTTCGGAAAAAAGTGTAAAATATATAAATAGTTCTTAAACTATGCTGTAGAAACTTGGTAAGTAGATGTATTCTGTGAACCGCATTAAGATTTTCACATAAAAATAGAAAAAAAAACAATAAATTTTGGGGGTTTCCCATACTTAGAACTGTAACTCAAAATTTTTTTTCGATCAAACCCATATATGTGGGGTATCTGTGGATAGGTCTTTAAAAATTATATTGAGGATTTTTATATCATTTTTTCTAAGCTGAATAGTTTGCGCGAAAGATACTTCCAAAGTGGTAAAATGTGTGCCTCCCCCCCTCTGCAACTTCTAAAATAAGAGAATGACAAAACTAATAAAATATATGATTTACATTACCATGTAAACTTTCACCGAAAATTGGTTTGAACGACATGTAGTAGGTAGTTTTTTTAAACGTCTTAAATCGGAAATTATGTTACCTGCTGCTACGGAACCCTTCATGGACGAGTCCGACTCGCACTTGGCCGCTTATTTACCTGTTCAAGCTATTTAATAAAAAAGATTATAATGCAAATAGTATCAATATTGGCAATAATATCGCATTACATACAAAACATTCATACAAAAATACACATACAGTCAAATCGTAAGCCTCCTCCATTTTTTAAGTCTGCTAATAAAAGTCTATAAGATCTGAGGTAGTTCTTCCATTACTAATAATTATAACAACCCCACATAAACCCCGATCATGGCAACCCAATAAAATGATCTTATAACTCCTACCTGAATATAAGTTATAATATTATTTTTATTTATTGCAACGAGCTCCCGTAAGGGCAAGCACTTCTGATAAAATTGGTTTTCCTTAACTCGCTTTATAGTTTTTTTCTCAAATTATTTTTATATGTATATTCTTGATTTTTTTTTCTGTTGTACCGATTTTTTAGATCCGCTAGTTCACTAGACTGAAAAGTATGTTAGAAACTGCTTAGAATTCGATAATGTATTTTTCAATAATTTTGTATATATTTATGCCAATTTCTTTTCATCTAAAGAAAACCATAAGAGCAAATAGACCTAATTGTGTTTGATCCAAAATGTTAAATATACATATAAAAATTTTACATTTTTCACAAAGGCTAATATTTAGCAGTTCACATTAAATAAGATGTAATGATTAAAAAAAATTCAATAATTTCTTTGTTTTGTAAATAAATTTATAGACACCTTTTATAGAGAACAAACTCCTAAGAGTAATTTGTTAACTTTATCACTCGTTTGTACTACTACGTGACGTAATGCCTCACTATAAATACATATTGTTCGCTCTGCCAGGCAGGCGTGATCACGTAAACTGTAGCTTAAAATAGAACTTGACTCGCTTCGGAGTTGCACTTATAGTTCATTTATCTCTGAACACACGTGTAATTTCAGGTGATAAAGTTTAATTTTCTATTCTTGTTACAGAAACGTTTTTAATAGTTTGTACGTATAAATAAGATTAAAGTGTCTGTCTGTATTATCGAAATAACTGCCTTATATTGAGCTCATATTGAGCATGTCATTAAGACATGAATAAGCATTCTTAAAGTTTTGTTATTCTGTCTGTCAGTCCGGGCTAAATTTCGGAATGCCATAACCGATTAAAATTACACTTCACGAACAGATAAAGATTCAAGAGTGATCTAGTCTATATTTCATCCGTGAAACTTGACTTTTTAAATTGTTTTTGAATATGTTGAATCGGGCGGGTTGCTGGTTTAAAACAACTGTAGTTCATTTTTTATATACTATATTGAATAATGCATTATGCCTTGTATTGGCAGGCTAAGATAACTTCAGCCCATTTCGACCCTTAGGTGTTATAATAGGCGACTATGAGAAATACCTCAAAAATCTTATTCCTTGCGATAGATGGCTGTACAATCATCTCGTTTATGTCGGACGTAAAATACTAACACCCGTATTCAAGAACGATATTATGCGTGCGCACAGTAGGCTTTAACGAACAGTGGACGAAATTTTGTTTCATAAACGTCACTTGAGTGTAAGACGACACTATGCTCTCATCAAAATGAACGCACAGGTAAAGTAGCTCGCTAGCTACTTTACGCTACGCATAGTGCGACAAATCAACGCAAATGTCAAAATGGTATGGGGTATATAGCTTGTTTGTTGATTTGTGATACGCTGATTGGTTTTGTTTGAATAATTTCAATGGATTACAGCAGCGAAGATGATTTTAATAATTACATCCTGGAGAGAATAAACGTGCAAAGAACGATAAGCACAAGAAAAGTGATACGTGACTTTCAAAATCCTTTTGATTATTACAGTGCCAATGAATTTTAAAGTCACTATAGGTTTTCAAAAGATATCGTAATAAATATACTTCTGCCTCTAATAAATGCAGATCTTTTGAAAGTTACTAGTGTCCTTAAGATTTTATTCATCTGGGAGTTTCCAGATTTGTAATAACAATTCAGTTAATCTGCCTATCAACAGTTTCAAATTCACATTGTTTTAATAATACTTATGCATAGGTACCCTATAATAACAGTACCAGTAACGTTTTTTACCTGAAAGAAAACAACACGTGATATTATTTTTTATCTGTTATTCAACTCGAATGAAGTCGCGTCACAGCATTAACCAATCCGGCGCCCCATTCAGTGCTATGTGTCCGCACAACAAAGAGTCCACTAAGTATTGTTCATGAAATGAACGGCCTGCCGTGACGAACGCAGTGAGAAATACCTTACTTAGCATAGTGTTGCTACCATACTTATGTATGTGTCGTTTGTGAATACGGGCCTAAGATATGCGCCGGGTAGCACCGCCAAAGGTGCAAGACGTCTGGCACTGCGATCGCCAATTCGCCTCCCAAGCTTGATGATTAAGGCAATTTTTCTCTGCTACAATATACTCGAAAGATAAAGAAAAAAATAAGTAAAACGCGGTTCTTTGGATCGCGCTCGTGTTAAATGCACAACAGTATGTGAACAGTACAGTACAGTATGTGAACAACTCGCGTTTGATCCCCGTGGACAGCGTTGAAATAAAAGGAAAGTATCAGGCTATATACTTCATATCTACCCGTATAGTGACGTTCTAAAAATATTTTATAGAATAAGGGTGACAAATGAGCACACAGGCCACCTGATGGTAAGTGGATGCTGTGGCCCATAGACATCTACAGTTATCCTCGATCAAGAATCAATATGCAGATACCTCGTCACCCCTGTTAACTAAGATGGAATGCCTCGTTTCCAGTTAAACGGGTCTCCGGTTCTCTACACTGACCATACGAAACATAGCAGAGTTAAGCTGCTATTTCACGCTGATATTCTGTAAGAGCGTGGTCCCACCCCGGTCGAGACGACCCATTTGTGCTACAACTTTAATATAGTAGTCCACGGGCCCACATACAAAGGATTACAGTGATTAATAACAGGCTGAAAGTTTATACACAGCTTCGTTTTGACGAGACACCCAACTTTTATCATTGGACCAAATTCTGATAGTGGGAGGAAAAAGCGCGATAAGGAGCGAAACACGTCGATTTGATGAGTGTCCCAAATTAAATAATTACAGTTTTAAAAATCAATACTTCGACAAAATACGATGGAAAACTGAGAAAAACTTGTGGCATACAAAGTGAATGGTACCTTCCGAGTGACCCCCAGCTCTAACATGTCAGAATGGTGACTTGAAAAAATTTATTAATAACAAGCTGATTTTTGTTTTGGGGCTTGCAATATATATATATATATATATATATATATATATATATATATATATATATATATATATATATATATATATATTATTTATAAAAAATGCATCGGCATACAAATTTGTTGGTAATTTTTTTGAGACTTACACTCGAAAGTTGTCAAGATTATGTTAATCTTTTTTTGATTAATAACCGTATGCCACGAAAAATTTATAATTATGTACTTAATTTTTAATCTAAATATAATAGTGACTTACAAAAAAAATTGTATTTTTTTAGTTAACCTACAAAAACAAAAATCGAATCATTTAATATGTGCTCTGTACTTATGTCTTGTAACCACTGGTTTCACTTGTATTAAACTAATGTTATAAAAATAAAAGCTTGTATTTTGAGTGTATTATCAGAACTTTACTTGCACAAAGCATACATTTCTTTCGTAATATTTTTATAAAGTTCTCTTTTCGGACGAAAACGTTCGTCCTTACGTAAAGAATTGCACAAGAAACACTCCATGATGACGATCACTTAACAGCTTCGAAAAGAGAGCTCGACTAAACCCATATGGAACGCTTTGAATTGTGTTTTGAAAAATAGTCGTTAGAGCTGATGCTTAAAGGGAGTTAGGAGGGGATAGTGGGTCTTACAATTTTATACCTTAGGCAAAATCACACAGTTTAGCATATTTTTTTCTATAAAGCACTGCAAAAAAATTAAAGTGAAAAAATTATTGCTACAAACATGTATTAGGTATATGTATTTTAGGTAAATATTTTCAATTTGTTAATATAATAAAATATATTGGTAAATCCAATTGGGCATACCTTAAGCGCATTAAAAAATTACGTATAACATGATTATACGCAATTTTTAAAGTAGTTTTAATACATTTTGACAGCACTATCGGCTTCAACAACCTCGAAAACCATGAAAATGACACCCATGATGAAAAAATGTATACCTATTGCAGCCGCCATCTTGGATTTACATTTCGACAGCACTATCGGCTTCAACACCCTCGAAACCCATGAAAATGACACCCATGATGAAAAAATTGATACTTATTGCAGCCGCCACCTTGGATTTACATTGCGACAACCGTATCGGCTTCAACTCTCTCGAAAACCATGAAAATGACACCTAGGATGAAAAAATTGATACCTATTGCAGCCACCATCTTGGATTTACATTTCGACAGCACTATCGGCTACAACACCCTTGACAACCATGAAAATGACACCCAAGATGAAAAAATTGATATATTTTGCAGCCGTCATCTTGGATTTACATTTCGACACCACTATCGGCTTCAACACCCTCGAAAACCATGAAAATGACACCCATGATGAAAAAATTGGTACCTAATTCAGCCGTCATCTTGGATTTACATTTCGACAGCAAAATCAGCTTCAACACCCTTGAAAACCATTAAAATGACACCCATTATGAAAAAATTTATACCTATTGCAGCCGCCACCTTGGATTTACATTTCGAAAGCACTATCGGCTTCAGCATACTCAAAAACCATGAAAATGACACCCATGATGAAAAAAATTAATACCTATTGCGGCCGCTATCTTGGATTTACATTTCGACAACCCTATCGGTTTCGACACCCTCGAAAAGCATGAAAATGTCACCCATGACAAAAGAAAATTATACGACTTTCTTTTAGTACGTACTACTATTATTTATTCTGTGCTTTTAAATATTGTAATAAAAAAATCTCTTATTATTATTATAATCAAGTATTTAAGAAATTTGGATATTCGAATATTGTGTATTTGTACAGCGATCATTTTGAGCCGCTGCAAACAACCGAAACAATGTCCACTCACGACGGCGACTGAAGCCGAACTTAACTACTCTGTGGCTGTAGCTCCCCATTTACAGAAATAATTTATATACGAGGCTACCAAATTAACGAAAATTTCGCCATTTTGAAGCCGAAAAAAATTTATTATAGCTGAACATAACAAAATTACACTGCCATTTACATTCAGTGGCTTCCCACATAATAGTTGAAGAGATTTAAAAAATCGTTTGAGTTAAACAATTAATATTTTCAAAAGTTATCGTGTTTACAAGCCATAGCAACATGATAAATCCACACCATAAGCCACTAAATCCCTTTTTTTATTTAAAAATAGCAATTTATCGATTTAAAAAAATTATTTATAAGTTCAACAATCATTTATCTTTCTAACAATATGCTTTTTATATCATTTATATGTATAATATGGTTGCTAGATACGATTTTATTCGATAAAATGTTGGAATCTTAATTTTTAGGCGATAGCAGAACATACCTTGCGCTTTTGCTTAAGGTATGCAATACCTTGCGCTTTCGCTTAAGGTATGCAATAAAGATATTACTTTTAATTCGATTATAAATTATAGATTCAAATTATAAAGAAATTAAAAAACTGTAATTTATATTAATTTTTCAGTACCTGCACGAGTTATAAATATGCATTTTTCGAACTTCAGAACTAATTTTTTTAATAGACGATAACTGATTTTACAATTTGTTTTACAAGACAATAATTTTTTCCTTACTTGTGTAAAAACAAACTTCAGTAGACAGTTATTACTCTATATGATGTAAAAATAAACTTCAGTTCACGGTTAACACTCTATATTTCATGTTAAATAATCACAGTTTACACTTATTCTCTTTTATTTTTCAACAATGAATTAAACAACTTTATAAACTTTCAATTTACACTAGTTCATTCCGACACGACTATTACAGCACAAACTCTATTATATTCTGCCTCGGTCACTTTTTTTTTGCGCCCGAAGCAATTGGAAAAGGGCTACCCTTTATGTAGGGAGGCGGAAAATGCATTACGCATACCACGACAGCCGGTCTGTCCTGGTTATGAGGGACTCACTGCCTACCGGGGGACCTAAGTGGTACCCGCTAAAAACCGCCATTGGGGACTGGAAACCAGCTGTTTAAAGCTTCTTATGCCGTACCGGAAGCGACCCTATTTTGGGAAAAGAGGGCGCAGGCGGCTACGAGCCGCTGAGGGAGTGCCTACGAAGGAAAATTAATCATGAATAATTTAATTAGAGTTGGCCTGAGCCCCAGGAGGCAGTTCAGGTCGTTTGACAGTTTATTAGGCGGGACCGAGTGAGAGTTTCTCGGCCTGCGGACTCGATAGCGAGAGGGGGGTGGGGCTGCATAAGTAGCTATCTCACGAATAAGATGATTGGAGTGCGACTCTAAGGCTTTGAAGAAGTTCTCAGAGAGTTTATTAAGAAATTGTTGAATTGTAGGGAGCTCTAGGTCCCGATAAAGGTCGGCATTACGGACGTACCAAGGTGCGTTCTGTTATACGGGACCTCGTAAACTAGGTTTAAAAAAAAGCACTTTTATTACACAATGGAAATTGTATTATTTAGAAATAGAAATGGTTACAAATTTTAACTAGCCCGGAGTCGAAACTGGCAGACACGAGATGATACAGAGGTGGAATGGATTCAGCGGTCGGGCAGAGACTGACTTGTTCCCGGAAGCGGGAAGCAGAACTGCCTTTAAATGATAACATGACTATTTAGAGGAAATCTATGTAATCACTTATTACCTATGATTAAGGGTTTTTCCTAGCATTGGGAAACCGTAACAGCCCCCCGATTTAGAGTAAACTACACCCTTAAAAGTGGAGTTTATGTTATAGTAAATGAAATATAAAATTAACCGATTCGAAGAGAAGGTCCCGTGTTAATGTTTGAGGGGTTACTGTCATCTAATTCAATGTCCTCATTTTTGGGAGTTTTATTTTCTTTAGATTTCATTATTTTCTTGTATATGCCAGTTTTATACATCTTACAAATAATAAAGCACATAGTGGATTGAAAAGTACTCGGCCTAACCAAGAAAATAAACACATACTAAATCAGTTATATTTTTATTTTTCTACATAATCACCATCAAGTTCAATACACTTTTGCCACCTCCCCTTCCAAGCATTTAGGCCGTTGAAAAAAAATGATTCTTCCTTAGAGTCAAAATATGCGTCTACAGCTGCTTTGACCTCGTCGTTTGTCGAAAATCTTTAACCTCCCAAGTGCTTTTTTAGGTTAGGGAACAGAAAGAAGTCTGATGGTGCCAGATCAGGTGAATACGGCGGATGCGGTAACAGTTCAAAGCCACAGTTGTGAATTTCAGCCATTGACTGTACTGACGTGTGAACAGGGGCGTTATCTTGATGAAACAGGACTTTTCTTCTGAGCATTCCTCGACGTTTTTCTTTTATTTCCTCTCGTAAACGACGTAGTAAGGTGCAATAGTAATCAGAGTTTATAGTCTGACCCCATTCAAGATAATCAATCATAATCACATCTTTCGAGTCCCAGAATACTGAAGCCATCACCTTATTTGCCGACAAAATCGACTTAGCCTTTTTAGGGGGTAGTGAACCAGGTCTTCTCCACTGTTTTGATTGTTGTTTGGTTTTCGGTGTACAGTAATGAACCCATGTTTCGTCTATAGTAACAAAACGATTCAAAAAATCATCTGCATTGGCTTCAAATAACTCCAAACAGTCGCGTGAAATAGTCAATCGCGTCCTTTTTTGTTCAACTGAAAGCAGTCGCGGAACCCACCTCGCAGACACCTTGTGGAAACCCAACTCGTTGACAATGATGTTTTGAGTTCATTCATAAGAGATGCCTATAATCTCGGCTATCTCTCTAATTTTTAATCTGCGGTCTCCCATTATTAAATGAAGTACTTTTTTAATATTTTCGTCAGTAGTTGACGTCGAACGCCTTCCAGAGCGGGGTTCATCTTTCACACTCTCTCTACGTCGCCTAAATTCTGCTATCCATTTTGTGACGGATGAATATGACAGAGCACAATCGCCTAATGTACTGACCATGTCATCATGGATGGCTTTTGATGATAGCCCCTTCTTATGGAGGTACTTAATGACGGCACGCTGCTCGATTTGCTCCATTCGCGGAAATTATGTCCGATTACTTTGTTAATAAATTTATAAAGTCACAAATAATTATCGCACACGTTTCGACCTTCACACAATGAACTAGTCTGAACTGAACTAAATAATGTGGGTAGATTTGATTTTTAGAATTGAATGGATCTGTGTTAGGCCGAGTACTTTTCAATCCACCTCGTAATAAAAACTATAATTACAATTGTGATACCTAAATAATATTTTTGATATAAAACAATATGTGGTTTTCCAATTATACTGTTAAGGCTTTTCAGGATTTCAGGATCATCATAAGCTAAGGAATCAATAAAGTTAACATTCTTAAGATTAACTACCGGTAAGTTTGATTCAATATTATTATATGCTACAATATTACAACAGGAATCATTTAAAATGTTAAAATTAGTTACAATAGTTTTCATTTGAATTTCACGATTTTCATGCGGTGTTAAACGAGTGTCTTTACAGTAGGCGACACATTCAGGAGGTAAGTACAATATACCATTTCCACTAAATTCTGTTTCGGTAACTTGGGAGTTATTCAATACTTATTTTAGTTTTTTCAGACATTACAAATAACCATCTATTATAGCGTAGTGGCTGCCAGATGCTAACGTGACCATGAATAAATTTAGTTTCACAAATCGAAGGGATTGAGGTAAGTACTTTTGTAATAATTTCGCTTTCACAGGAGGGCATCGCGGAAGAGGAATAAAGTATTGATGTTTGACAAAGGTAATGATATTTTTTTATTACTTTACAATAATCTAGGTTGTCTAACTTACAATACATTGATCTATCTTTGCTTAGACCAATATATTTGGAGGATGGAATGATGGTCGAATATGACTCAGGATTAATTTTGTCATGAGGGACTAGTGAAGGTAAGTTATGATATATGTTTAAGTGTATAGGGTTTATGAGAGGGATTTTTACTGCAAACACTACTTTTTCTTTATTGAAGTAACTAGATATTTCTGATACATTTAAAATAGTATGCATGTTATCGAGATTTAAAGGAACTGGGAGTTCTTTAGATTCAGGTAAGTATCTGTAGTTTTCAACCGATTTGAGGTAAAGTTCTTTAGGTGTTAGGATAGTAGGATACAGGGTATTAGATTTGCTAAACATGATAGCATTAATTATGTCCTCAACTTTGAAGGACAAGCGTAGGAGACTACTTTCTATCATGGAAGTTAATTCCAGCATGCGAGATCTAATACCTAATTCTTTTGAAGCGTAAGTTAGATTTAGGATGTCTTGGGACAGTCCATCAATTGCGTTTTTCAGGTGGTTTTCATTTAGTCTAATTTTATGCAAAATTTCGTTAAAAGATCTGAGCGAAGAGGTGTTTTTTGGTCTATTTCTACCTCTGTAATGGCGTTATCATATCGGATGGCATCGTCTTCATCCATTGTGCCAAACAACTTTTTTGATGCAGTGCCTACGAATGCTAGAAGTGCAGACCTTCTCGACTGGCGAGACGTAAGATGGAAGATGGCTTCGTTCTCATGGGCTATATCATTATAACGGGTGTTCAACGGTTCAAAGAGATTAGTACATTCCAAACGATCAAAGACTTTGCCATCATTACATACTTGTTTGGAGTTATCTAAGACTAGTAGCAGATTTAGAATATGTGCACTGATAAAAGATACATCATACGGGATAACTACACTAAGATAACTATCAACTAAACTTAAGGAACCTAAAGGGTCGAAGTAGATACCAGGACTGTTCGTCAAAGACGTAATGAATTCTTGACTCAGCGTGGAAAAACTGTAATAGAATATAATTAAAATTAATGTTATGTATATAACTAGGGTTAGGTTTCAGATCTAGGAGGTAATTTAACTTCGTCATAGTGATGTGTCAGATGACGTCTACTTATGAGTAATGTCAAGGTGTTTCTGCCATTGATTTTTACAACCTTATACGGTCCTTTCCAAATAGGCGAAAGGGCTTTGCGCAGACGCACATGATTTTTGAGATATACGTAATCTCCAACTTTATACTGGACGGCCCGTGACCGGGTGTCGTAATACTGTTTAGATATTTCCTTAGATCTTTGTATGTTTTCTTTGTAAGGCTTTTTCGCGTGAAAGTTTTAGACGATGGTGTAGAGATTTGAGATATTCTGGATATGTTAGGTCCGATTGTAATTCGTAGACGGAGTCCGGGATAGAAGGCTTCTGACCAAAGAGGAGTTCGTATGGTTTGAAATTAGTAGTGGAATGAGTAGATGTGTTATATGCCAACATAGCGGTATAAACATACTTATGCCATTAAGAATGATTTTCGTTGACATAAGATTTAAGGTACTCCTTAAGTGTGGAGTGACTGCGCTCAAGTGCACCTTGCGTTTGAGGATGGTATGGAGAACACCAGATTTGTTTAATTTTCAGGAAGTTGCAGGTTCTTTTAAATAGGTCTGCGGTGAAGTTTGTGCCTTGATCGGTTAAAATAGACTTAGGGATGCCGAAGACAGAAATAAAGTGCACTAGACATTTACATGTCTCTTCTGCAGTCGCATTAGCGATAGGGTAAGCGAGGGAATATTTGGTGAGATCGTCCTGCAACGTAACAATAAATTTGAGTTTATTAAGTCCAGCTTCTGGAAGTGGTCCTACAAGGTCGAGGGTGATTCGTTCAAATGGTTTGGTGGAAGTGGTAGTTATTTGCATAGGTGATTTATTTACTTGTCTTAAGGCTTTATTACTTTGGCATTGGGAGCAATTCTTCACGTATGTATCGATGTCTGTCCGCATATTTTTCCAGAAATACCTCTCTTTTACTCGATTATGCATTCGCGTAGATCCTAAATGTCCGGCAATTGAAATGTCGTGGTTTTCACGGAGTATTCTGGGTATCTCGGAGGGTGTAGGGTAAATTATAGCATTGTGATAAATATGAACTGATATTTGAGTATTGTTAAAGATATAGCAGAACATGTTGTATATTTTTGTCCAGATGTGTTTGTCGAAAGGATTTCGGAAATCAGTAATGGCTAAACTTAGGTTGGAATCAGTGGGATTACGTAATATATCGCATCGAAGATTTAGTAGGCTTTTATAAATGTTTTCATAAGAACTGTTATGGAAGTTGTATACTTTGGTGAATAGGAAATATATTTTTTTCCTTTGTGATCGAATGAGATGAAGGAATAAAGAGTTATTTCCCTATCTAAGAGTTCTTTAGAGTTTTCAAGGTTACTTAGAATTTCTACTACGTGAGGGTTGGAATCATCGAGATCGATGGAAGTAGGTATGACAATGATATTGCAGTTAGTTTTCAGGATGCTTTCGTTATGTTCTAGGATGATAGCGTTACTATTAAAGTCTTTGTTGCTCATTGTTTTTAGAAATTTGCTATAATTATCGTCACGAGAAAGATTTGGTATAGGATCTGGAGATTTGTTAGATGTAGTCGGTGTAGGAGGATCGTGGATACCTGGTAGTGAATCATCGTTTTCCAAGAGGTCTACAGAAGGTAGTTTATCGTCGAGGTCTAAGGAATCAGGGGGTAGTTGGATGTCAAAATCGTCAAGAGTAAGAGGGTTGAATTGAGGTGTGGAGTTATCTTCATTTTGATTAGAATTGGATGGAACAGAATCAGAGTCTGATGGTTGAACTGGGTTTCAGGATATCGTGATAGGGCGTCAGCAGCAGCATTAAGTTTTCCTTTCTGGTATTCGATCTCATACTCGTATTCCATTAGTTTTAGACGCCATCTTTGTAACTTGCTACTGGGATCTTTATGATTAAATAACCACTTTAGTGGTCTATGGTCAGTAATGATCTTGAATTTTCGTCCATAGAGTTATGGGCGAAAGGTTTTACAACCGAACAAAATAGCACGGGTCCGAGAGGTAAAGGCTATCGGCCTATCTTTGCCAATTGGACCTTGACTGAGTACAGCACCAATGGCATAAATAGAGGCATCACATGTTAGGATGAAAGGGATGGAAAAATCTGGATAAACGAGGATGGGAGCAGAGGTAAGTTTGTGCTTGAGTTCATCAAAGGCGACTTGTTGTTGGTTTTCGCATAGAAAGGGGACATCCTTTTTTAGAAGTTGAGTTAAAAAACGGCGATAATAGGATACAAGACCGAGGAAGGACTTAATGTCTTTCGGGGATTTGGGAGTAGGAAATTGAGTTACCGCTTTTACCTTTTCTGGGTTAGGTTTTACACCATCTTTAGTTATTTGATGGCCAAGATATGCGACTTCACGTCGGAGAAACTCGCACTTGTCAGGGTGGTGTTTTAAATTGTAGTTTCGAAGCCTTTGGAATACTGACGAAAGGTTATCAATATGAGAATTTAAATCATGAGAATATATGACGATGTCGTCAAGGTAGACGAATCACCGTATACCTTGGAGGCCTGTGAGCGCGGTATTCATTAACCGTTGGAAAGTGGCAGGCGCGTTTTTTAAACCAAATGGCATTCTTGTAAATTGGTAGTGACCTTGTGGTACACTAAAGGCTGTTTTGGAAGCATCTTCCTCATTGATCAATATCTAATGAAATCCTGACGCGAGATCAAGGGTTGAGAAGTATTTGCTCTGTCCTAGCTGATCTAAAATTTCGGATATTTGTGGTATAGGGTAGCTGTCACCAAAAGTGATGTCGTTTAATTTCTGATATTCGATAACTATCCGCCATTTTTGTTGTCCGGATATGTCAATTTTTTTGGGACAATCCAGATTGGTGAAGACCATGGAGACTCTGAATGTTTTATGTTTCCCTGGTCGAGCATTTGGTCAATTTGTTTTTTATCTTCTTGTTTATGTACCTCTGGGAACCGATAAGATTTTATATTTATGGGATTTTGATCGCTAGTTTTTATGTTATGCTTGAGGGCATTTTGCGGGATTTTGAGGGATTTTTGTGGGTTAGTTTGTCGCAAGGAATAAAGAATATGTCCGAGTATTCAGAGAAAACATCGTGAAGAGCGTTTGTCTCTTTAGGATTGAATAGAATAGAATAGAATAGAATAATTTTTATTCAATATACATTACATATGTAATTCTTATTGAAAGTCATTTTTTACTTTACCACTGGTTCGAAAAAAAACCCTCTGTCCTGGGAAGAACCAGCAAGAAACTCAGCGGGACTTTTTTTTAAATAAATTTTACAATATAAATGATTACGAACTATTTACAAAATTTATTTTAGAAACTGCTTGGAAGCGACCACCTCATTCCCAGGGGTTATTATCAACCATGTATTCATTTATACTATAATAACCCTTTTTATACAATTTCAGCTTAATAAAACATTAAAACTTGGTAATAGAGAGAACCTGTACACTTTCCGGGACCTTGTTGCAATAGCGTATACATTGCCCCAAGAATGAATTACTGACTCTGTGGAGTCGAGAAACTGGCATCACTACCTTGTGTTTGTTCCTAGTGTTTACAGAATGTATATCACTTTTTTACTAAAACTATCTTTGTTTTTGTGAACATACGAGTAAATTAAATTTTCGTAAATATGCTGAGAGGCGAAAGTTAATATATTAATTTCTTGAAATTTATCTCTAAGAGACTCTCTCGGTTTTAGATTGTAAATAGCTCTAATGGCCCTCTTCTGTAAAACAAAAATAGTTTCTGAATCAGTCGCATTTCCCCATAGCAAAATCCCATAAGACATATGAGGTGGGAGACTCTAAGTAGGTTTAATACTTCTTGTGTTCGGAGGTAAGAGTTTGTGTTTTGTGCAAACTGTTTAAGTGTTTACTGGATCAAAAGGTTTGGTTAAGGAACTTAAGGGAAATAGTGTGATATCTAGATTTGACTGTAGGGTTATAGGAGTTTCAGAGGTATTGATTACTGATAAGTTAATTCTTTTGTTTTCTTTGACTGCGACTAAGCAATTAGCGATTAGTAAATCTTCATGATAATATTGCTCTAGTATGAGTCCTTCTTTTACTTCAGGGTTAGAGACAGAGCATTCTATGATGATTTCAGATCTGGGAGGAATAACATATGTAGGTTCATTGTAATGTAATTTTATTTCATTTCCACCTATTTTCAAAGTTTCATGAGTGTAGTCGATTGTGCAGCCAAAGGCGATTAGCATAACAGTACCAACTATACCGTCATAAGGTAAGTTTATTTGAGGTATTATATGGAATCTATGTGTGATATTATTTTTATCATTTATTTTTATCTTAAGTGGAAAATGGTCCATTGTAGATGAAGCTTGATCAATAGGGTCAATACCTTTCAGGAATATTACCTCTGTTGTGATGTCAACTGGGTTTTGTATAGAAGATCGTTTCAGTAGGCTAACTGTTGCGCCAGAGTCTACAAGGAGAGAAAAAGGTAGTGTCCGATACTGAGGAATACACAAGGATATGGGGTAAACGTTTCTTGAATGGACCAATGTTAATTTTATAAATTCTGTTTTCAGGAATGGAACAAGGAACAGTGATGTCTAAGGTAGGTTTAGCATGTATGGAATGATTGATTTTACGTTTGGTGAGGCCGGTGGATACAGAGGATACAGCGGTGCGGCTAGGTTGCGAGTCCTTATTGTTGGTGAGTACAGAGGATACAGCGGGGACAGAGGATGCAGAGGGTACAGTGGGTGTGAAGGATACAGCGGATACAGTGGACGCAAAGGATACAGTGGATGCAGAGGATACAGTGGATACAGTGTTGCGTTTGCTTCGCGATTTCCTATCATAAGGGGATAAAGAGGATACAGCGAATAAAGTATTTTGTTTAATTTGCGTGTCCCTATCGTTAGGGAATACAGAGGATAAATTGGATACAGTGGATGTAGTATTGCGGTTAATTCGAGTGTTCCTATCGTTAGGGGATACAGAGGATAGAGTGGATACAGTGGATGTAGTATTGCGGTTAATTCGCGTGTCCCTATCGTTAGGGGATACAGAGGATACAGTGGATACAGTGGATGTAGTATTGCGGTTAATTCGCGTGTCCCTGTCGTTAGGGGATACAGAGTATACAGTGGATGTAGTGTTGGTGCCTTTGATATGGTAATGTTTTGGAATTCGATTTTTGGGTCTCACGAGACACCACCGTGAGCCCTTTATGCGTTTAAATCATCGTTTGATTTATCCTGATCTTCCGGGTAGTCACCGCATTCGTTAATGTTTACCGCGTGGATTTGAGCTTGGTTATTTTGATAGCGTCTAGGAGATAGTCTCTGATTATTTTGGTCTCTAAAGCGGTTATTATTGAATTCCCGTTTCCTACAATTATCGATAGTGTAACCCACATTTTTACAATAACGGCACACTGGAGGACCTGAAGTAGACGGCCCTTGACTGTTGGTATTATTTGAGTAGCCTCACTGTGTAGGGTTTCGGCTTGGTTGGGATTGACGTTGAGGTCAACGTCCTTAATTAGGCGAACTGGTATAACTTGCCGAAGGATTACGCTTAGAAGAGGTCTGCAATATCTTTTCTTCGGATACAGCGAAGGCAATGGCTTCATTTAGGGTTTCAGGGTCACGGCATCTGACTACCGTTGACAATCGAGGATTTAACCCACTTACAAATGTATGGAAAGCTAAATCTTGCATTGCGGCGACACGGCCAGTCAGTTTACCTTTCTTTTTCGTGGGTATTGAGATATTGATTTCGGTTAATAGCTTTAATAGACATGTTTTTACGCGTAGTGCAAACTGGTTGACCGTTTCGCTATTAATTTGATAACAATCTTGGAGATCCGAGAGTAGTGCAGCGTAATGCTTTTTCTCGCCAAATTGGTTTTTGAGAAACTCTTCTAACTGTTGCCAGTTCTCGAACTCTTTAATGGAGCACGCCTTTCGGCACGGCCTTCGAGTTGACTTAAAATATATTTTAATATTATATCTTGTTGAGACGGTGACGCAAGGCTTATTGCATTTCTGCAGTTATTTAAAAACGCATTAAGTTTTTCGCGGTTTCCTTCAAATTTATTAATAAATTTACTTAAAAAGTTCATGTCGATTTCTTTTTTGTTTCTTTAGACATGGTAATAGGCTCGTCCTTAGGTATAGCAAGTTAGTCAAAACAAAGATAACGCGTGAGGTACGGAGTTGAGATTAGAATGAAATGTTGCACTATTTTCGGAACTGAACGTTAAAGAAATAATACAATGGAACAATGAATGATTAATTAAATGTTACTAAGTCTAATACTTTTTAACTCTTAATACTTTAAATTAAATTGAAATTATGCGATGGACTTTATAGTTAAATCACTGACACTTTTTTTTTCACAACACGAATACCTTGATGTAGAATGAATGTACTTACAGGAACACTGCAACTATGACGGCAACACGAATCATTTCGTAGCCAGGCGAGATCACCCAAGGTCAGTGATAGGTCTTCGAAGTATGCCCAAAAAAGACACGTTAGGGTCTGGTAAGACCAGCAGGATAGAGCGGTGTTTAACAGAGATACAGCGAAACGGAGATGAGATTGGGATTTAGCACTTTTTACCGACAAAATTACACGTATATATGGAATTTATTTTGTTTAATTTTCACTGAATTGGGGCGTTCCGAGGATTTACTTATTTCTTTTAAATCCCTTAAGCTGGCACCAATGTTATACGGGACCTCATAAACTAGGTTTTAAAAAAAAGCACTTTTATTTCACAATGGAAATAGTATAATTTAGAAATAGAAATGGTTACAAATTTTAATTAGCCCGGAGTCGAAACTGGCAGACACGAGATGATACAGAGGTGTAATGGATTCAGCGGTCGGGCAGAGACTGACTTGTTCCCGGGAGCGGGAAGCAGAGCTGCCTTTAAATGATGACATGACTATTTAGAGGAAATCTATGTAATCACTTATTACCTATGATTAAGGGTTTTCCCTAGCATTGGGAAACCGTAACAGTTCGCAGCTCGACGACAGAAAAGGTTTTGAACTATTTGGAGTTCATTAATAATTTTAGGGTCAGCGTGGGCAAAAATGGGGCCCGCGTAGGTCATGACTGGTCGTATACAGACCTTATAAAGGGTACGCTTGTTTCTGAGGGACATTTAACTGTGTCGGCCCAACATACTGTTGAGCCTACTCAGGTAAAAACGTGCGTGACGGGTAACTCTTTTGACGTGGGGCCTGAAAGTGAGCTATGTGTCTAGAGTGACACCTAAATATTTGGCAGACGTATGCCAGGGGACAGGGGTCCCTAGCATACGTATTGGTGGAGTGTTTTTGAGACGGCGTCGTTTATAATCGAAGTGAACGGCGGAGCTCTTCTCCGGGTTCACATCGATGCGCCATTTTTGAACCAAGCTCCTAGGTCATCAACTGACTTTTGGACCTTGTTCCGTATGAAGGGTAGCGAGATACCTTTACAGTAGAGAGCAGTGTCGTCTGCGAAGAGGACGAGCTGAACACCTTTCGACGGGATGGGAATGTCGTTGGTTAACAGGATGTACAGCAGAGGAGCAAGTACTGAGCCCTGAGGGACACCAGCTTTGATGGGGCGCTGTGAAGATAGCGTGCCTTCGTGTCTAAAACGAAAGGTGCGACGCTTTAGATAAGAGGCCACGAGACGTACTAGACGACCAGGGAGACCTATTTTGTACAACTTGTAGATAAGGCCTGTATGCCAGACTCTATCAAAGGCTTTAGCTATGTCGAAAAAGACCGCGATGGTCTTATGACGACTAGGATAAAAACCGCTGAGGATATATTCTACAATACGATGAACTTGTTGGGGACGTGAGTGTTTCGCTCGGAAACCGAATTGATAGGGAATGATAAGAGGGTCGCCGTCTGTGGAATACAGATAGCACCTCATGCAAGTTTGGATGACTCTTTCGAAGAGATTGCCCATGACCTTGAGGAGGCTAATGGGGCGATGACTGGAGGGGAGGTTGAGAGGATTGCCTGGCTTGGGAATACAAATCACAGTTGCCTCTTTCCACGTAGTGGGATAGTAACTAAGGCAGGCGTTGAAGATAATAAATAAAAAGGTAAACACCTGCTCAGGAAAGTGTTTTAGGGCTTGGTTGGAGATGCCATCCGTGCCCGGAGCCTTTTTGGGCTTAAGTCTTTTGATGAGGGATGAAATGTCATCATTGGACACAGAGTTAGGTTCGGAGGCTGTAGGGGGTGAGTTCCGGCGGCGGACCTCATCCTCCACTGCCTGGACGTGTGAGGGGTCGACGGATTGAGAGCTAGGAGAGCATTGTGCGGCAATGCTGTTTGCAAAGCACTCAGCCTTTTCCTCGTCCTCGAAGGCAACCGTACCGTCGGGACGGGAGAGAGGGGGAGTGTGGGTGATAATGTCTATGCGGAGGGCTCTAGCCATCTGATAGAACGCTGTACGAGAGGGAGAGATATTCTCCATGAGTTTACTCTTTTCGAGGTCTCGAAATTCAGAGAGGCGGAAACGGAGTTCTTGTTGAAGACGATTGGCCGTGCGCCTATATTCGAGGGTGGGATATTTTGCTGCTCTCCGGAAAACAGCTTTCTTGGCTTTTAACAGGTTGCTAATATGTAGAGGAAGCCCACTATTGTTAGCAACCGGGACGACCCTTTCGTTCTCCTTAAGGGAGAATTTAATAAGGGTGGAGAGTGAATCGACGGCAGTGTCGATTTTTTCGGGACTGTCTAAGTCCGACGATAGGGGGATGGTAGAGTCCTGTGAGTCCAGAGCTTTAGCTAGGGATTCCTTGAATCCCTTCCAATTAGTGAAGGTTTTCGTGTGTGTTGGGGAGGTGGCTGATGGCTAAGAATGAGGGAGACCGGTCGGTGGTCGGATCCTAGATCGTCTAGTGTCTCGATTGCCCTGAGGTTGAGGGAAACACTTTTGAGTAGTGCAAAATCTAGCACGTCGGGAGCGTGGTCGGTGACATCGGGATAGTGAGTAGCACCGAGGAGACTGTGAACGGTAAGTTTAAGAGACTGCGTGATATCGAGCAGTAGTTTGCCACTAGGGGAGGTAGTACCGCATGTCCATTCAGTATGTTTGGAGTTAAAATCTCCAAACATAATGACTGAATTGCCTAAATCTTTTTTGAGGGGATGGGTTCCTGAAGGGATGTAACAGGAGGCTATGAAGATGGACTTATGCCCAGTCATAGCTAGCCTGCATACCGTGGCTTCCATGTTGGTAAGCTGCGGAGTAGAAATGGGCGAGCAGTGAAGTGTCTTCTTATAATAGATGGCCGTTTCGCCGCCTCGGCGGTCGGGTCTGTCATTACGAAGAAGATATTTTTTTTTAATGGAAAGGCCTTTAGCGTCCTTAGTTTTGAGATTGGTTTCCTGTAGAAGGAGGAAATCGGCTTCACGATTTCGAAGAAAGAGCTTAAGCTCTGGGAGGTTATTTCGCAAACCGCGAATATTAAAGGATACAAGCGATAAACCCGTGAGACTTTGGTAGAGCAGGCTGCTCTGTCATTGTTCAGTTAAGTTTATTAAGTAAACTTAACTTACAATGAGCTCAAAAGATTGTTATGCTCTACAAAAGCGAGGAGACGGTCCTGAGGGGACCTCGCTGCGCGCAATTTGCGTGCTTACACAGCGATTTCCTCAACGTCGATGTTCCTAATAGCGGAACATACCGTTTTTAGGTCATCTGCCATTGAGGGCTGTGATTGTTGTGGGGCAGAGGATGTCCGCAGTGGGTCTGCCTCTTTGGGGCCCCAGGGAAAGACTGGAGACTGCATTGGCTTAGAGAAGCCCGGAGGGGGCCGAATAATGCCCTGAGAGAAGCCCTGGATGGGCTGAGAAAAGCCTTGGCGGGGGCGTTGGTAATGAGCCGGGAATGAGCGGTCATTGACCGGCGGTGGAGCTTGCCTACTGGGGCGAGGATGAGGTGCGCAAGGGCAGCCTCTGTAGTTTGCCGGGTGGCCTGTTTGTTTACACAGGACGCACGCGGGTGGGGATTCGGCGTCTTTGGGCCGAGGACACTCTTTAGTGTTATGGGGTTCAAGGCACTTAACGCACCTGGGTGGGTTGGAGCAGTTGGCCGCCGCATGACCATATAGCTGGCAGCGGTGGCACTGCGCCGGGAACCCGCGCCTATGTAGGGGGTCAACCCTCTCTCTTGACAGGCCACACACTGTGCGTACCTACCGGAAGATGGCTTTTGCCTCCGGCACGTTGGTTAAAATGACTAGGGCAAGAGAGCACCTCTGGACCGTTCTGCTGTGCATTTTGTGCACGGCTTCTACGGGGAAACCTAGGGACTTAAGGTCCTCAAGGATTTTCTCGTAGGAAAATTCCAATGGGACGCCTCGGATGACGGCCCTGACTTTACGCTCTTTCGGAAGAGCGTACGTATGATACGAAACTCGTTCGGCTGTGAATAGCCTGGTGAGATGACAGAAGTCATCGATCGAATTGGGGATGATTTTTATAGTCTCCTCGAGGTTAATTGCGTGGTCATATTTAATGACTGCGTCGTAGCAGGTTTTCGACAATTTGGTGAATCTTGCCTTGTCTCTTAGGAAGACAGGGGGTAGGACTTACTTCTTGGCAAGGACTGGAGCACAGCAGGAAGCTGCGGAGGTTGAAGGAGCGGCAGGGGCCGCTGAGACGGGAAGTGTGCGGTTTTTCGCGATGCGTTTATCGCCGCGCTTGGAAGTAACTGTGGTGTAGGATGAATCCCCGGTTCCGTCGGAGTCACAGGACTCCGATGAACCGGTGCCAGAATTGGTGGCGGGCCTTTTCCGGGAGGCCGACGCAGAGGACTCGGACTCGGAGCATGCGTACTCCATATCTAGAAAAGTTTTTGATCGAAAGAGTTCTTGGACTCTAGGTAGGCCGCTAAAACGGGCGGTGGTTGAGCTGCCTGAGAGGCATAGGAGGCAATAGTTGCCACGACTGCGGCGAGAGCCGAATTATCCAGCCTATTAAGGTCTTTAACAATGGACCCAATAAGGTCTTGTTTGTACATGGTGTTGGGTGGAGACGTATTTGAAACAGAGGGGGCTGGAAGGTGCTGTTCTGAAAAGAACAGAGACGTTCTGTGCCTAAACAGTAAGGGCGGGATCACCGTTCTCAAAATAACGGGGCGTTCTTATTCAAGGAGTAGTGCCCCTGCTATCAAAAGAGCAGGGCCTTGCTCTGAAAAGAGCAAGTAACTACCTAGAAACAGTATACACGTACACGTTATACAAATAAATAACGAAAACAAAATTATAATTCGTTAACAATAAAATTACAATAAAAAATAACAGTAACAAGCGGAAGTCAGTCAAACCTCCCCGCCCGAAGACAGGGGGGTAAGAACTGATAGCAAAAATGACTCACCAAAGCGTCGACGCTGTATAGCGCGAGCAGAACAGCGGAGGCGTGAGAGCGAGAGAGCACTACCGTACGGGGACGGATACGCGGACTACCTGGACACGACCGCTCGAGAGCGGTGCCACAGGCGGAATAAGCCTCGGACACGCCCGTCATTCCGTTTTATAGTCCCCCTTCCACTGCCAGGCGGAAGGGTGTTTTAGTAGTTTCAATACTTCTAAGTTGCATATGTTGACATTTCAATTGTAGTCGAATATATTAACTACTTACAATATTTAATTACGGTGTAACAATTATATATTAATAATAGGATTAATTATGATTATTAACATTATTTATTACACTTGCCTATCACTTAAAAATTGTTGTTAACTGAATAACAAAATAAATAAGTAGTTCAATAGCTCAATTACTCGTTACAAGAAATTTCAACAAATTTTCATGCGATTCCCTTGTTTTTATTGCTGTAATTGTTTAAATAATTTAGTCATTTAAAACCTAATATTAATTTTCATTAAACGAGCTGTAATATTAAATACGAATTTTCCATCTAAGCAATTTCAAACAAAAGCTGGCGAAAATTATGTACATGACTTCAACATATTATGTTTTCAAGATTTAATTTGTTTTAAAATTTCGAAAAGTTCTTTGGAATTAATCGCTTCCATTTTTTGTATGCCAATAGTTTCATGGTGTTAAACGTTTGATTCTTAACAGGAAAAATTAAAAAAGAAGTTGTTATTAATCAATAAAAGATTAACATAATCTTGACAACTTTCGAGTGTAAGTCTCAAAAAAATTACCAACAAATTTGTATGCCAATGCATTTTTTATAAAAAATATATATTTTGCAAGCCCCAAAACAATAATCAGCTTGTTATTAATAATTTTTTTCAAGTCACCATTCTGACATGTTAGAGCTGGGGGTCATTCGGAAGGTACCATTTACTTTGTATGCCACAAGTTTTTCTCAGTTTTCCATCGTATTTTCTTGAAGTTGCAGAATTTAGTCCAATGAAAAAAGTTGGGTGTCTCGTCAAAACGAAGCTGTGTATAAACTTTCAGCCTGTTATTAATCACTGAAATCCCTTGTATGTGGGCCCGTGGACTATAGCTGCAGCATGGCGTAACATTTTAAAAATAAAGAACTGCGTTTGCAAAATATCTGTCGAGATATACATCCTATTGGACATCTTTGGGGAAGTCTATGTTCAGCAGTGAACTTTTCACAGCCTGTAATGATGATATACATACTATTGCTGGGCAAAGGCCTCCTCTCATTTCTGAGAGGGTTTTAGAGTAAGGAAAAGTTCGCCACACTGCATTAATGAGTGTTAGTTTGTTGGTGTTTGGTTCTAAATGAATATTTCTCAGACATGATAGTTTCCTTACGATGTTTTCCTTCACCACCGAGCACGTTGTATATCAGCACATAAAATTGCAATTAAAAATTGGCGCCGGTGGGGATCTAACAAAAATTGCTCGCTTAAATGGTCCACAAGCTATATTAGTTAGGTTAGTTTGGGTAAGTACTTTTAAAAAAAATTGTATTAAATTGATATTTAGTTGCCTGTAATAAAGCGTGGTTTCAATTAACTGCTTTGTAATTATGCAGATGGCTTGTGAAATCAACATGTGTATTTAAATTTTCAGTTATTTGAAGGCAAACACATAACATTACATTTTCCTTTCATTTTATTAATATGTTACATGTCATGTTTACTTACTTGTATTTATGAATTTTTAAGCTTTTATTTAACTTGCAATGTAACTATGTTTCTTCGGCTGGAATCTTGCAACTCAATTTTGAAGCAGATATCTTCAATCGATTGAGCTGAAATTTTGTATACACGTAATGCATGGTTAGTTGTGTGACGTCATATCTAAATCCAACATGGCGGAATACCCAAGATGGCGGACCAATTTTAATGCACCCCTACAATATGTTTATCAGATGAAAAGGCTTGCTTAGAGAAACTCGAAAAATAAAGTGACGTCACTCTAAATTCAAAATGGCAGACTTATAAAGATGGCGGACTAAGTTTTTATTCTATCCTACAATATGTGTGTCACATTAAAGGGATTGCTTATATAACTTGAAAAATAAATTGACATCTTTCTAAATCCAATAAGGCGGACTTCTAAAAATGGCGGACTAAGTTTTTTATGCTTTCATACAATATGGGTATCAAATGAAAGGACTTGCTGAGAATACAAATGCGAGTTAACCAAAAATCAGATGGTGATCATAAACTCAGTTGCTCAAATCATATTGAGGTCGAATTGTTCGAGTCTGTAGTATCGGTTGGTTAACTTTGACTTGTGTAATTTGGTGAGATAGACGTCAATAGCATTGGCTTGCAACCTGTCTCGAAGCAGAGTAGCTCCAAAATCAAACCTGAAAGTGTGTTTCGTTAGGCACAAGTAAGCTTCAAGCTAAAATAAGTAGTGCATTCCTCCAAACATCCGAGTCAAGTTGAGGCAGTGCCGAGGACTGAGTGGCATCAGGGTGTAACATGATGTCAATACGTTTAAAATGTTGGTGTATTGGGTTTTAGTCGTCGAGTAAGATATTGAGGTCGAATTGCTCGAGCCTGTAGCATTGATTAATAAACTTTGACTTTCCAAAGGTCTGGTGAATGGTCCCATATGCAGCAGGGCCATATGATTTCTGTAATATGTCCAATATTACAGAAATCATATGGCCCTGCTTTCAGAGAGAACAAATGTATGATAATGACATACCATCCGTCCGTATAGGCTTCGGTAAAGACAATGTTCATCTCACTAAACCCAAGACTGTACAATTTCCAGAAAAATATAGTCACGGCACCGTAGAACCGTGCCGTGTAGTGGCGGTTAAGAATATTCACTACCCCATATCTTCCCGTGGGTGTCGTACAAGGCGAGAAAGGGAAACAGGCAGGAGATGGGCAGCAGCATCTTCCTGATAACAGAAAATTATAAACAAAATGCTATTGCCAACCGGCTCGCCAAGCGTGGCCACTATGGCAAATAACCCCCAATGATTAGAGCAACAAAGAGACAGCCCCCAGTCCCCGGCGGACCCGCTATTCCTGGCTACGGTGGCGACCATGGTAACGGCGGGGCAGGGGGTATTAAGAATCTCCAGTGGAGGTTCGGTTGCCATCTACGACGACTCGACCTGGCAACTTATAACGCACGCACTCTGAGGACTGACGAGAAGGTCTTGGAGCTGGAAGAAGATATAGACAAGTTACGCTAGCATATTATAGGAGGTCCTAAGAGGACATGGTAATCCTCGAATCCGGCAACTTGCTCTATCACCGGGAGCGCGACCATCTTGGGACAGATGAGAGGTGTCGGATTTATCGTCCACAAATCTCTCGTTAACAACGTTGTAAAGATTGAGAGCGTGTCGACGAGAGTTACGTGCCTTATACTCAAAATCACCAAACGGTATTCGCTGAAGGTCATACAGGTTTACGCACCGTCCTCGGCACATCCCGATGAGGAGGTGGAGGAAATGTATGAGGATATCTCTAGAGCCATGCATTCCTCCAAAACCCATTATATGTTGTTAATGTGAGACTTCAATGCAAAACTAGGCACAAGGGAAAACGGTGACCTGAAAGTAGGGAAATTTGGAATAGGGCAACGTAACCCAAGGGGCCAACAGCTGGCCGACTTCATGGAGAAAGAGAGACTCTTTATGATGAACGCTTTCTTCCAGAAGAGGCCCCATAGGAAATGGACCTGATCGAGCCCTGACGGTTCAACAAAAAACGAGATTGACTTCATTATGACGAACAGACGACAACTGTTCAGTGATGTCTCCGTGATCGCGAGGATGAAAACTGGTAGAGATCACCGAATGGTTAGAGGCACACTGAACCTAACCGTTCAGTTGGAGAGGTCTCGTCTAATGAAGTCAACGCTCCGTCCCCCTCGTGCGAGATTCCAGTGTCCCGAAAGCTTTCAGCTTGAGTTGCAAAACCGTTTTCAGTGCCTACAAGAATGCAATGAAGTGCACGATATGAATGACAAGCTCGTTGGAATTTTCCATGCGGTCGGAGCTAAGTTTTGCAAGACCCGCCGCAGAATAACACAAAAACTCTCCGATCACACTCATAATCTCATGGCTGTTAGACGGGAGATAAAGCTACATTTTTCATTAGATTTGACAGCATACAGGCAACTGAACAGACAGGTCTCCAAATGCATGCGGCGGGACTTACGCAACTTCAATACAGCTTGTATTCAAGAAGAGATCGAGCGGAACCAAGGCTCCAAAGTTTTTGCCAGAGATCTGTCTGCCAGAAAGACCAAACTATTAAAACTAAAGAACGAGTGTGGCAGCATCGTTTCCGGGAAACCTGAGATTTGAAGTGAGAATGAGAGGTTCTATGGGTAACTGTACAAGTCATCGTTGGAGCCACAGGCAGGTGTGAGTAACGATTCAAGAGCGAGTCTTATCTGTCACTATTCCGAAGATATCCCAGACGTCAGTCTGAGCGAGTTTAGAATGGCTCTCCAGCACCTTAAAAACGGCAAGTCCCCGGGCGGGGATGGAATTATAGCGGATCTTCTAAAAGCGGGTGGAAAACCGGTACTTGAAGCCCTTCAGAAGCTTTTTAATTCCGTACTCCATGGTGGCACTACTCCGGCACTACTACTACGTGGAGCAAAAGTGCGGTGGTCTTGTTCTTCAAGAAAGGCGACAACGCTCTCTTGAAGAACTACAGACCGATTTCCCTTCTGAGCCGCGTCTACGTGCTGTTTTCGAGAGTCATTACGAATCGTCTCGCACGCAGACTTGACGACTTCCAGCCTCCCGAACAAGCTGGTTTCCGAAAAGGCTTTAGTACCATAGACCACATACATACCATGCGGCAGATTGTACAAAAGACTAGTATAATCTGCCACTTTGCCTTGCGTATGTGGACTATGAGAAAGCCTTTGTTTCCGTCGGAATTTGGGCGATGCTGCAGTCCCTTCAGCGGTGCCAAGTTGACTGTCGGTATATCAAAGTGTTGAAGTGTTTGTTCGGTAGAGCTACGAAGGCTATCCGAGTACAAAGTCAGAGTACGAAACCTATCCAACTGCAGAGAGGTGTAAGACAGGATAACGTTATATCCCCGAAACTCTTCACCGCTGCATTGGAAGACGTTTTCAAGCTACTGGACTGGAAAGGATACGGTATTAACATCAATGGCGAGTACATCACTCACCTTCGATTTGCCGGCGATATAGTCCTTTTGACAGAATCGCTGAAGGCCCTAAACACTATGCTCAATGACCTCAATATTGTCTCCCAACGGATAGGTCTTAAGATGAACATGGACAAAACAAAAATCATGTTTAACGTCCATGTCACACCTATGCCGGTAGTTGTTGGGAGCACTAATCTCGAAGTTGTTGACGAGTATGTTTACCTGGGACAAATAGTCCGACTAGGTAAGTCCAACTTCGACCGAGAGATCAATCGACGGATTCAACTCAGCTGGGCAGCGTTCGGGAAACTACGACACATCTTCTGGTTAGACATACCTCAAAACCTGAAAACGAAATTGTTCAACCTGTGCGTGTTACCAGTGATGACTTGCAGATCTGAGACGTGGTCCTTCACTGCTAGTCGTATAAGGAAACGCAAGGTCGCTCAGCGAGCTATGTATGCATTGTCGTATGTTTTAATACTTCTGCAAAATACTTTGTTTCGATATATTACAAATGAGAGTATCAGATGTTGTTAAATTGAGTGGTAACTTGAAGGTAGTATGAGCAGTTCGTCCACCCTCAAGCAGCTGCGATCCCAGAAGAAGCCACAGCCAAAGCAAATCCGAAAGTACCTCTAGTTTTTTTTCTAATAGCAAATTTACGAGGAATATTTTGCCTGTTCCACCGGGAGATCTAAAAATAATATTCCACTCTCATTTGATTCAAGTTTTGTGTTAATTTGATTGTTAACTGCTTTTTGTTCGTCATTCAGTGATCCTTCATTATTTTTAACTGTGTTTTTTAACGATGCTAAGTCGTAACTTGTCTCTTTAAAAATCTTTCTATTTTAAAATTTTTGTTCTTTGCTTGTTTCACCTTTACTCTTTTAGTAGCCGACCACCCAACGCTAATACGGCATAATCTATTAACGAAAGGCATTTGTTTAATACCACATCTGTTATGTGCTCTACATCCACATATCCCTGTCCTTGTAATTGCCTTTTAAAATCTTCAGATAAGTATTCTTTGAATTTCTCCCAAAAGGTTAAAGGATCTGATAGTTGGCAGAAAACTAAAATAATCGTAAAAAGATCCCGAATCATTTGCGATGATTGGCAAAGTGCTCCCTCTTCCATTGCTGTAAACAAATGCTGATCATCTTCAAGAAAACCGAGAGCTTTGCACGCTGATTGTAACGTGGAATATAATTGAACACCTACAGTTTAAACGCTTCAAATGAAATTGGGCCCCGGATCTCATGAAGAAGCATGTAAAGGTGATAGCATTCTGTATTGTTTGGATGCACAGTATAAACCCTGCCCAGAACATGCTCTTTTTGACCCCTGGCCAGCCTTCAACGTTTGCTCCTCTCTTTCTCCTTTGGAACTTTCTTTTATCCCAGACGTAGTATGCAGGTACTTCTAGGTAGAGCAATGATTTTGCAAAGTCATCTTTTTACATAAATGGAAATAGGATAGGAGTGTGGTTGTTGGAGGACTATTTACTCTTTCACTCACGTTTTGCTCATTAAAAAAACCCTTCGCCCATTTTCCAAATGAACAGCGAGGTGGACTACGGGAGAGAAATGCTCATGAATTTGAAATTCAAGGATTCGCCATACTGCCTCTGATGAATTTATATATCTTCCAATTGTGTAGGTTTTAGCTTCATCCTTCTCATTCTCTAAAACAAACGATGCCTAGTCTGAACCTTTATTTACGTATTTACAGACGTATTTTATTGATTTCAACGAATGACAATATTCCACATTTAAGGGAATGTTAAATGCTTTTAATAATACAAGATTATAAAGAAATACCCAGCGATTATCTATGATTTTGCCTTTGATATCAACAAAAAACCCACCGTCATCTATTAAACGTCTATTGGACATCGTGTTCTCTAGAAACCTCAATTGCCCTATAGTGGTAGAGGTGCTGTACGACCTGAATTCACAGCACCTCCCGATTTTAATCACCCTTGGCCTCAAGGCAGTGACTACGCTGCCCGGAGCTTTAAAAGGGAAGATCAATTGGAGGCTCTACCAGAAACACCTAACGGAGAGACCTCCAACATATACCCCTATCAACACAGCGGACGACGTTGAGGCCGCTGTAAAGAAAACCACAAAGACGATACAGGAGGCCTTACGCGCGGCCTCTACGATCGTCCAAATCACTGGAAGGAGGGAAGAGCTGCCACGGGAGATCTGCGTGCAGCTCAAGCGCAAGAGCATTGAGAAAGCTCTGAGCGCGTACTCGCTGCCCCAGAATCAAAACGAAACTGAACACCTTATCGGATGAACTGTCGGTTGCAGTCCGGGCCCACAGAGGAGAGGCCTGAGAGCGGCGCATATCAAAAACAGAGGAGAAAGATGCGTCGCTCTACAAACTGAACCGGCAGTTAACAAAAACCAGACCCCCCGTTTGCCCGCCGACCAACAACGCGGGCGAACGTTGTTACGAGGCCAAAGGTAGAGCGAATTTCCTAGCAGAGCACTTCGAGGAGCAATTTATGCCGAACCCAGCAAGTGTGGAGTTCATGGAACTTCATAACCGAAAAGAGAGCCGCGTACAGGAGTTCCTGTCATCGCCCGCGTCACCGCTTGCAGGAGAGTGGTTTATATCCCCCGCCCTATTGCGGAGGACAGTAGCCTGCCTGCAACCCTGGAAGACGCCGGGGCACGACGGGATAACCAACGCAGCACTTCGACAGCTGCCCAATAGAACACTTGTAGAGTTAGGTCGACTCTACAACGGTATACTGCGGACATCCCACTTCCTGGAGGACTGGAAAATCGGCAAAGTGATCATTCTGCCGAAACCCTGGAAGGACAGGCGTAGAGCAGCCAGTTATAGGCTGATCACGCTGCTATCGCACTTAGCTAAACTGTGCGAAAGATTGCTGCTAAGAAGCTTCCGCCCGTGCGTACAACTTCGGGCGGATTAGCACGGATTCAGGAGGGGCCACTCAACAGCAACACAGCTGACCAGGGTGCTGCACTATCTTGCGGCCGAGTACAACCGCGTAAACCGACATAGAGAAGGCGTTCGACAGAGTGTGGCACTCTGGATTACTCTATAAATTGGAAGCACAAACAAGTACCCCTCCTGCTATGTTGCGGCTAGTGGCGTCATTCCTCAGAGATAGGAAGTTCTACGTCTGTGTAGAGGACGCCGAGTCCGCAGCGAGACCAATTAGAGCCGGCGTACCAAAGGGCAGCTGTCTGTGCCGATCCTGTAAGCGATGTACACTGATGACATCCCCACCCTAGAAGACTACCTCGCGAATTGGAAGACGATGTTGAACTAGCACTATACGCGTGCGATAGTGCCTACTTCACATCGTCTAGAAGAGCCCACGTAGCCACTGCCAGGATGCAGCGCCTGCTGGACCTGTTGCCACCATGGCTATACGAGTGGAAGATGGCCGTCAATGTTGTCAAGATGACCGCTCTACTCACTCGCCGCTACAGGACCTTCCTGTTGACGCTCAGGGGCCAGGAAATCACATATGAAAAGGCCGTGACGTACCTGTGGTGCCGCATCGACCGGATGCTGCGCATGACCGCGCACGTCGAGCTCGCCGTCCGCAACGCCATATGTGCGCGGGCGGCGCTCCACCCACTCCTGGCATCCAAATCACCTCTCAATACCGAATTGAAAATTTATAAAACATATATAAGATCAAGATTTACACATGCTGCGCCGGCCTGGTACGCGCTCCTGAGCGATCATCAGAAGCGGCGACTACAGGTCCAGCAGAATTTGTCACTACGGACCATCGTCGGTGCAGGTCGCTACGTTTGGAACGACGTTATCGCGGCCAACTTGAAGATGGAGAGTCGAGCAATTTGTGGTCCGATTAGCGCGCGGCATGTTCGACCGTGCCGATAACGGGCCACACGAACACCTACAAAATTACCTACAAAACAACCCTCAATGCCGCAGACAGGCCAACTTAGACGCCTGGCTGCATTAGCCGCCTGGCCACATTAGCCGCCTATAAAACAACTGGACAACCGCAGATCGAATTAGGCGCCTTTTTCAGGCATTGGCCGAATTAGGCACCTTTTTCAGGATAATGGCCATTTTATCCCACTTTTTCAGACAGTGGCAATATTACCCGCCTTCATGAAAAAAATGAAATGAAAATATGAGTCAGTCAGGTTATCCTTTTATATATGTATAATATGTATATAGAAGATAGAAGAAGACAATAAGGGCCACAGTTCTTTCTTACGACTTTTTCTGCCATTAGGACGGTGCCACTTTAAAATGAGGTGAAATATTTGAAAGATTTCATAGCGGGAAAGTAAATATATTAGATAAATGTAAGAGTTAACGTTTTAATATTACTTATATTTATGCTTATAAGATTATAAATGAATAAACCAAATTACGGATTTTTATAAAATAAGGGTAACAAACGAGCACATAGACCACCTGATGTTAAAAGGTTGCTGAGGCCCATAGACATCTACACCTATCCTTGATGACGAATCATAACTCAGATGCGTCGTTACCCGTGAGAACTAAGATGAAATGCCTCGTTTCTAGTTAAACGGGTCTCCGGTTCTCTACACTCATTATATGAAACATAGCAAAGTTAAGATGCTATTTTACGCTGGTGTTCTGGGAGAGCGTGATTCTTTTCCGGTCGAGTTGACCCATTCGTGCTGCAAATCTACCAGTAATATAGCTGCAGCATGGCTCTACCTCGTAATCATATATATACTTATATGTATTATTCAATATATATATATATATATATATATATATATATATATATATTGAATAATCTGTTAAAAATAGTTAAAAATTAAAGAGCAAACTCATGAGGCATTGTCATGTGTATTAATATAATAATCTAGAAACTGTTAAACTTTTATTAAAAACTAACTTCTCAATTAAATGGCACTTTGTAACAAAAAACTTCAACTCTAATATGGAATATTATTAGCCCTTATGTATCAAAAGTTTTACAAATCGCTAATGTTATTAAAACCCGTTTATCACTCGTTTAAAATATATTTTTTAGATTTTCTATCATGTTTTACATTACATAGAAATCCTCAGCCATTACGTTTATAATAGGCATAGATATTAAAACAATTGCGTTAAATTAAATTATACTGATAATATAAAGCTGCGCATGTTCAAATTCATTTATTATTTAATTTATTATTACATAATAAGTACTTTCTGTGATTATTATTTTAATAGCTAAACTATGATTCTGAATACAAGAATATAAAAATTAGATGCCTTTTGATTATTTCTTGTTTGAAATCCCCGTTGTAACATAATATTTGGTTTAACTTACTCGTATGCTTTCAACAAAGTATAGAACTAAATATATCAGTAAACTGTAAACATATTTATAAATTATATAGGTCTGCTAATTTTTATAAATGTAGTTTAGTATTTTCTTATTCGAGGCGTAATTAATTGTAGACAATAAACAAGAATCCAGAATGGACATAGAAAATTCTAATTTAGTGTAAGTACAGCAAAAAAGTTTCTTGTGTTAGTTCATTTGTAATACAAAATATTTTAATTTAATTACTTCAAAAATCGTTTTTAAAGAAAGGAAGATCCATTACGTATTAAATACATTAAAACACTCAGAAGATATATGTGGATTCTCGGTGAATGGCCAGGGGAAGCGCTCGGAGAGAAAATGCCGTCACTTGCGCGGATTAATAGAAAATTACTTCCGGTTTCTACAACTATTTTGGTCGTAGGCCAGATTAATTATTTGCTTGAAAAGAACGGTGAAGTTGATCTCATCATTATGGGCGATCTATTTTTAACGCTGTTTCTATCCACAGTAACATTTGTGAGTATCGTTTTAAATTTTAACGGATCACGATGTCTGAAAGCGGAGTGCACCAAAATGATATGCTAATAAATTTCTCAAGAACAAGAGGAGGCCTGTCCCAATGTCTGGACGTATATAAGTTATAAATTATAGAATGAAGATGACACACTTATGGTGAGTGTATGCAGTAGACTGATGCGTTTCCATACCGGAGTACCAAAATGGTATGCCTCGTTTTAAGTAAAAATGGCTTTTAGTTCTCTGCACTCACCGTATAAAACACAGCAGCATGTAACCTGATGTTTTATGCTGGGATTCTGTAAGAGCGTAATCTTCCTCCTGTCGAACCGACTCATGCGTTCAAGAACGTATTTTACTTACAAGCATAGTTTTTTTACTATTATGAGGAAACGTTTCATTACTATATATTTGATTTTATACTTAACGCAACGGTTTGGTAGTGTTCTCGACTTTTTTAATTTTGACATTACTCGCTTGATTAAGTGCTGCTCCAGGCGCACATAAAATAATGCTTTGATTTTGCTCAAGCGGCTAGACGTATACATCAAGTTGCTTGAGCAAATAAAATGAAATTTTCTGCTTGCCGTAAAACTGCTTGATCATCTCGGAACCTCTTTATATTGTCTATGAATGTGTGTCTTCGTATGTGTAACTTTCGACTTTTTGTGTAACCTTGACGAATATTTTTCTTTGCAGTCCAGGTCCATTCTACCAAATTTGAAACAATACGGCGAATTAGCGAACAAGTTTTTAATGAAATTTCATTTAGTTCACTTTAAGCACAAAGGTTATATCACAGTAAGTACTTTATTAATATAAGTATGAAGAGAATCATAAAAGTAGCAAGTAGTAAGCTGCATTCGTTGATGTATCTAGCGTATAGTCGTATGGAATTTTTTTTTAATCAACGGCCCGCAAATGTCTACTGCTGTACATATCTCCCAATATAGCGAGTATTCGCCTCAACCTTAACACTTTAATTGCAGATTGACGATCGGACTATCAGACGTTTCGCAACTTTGACACTACTTTCCAGAGCCTTGGAGCCACTAGATGTTTTTGGTGTATCCCTTAGTCATCTCTTACACTAACTACTGAACGAAATAGGGTTATGGATTCTTATTATGTGGATTGACGATCGCACTATCAGACGTTTCGCAACTTTGACACTACTTTCCAGAGCCTTGGAGCCACTAGATGTTTTTGGTGTATCCCTTAGTCATCTCTTACACTACCTACTGAACTAAATAGGATTATGGGTTCTTAGTATGTGGATTGACGATAGCACTATCAGACGTTTCGCAACTTTGACACCAATTTCCACAACCTTGGAGCCACTAGATGTTTTTGGTGTATCCCTTAGTCATCTCTTAAACTATCTACTGAATGAAATAGGATTATGGGTTCTTAGAATGTGGATTGACAATCGCACTATCAGACGTTTCGCAACTTTGACACTACTGTCCACAACCTTGGAGCCACAAGATGTTTTTGGTATATCCCTTAGTCATCTCTTACACTACCTACTGACCGAAATAGTATTATGGGTTCTTAGAATGTGGATTGACAATCGCACTATCAGACGTTTCGCAACTTTGATACTACTTTCCACAACCTTGGAGCCACTAGATGTTTTTGGTGTATCCCTTAGTCATCTCTTAAACTATCTACTGAACGAAATAGGATTATGGGTTCTTAGAATGTGGATTGACAATCGCACTATCAGACGTTTCGCAACTTTGACACTACTGTCCACAACCTTGGAGCCACAAGATGTTTTTGGTATATCCCTTAGTCATCTCTTACACTACCTACTGAACGAAATAGTATTATGGGTTCTTAGAATGTGGATTGACAATCGCACTATCAGACGTTTCGCAAATTTGACACAACTTTCCACAACCTTGAAGCTACTAGAGGTTTTGGTGAATCCCTTAGTCATCTCTTACACTACCTACTGAACGAAATAGGATTATGGGTTCTTAGAATGTGGATTGACTATCGCACTATCAGACGTTTCGCACTTTGAGACTACTGTCCACAACCTTGGAGCCACTAGATGTTTTTTGTGTATCCCTTAGTCATCTCGTACACTACCTACTGAACGAAATAGGATTATGGGTTCTTATCATGTGGATTGACGATCGCACTATCAGACGTTTTGCAACTTTGACACTACTTTCCACGACCTATTTGGAGCGACTAGACGTCTCTTACATTACCCACGGGAAGGAATAGGGTTATTGATTTAGGGCACGGGACTGTCACACGAAAATTTTACGCTGCTTTCAAGCCACGATAAATTTTCGGGAATTTTCTTTCAGTACTCATCTTTACAATCAAAGACATAAATTTAAATGTGATAAGAACTCTTTGTCTGCTTGGGTATTCGTTTGGGTTAATATAACTTTCTTTTATATTTCTGTCATCAATGACCAGTGCATTAACTGCTGTATTTTAGTTTGAAAGATAAAGAAAAAAGAAGCCGCTATAATTACAGAGTAATTCATTTACGTCCACGGTTTTTCTATAGTCTCTTCTTACTATAAGATAAAAATAAATAGTAGTGGCAGTATTATAGATAACGCCATTATACATACACATACCTGCATACACACATTACAGCCTATAAAAGTACAATGCTCAACATAAGCCTCCCCCATAGGCATCCTTATTGGGGAGATATTGCTATCGTTGCCACGCTTAGTAGGTGGGTTGACACCTGAAGTTTTTATTTTATTTTAATTTAGTTGTTATCAGTATTCAGCTGTTATCAGGAAGATTAGTTCACTTTTTATCTGTCATCTCTTACGATACCTACAGGACGATATGGGGATATCTGTGTATAGTGGCTATTCTTACACCGCCATTACACGGTCAGTAGCCTCGAAAGATGCCAGTCAACCAAGCTAGTTAAAAAATATTGATTCTCAGCATGTCCGTTAGTGGCGCTGCTTAAGGAGTCCACGATCGCATGACTGATAGCCGCTATTATGCGACAATCAATATTTAATATTTTATATGGAAACGTCGAGCATCGATTATATGAGATGACGACGTAAGTAATTTTACAATCTAAATATACAATGGACCACTCCTGAACTATATATATGTGTTTGATTAAAAAAAAAACATCAAAATCGGTTCTCAGTTGACGAAGATATCGCGTAACATATATACAAAAAACACAGTCGAATTGATAACTTACTCTTTTCCAAGGCGGTTAGAAAGGAAATTACTTTTTTGATTTTATTTTATTTCTTTTATTTCAGATACATTTAATGTGTGAAAAAATATCATCATACTTCACAAACTTTATGATGGTGGTAATAGTGGTTGGAATCACGACTTTTAACGCAACTCCGATGTACAATAACTTAAAAAGCGGCGCTTTTAGTTACGGCAGCGATCACAACACAACTTATCAGTTTTCTGTTTATTATAAATATCATGGCTTCGATCCTTTTGACCATTTCAAGTTATGCACGATCTTAAATTATTATTTCACGTACTGTTGTGCTGTTTCTGTGTGCGCTCTTGATTTATTTCTATTTCTAATGGTATTCCAAATAATTGGCCACTTAAATATTTTAAGCAAGGATATGGGAAGTATATCGTTACCACAAACATATGATATATCTCAAGATCATTTAAACATAAAAGTGAAAATGTTCAATATCAATGAAAATAACAAAATACATTTAAAGTTAACTGAAATTATCAATCATCATATATTTATCATCGAGTAAGTATATTAAGTTTGTACTCAATATTATTATTATATATTATGTTGCATTTTTTCCATGCGGTGGCGGGGTAAAAGGATCATCTTCATCATTACAGTCTATCAGAAGTCCATTGCCGAACATAGGTCTTTCCATTGTTCCGTAAAGAAACAGAATATTTAAATAGGTAGTATAATTTTTGTTTTTACTTTCGTATATTATAAGTACAAGGGCCTCAAAGTTTTATAGATTTTCATTTTTTTTTCAATATTTCCATTGTATGATTGGGTTGGCGATCAACTGTTTTCAGTCTGAACGCAGACATAATTCTTCGGGTTATAGCTACTCTGCGTTACACTAGCGCCATATCAGTTGGCAATAATTCTGAACAGTCTAATTGAATTCAACTAGACTGTTCAGAATTCCGCGTGCGCATATAAATATTTTTCGTTTCTACCTGTAAGTTTTTTGCTTGTGACCTCGGTAAAGTTCAACAAAGTGGTCCAACACAAGGGTCCATCCCTTCTGCTGAACTTTCATTTTAATAGCATTGCGCCGACTGCCCCGGGCTCTTCAGGCTAAAGCTCTGCTTCGGCCTAAAGAGCGTACCACAAGGATCTCACTTAGGGACCTAGGGATATATAACGTTTATCTATATGATATATATATATATATATATATATATATAAATGATTTAAACATTCCTCATTCATGCTGTATACAGATGAAAAAAGATTTTCTTAAACTTAATAATTTAGACGATTACTATAAGCTTCAAAAAAATTTAAACAGGTTGGACCATTACTACATAAATAATCGTATCTCTGTTAACAAAAAAACATATAGCGGTAATACGCCAAACCCAGTAGAATATTGTACACCCAAAAACTGTCTTAAACAAAATATATTTGCCAAGGCTGCCACGCTTTGCAGGCGGGTTGGAAACCGTTTTAATAGTACTTGCGCGTTTATCAGGGAGACGCTGCTGTCCATTTCTTGTTTCATTTCCGTTTATCGCCACGAGATAATATGGGGTAGTGGATTCTCTTTCGCAGTTACAACACCACCCAGTAGCAAACAAATCCATCAGCGTTGTAAGAGGCGGCTATGGGATATGCTAGAAAGGTCATATGACTTTCTTTTAAATAAAATGAACCGCACCCAAATCGGTTCACCCGTTAAAGAGGTACGGTGCCAAAGATAGACAGACACACATAGTGGTCCAACTTATAATACCCCTTAAAGGCAAAGCTTCTAAGGAGCTGTCAAATGTTTTAACTATTTTGGCAAGATTGGCACAGGAGTATAAAATTGAATAAACAAAACGTTTGTCAGCATTTTAACAGATACTTAAGATATAACATTTATAATGATTTCTTATATTTTAACGAATACTACACAAGGAATAAAACTACTTTCAATGATTTTATCGCGTTAATTATACTTTTTTGAGGTGTTTTTTTTAAATTAATATAGAAACAAAACGATCTATTAAAACGCGCATAAAACATCACATAGATGACGTTTAACTCCTACGTTCCGGAAAGTTTGCAATTTGTGATCATAACCTAGACGACCAGCACCGTAACAAAAGATTTGATAGAACACAAACTCTCGCGAAAGAACAACGAATCCCGCCAAGGATGATACATGAGATTAACATGAAATTAAAAAAACATATTAAATTCAATAGAGAGGGAGGCTGGGTACTACCATCTGCTTGAAAGCCTGTAATTAATAAAATTAAAACTAAGACCAAACATACCACTGCAAGACTTCAAGTTCATTCTGCGTAGATCGGACTAAAACTAATGATTAAAAAGCTGAAGATACTCTGGATTAACTCTGAAATCGGGACGTTAATCACCTCAGTCCTCCGTGACCAGTGCCTCCAGTTCGGGTTCTGGAAAGCATCCGAAAAGTATAATTAAACTTGATCAAATCCACTAAATTGTTTTATTCAATATATTTTTTTAAACTACGTATTCTAAATATTTTTTATAATTATTGTCCTTCAACAACTTGTTGTGGCGTTTAATTTAATGGAAAGTTTTTTTTTTTAAATAATCTATTGGAAAGCACTTGCATTTCATAACAAATATAAACTCTTGCACACCTTTTAATATTTTACTACCAATATTTACATGTTTGTTTAGAAATTTTCTTTCGTTTGTCGTAGAAATATATATATTTCAGTTCATCTCATTTCTCAAACTGCACAACAATAAAATTTGAGTCTATACTTGATTAGACCATATTGTTTTACATAAGTTATTTTTACTATTATTATAAACAATTGTTTTATTACTATCCTTAAACCTAATGGAAAACGGTGATACGGCCAAATATAGAAAAGCGTGATTTAGCTTAACAAAGCATATTCACCCTTCTTTTGAAGCAATCAATATTAAAACCGGATGGAAAGACAGATGCTGGCATTATTCGACTCCTTTGCTGTACGCACTATGAAGGAAATTGTGAAGGTTCTAATTAAACTCTACATTGCCTCTGAATACCAAGCTCTACCATGGTGTTTCTTTTAGTTTTACAGATGAAGTTTCCTCCGTCTTCGGACCAATACTGGGGATGAATTATTTATTCGATTTAGTTGTTTGCTGTTTAGCTCTCTTTGAATGTTCACAAGGGGTACGTATACTACATATTTAATGCAAAATATAGTTATTGCATAATGAGTAATGACTGGAAAGGATAATTTTTATGGCATCATGTACATAGCTTTATACATACATGAATACATATAATCACGCCTCTTTCCCATAGGGGTAGGCAGAGACCACTTCTTTCCACTTGCTACGATCCTTACATACTTCTTTCGCTTCGTCTACTTGTCACACAATGTCCGCCTAGGTCTACCCCTTCCAACACTTTTATTCACACTTACCTTATACACTTTTTCGTCAATCGTTCTTCATTCATTCTCTCGACATGGCCAAACCATCTCAACATACCTTTCTCAATTTTTGTCACTACATCTTGTTTCAGACCGCAACGTTTCCTTATGTCACTATTTATATATACACATATATATATATATATATATATACTAGCTGGCCAGGCAGACGTTGTTCTGCCCTTTCCGACAACCATTTGCTTTCCCAAAAAAACTCCTGAAATTAGCAATAAAAAAATTTAGGGTCACTTATCGGGATAAAAACTATCCTATCTCTCAAGTTGGACCAAACTGCACACAGTCTGCAAAATTTTTTTGAAATCGGTTCTATCTGTTGATAACTTACAGCAACACGTGGTGGTTATACTACTAAATTGTAGCTTATATTAAACATTTGCAATTTTTAACATAGCGACATCTATTAAATATTTACTCAATCCAGTCAACAGATATCGTCATCTGACAGAATCGTTTGAAGCTAACAGATAATTGTGACTGTCAAATAATAGACAAATAATTTTAATAAAATAATATTGTATTGCGACTATAAATTGAGATGTAAGCTATCCTATCTTTTAAGTTAGACCAAACTGCACATTGACCAAAAATTTCATTGAAATCAGTTCAGTAGTTTAGGAGTCCATCGCGGACAAACAACGTGACACGTACTTTTTATATATAAAGAAGAGAGATATATATATATATATATATATATATATATATATATATATATATATATATATATATATATATACATATATTTATATATATATATAGCTTTATATCTCCATAAAATTTAATTAGGTTAACGTGACGTAAGAAAACAAAAATTAAATATAAAAATAGAGTGAAACGAGTCGATAACACTACAATTTGTTATTAAAAGTAGTAAGTTTCTAAACTATTCTTAGCCAGTGCTTGACTACTATCCCACATCATAAGGGGTGATGCAGCAGAAGATTGTAAAGTGCACTGGTTAACTTAACAAAAGCCTATTCACTGTTGCATTGAAGACACCCAAATTGCAATCGGATGGAAAGACGGAGGCTGGCAACTTATTTCACTCCTTTGCTGGTCGCATGTCGAGCGATGAAGCAAACCCGTTTGGTTCGAATTCGTATTTAATTTATAAACTTTGTTTGTAAAGGTAATTTATGTTCACTTACATCAATTATCTTACAACTTATTTTTATTTATTGAGATGTAAATGATTGTGATTCTTGTTTACTGTTGTTGCACCATACCGATAAATTAAGTGTAGGGAAGCCCCTACATAAAGCCCCCATCATCATCCCTTACATACTTCATCCTTTGAGGGAACGCCGTATGTTCATCATTGGACTTGAGATGTACGTTGTATGATGATGATAAAATTATTGTTTACATAATGTCATTAAAAATTTTATTTAATATTTTTTACTTTTTCATAGGATCCAAATATACTAACTCGATTTGGACCTTTAACAGTTATAGTATTCGCTCAGCTTATCTGCGTATCAGTTATTTTCGAAATAATTGTGACTACGGTAAGTTATTTGGTTTTTAAAACTTATTTGTTATATATGTATAAGCCTTTACACTTATACCCATAGACTGCCTCAAAGAGCAGATATTGGCCATAGTTGTGTCTTTTATTCCGTTGTTATTAGAAAGATTGTTAAGTAGTAAGTACACAAGTCGACTACTGAACATATGCCTCCCCCAAGGAATGCCACAAAGCACGGTCCTGAACTACCTGCACCCATTGACTTCTTGCATGTCTTACCAGGTCGTCACTCAGGTAAAAAAGCTTATCGAGTGGCGGCCTCGTACCGGCGGACGAAGTTTAGGGCGTCCCCCACTCTAGATGTCGTCTAGACGACGTGACGAGCTGGTCCCGCAGATTCAGAAAAAAAATATTTAAAGCACATTAAATTTCTGATATTTCTTAGTCCACTCGAAAAGGTTATTAATTGTTTTTATTTTTAAAGTAATGGCTGTCTTTAATGAACTTAGAGGTATAAAATAATTACATATTCTGAAGTCTGTCTTTAATTTTAAAGCCCCTACTTCAGAACATATAATTGATTTCACATTTTTTTATTTCCTAGACATATATCATAGTCAACTCTTACAACACTTATGAGACAAAATGGCAAACTTACTTTTAAATAAAAAAAAAATTCACATCTCATCATGCACTGTGTGCTCGTTAGTCAACCATAACTCTATTAAAAATGGGACTTGGAAACAACGGTTTGAAGTTTAATATAAATGTTGGACTTTGCTACGAATTAAACTCAACACCCAAATTGAAAAAAAAATTGAAGAGCAGGTCAGAGTCATCTGATACAATAATGAACTTGTAGTTTTGTATGTTTCAGAGCGAAAAATTGAAAGACGACTTATATAACATTCCTTGGGAATGTATGGACACGAGAAACCGTCGCACGGTGTGCATTTTACTTCACAATATGCAAACCCCATTAAGTATAACAGCTATGGGTGTAATGCCAATAGGTGTTCAGACAATGGCACAGGTAATTAAAAAAATATATAAGTACTTAAAACCGCTGCCTGTAATTGCGAATGTGCAATGCTGTTAGCGATTGTCATGCAAGAGAATGCATGATACTGCAATCGTATATATTGTTACGCGCCACTATTAATGTCTTGTACATGGCAACACTAGTTACACTAGCGCCCTCTAGTGTCGAGTAGCAGAACTAGGAGAGTCGAGATCCTTCCAGAAATGTCGGGACCGATATGTACTCGAACATTCTAGATGTCGCTACAGTAGAAGGTTCTGGAAACTGTCTGAGGCCCTATATAAGGCCGGTATAGACCACGACCGGGGCAGTATTGAATTGGCGATACAAGAGAATATTTCGAAGCGAAATATCGGCGAACTGTGTTTTATTATTAGTGTGATTTTAAGTTGAAATTAGTGTTGTGTAATTAAATGTGTTTTAACAGTGGTAGAGCCACGCGGCAGCTTTTGCTGTCGCACGGATGGGCCGGCTCGAACCGGGGTGGTACCACGACCTCACAGAATACCAGCGTGAAGTAGAGGTTTACCTCTGCGTTTCGCTTGGTGAGTGCAGGTGGCCGGAGGCCCTTTTTACTGGAAATAAGGCATTCCATCTTAGTCCTCACGGGTGACAACGCATCTATATTTTGATTTGTAATAGAGGATAGATGTAGATGTCTATGGGCCGCAGCAACCACTTACCATCACGTGGACTGTATGCTCGTTTGTCACCCATATCCTATAAAAAAAAATAGTCAATTTTGGTAATTCAATCGGCAGTTTGTAATTGTCTCGAACCCCAAGCTCGTAACAATATTATCTTCAGACTTTTTTGTGATGAGACTCCTTTTCTGCATAGGATTCAGTCTGTGCAGGTACCATCCTTTTACCTTTTTTTGTTGTCAAATAGCAATTCTTGCTCAGCTGTGTCCCGGTCTCATCGATGCTAATATAATTACAGGCTGTAAACCATTCCACCTTAGTCTTCAGAGGTGACAACCCATCTGCAGCCTTCTTTGTTTAAAGTTGCTTCTAGGTACCCGTGAATTTCAGTAGCCACTTACCATCAGGCTTACTGTGAATGCGTTTGTCACTTCAGTTTTATCTTGTTCACATTATACTTTTACTTGAACTATTGGGCCAAATTAAGAGTACCTTTAACCGACTAGCGTGAAGGCGTAGGTATATGGATAGCGAGAGAGGTGTGTCAGGATCGTGCCAAATGGAAGTCCATAGTCTCTGCCTACCTCTCTGGGTGACGGGCATATGTGTTTATGTTATGTTATATGTTCAAATATTGAAAGTCACATAATGTTCGACGTAATAGTTTATCGCATAATTGTTTGTATTTTTCTTAGTGCTTTTTGTAATTCATAAGGCGACAGGGAAATGATACAAGAGCAGGGGTAGCGGTATTTTCTGGTTAACAATTCAAAATAATTAAAAACGTCACAATATTTTTCTTCACTGTACCGTCTGTCAGTGAATAATATCAATTATTGGCCCAGTATAATCATTTAAATTAAATTGTAAGGCGAGCGTTTATAACGTTGCACTATATATTCTAGCCATAATTATGGATTATAACACTATCTATTGGAAACCATGAAACTTTGCAGGCAGGCCTCATGGTATATCGGATTCTCTTACAACGCTACGTTAAGGTATATGGTGGCAATTATGGTAAATTTTCCTTAAAATGGGGGAGGTCCAAGAGGTCTGTTAATTATGGTGTAATAAACGAAAAAGCTAGATTTATTTCACGGGTGGTTCCATGTGGATACAATAATTTCATTTGGATTTAATTCTTTTTTTTAATACGATAAGGGTTACAAACGAGCACACAGTCCACCTGATGGTAAGTGGTTGCTGCGGCTGATGGACATCTACATCTATCTTCGAATACGAATCAAAATGCAGATACGCTGTCACCCGTGAGGACTTAGATGGAATGCCCCGTTTCCAGTAAAAACGGTCTACGGTTCTCTACACTCACAATATGAAACAGCAGCGTTAAGCTACTATTTCATGCTGGTATTCTGTAAGTGTGTGCTTCTGTCCCGGTCAAACTGACCCATTTGTGCTATAACTATACCAGTACAATAACTGCAGCATGGTTCTACAACCTTCGAAAAATCTGTGTTCTCAGAACTGTAATGGAAACGCGAGCACTGCGGCACAAAAAATTATTTGCAGGCTGCATAATTGGTGTGCCGCGTTGCCGCACGATTTTTGCGTATCAATAGAATCATATAAAATATCACGGTGACAAAAATTCAGATTTTGGGCCGCAGCAAAGATTATTGGCCTCAGTAAACCATTTTTTCATTATTCAGGACTAATAATTAATCATATTTTATTTATATACTAGCTGACGAGGCAGACGTTGTTCTGCTCTTTCCGAACGCCCATTTGCTTTCCCAAAAAAAATCCTGAAATTAGCAATAAAAAAATTGAGGGTCACTTATCGGGATAAAAACTATCCTATCTCTCAAGTTGGACCAATCTGCACACAGTCTGCAAATTTTTGTTGAATACTTACAGCAACACGTGGTGGTTATACTACTAAATTGTAGCTTATATTAAACGTTTGTATTTTTAACATAGCGCCATCTATTAAATATTTACTCAATTCAGTCAACAGATATCGTCATCTGACAGAATCGTTTGGAGCTAACAGATAATTGTGACTGTCAAATAATAGACAAATAATTTTCAATAAAATAATATTGTATTGCGACTATAAATTGAGATGTAAGCTATCCTATCTTTTCAGTTGGACCAAACTGCATATTGACCAAAAATTTCATTGAAATCAGTTCAGTAGCTTAGGAGTCCATCGCGGACAAACAACGTGACACGTACTTTTTATATATAAAGAAAGATTTATTGTAATCATATTTATTTATATATTTATTGTAGTTAATAAGTCCATGATATGCCAACGAAAGAGCTAGACAAACCTCATTTTCTAATAATTAATAGAATCAAGCGTTACTTTGAGGAAATAATTAATGAATAAATTTAAAGATATGCGTTTAATTCAAAATGATTTGTCTTACCTAATTTGGGGAGAACCTCCTGCACCTCCCTCTACTCAATTGTATGAACTATCACAGTGACACTAACACCGCTAGAAGAGAAGAACATAGCACACCAAGCAGAGCATAGCAGAGCAAGACATACAAAGCAGATCATCGCAGAGCAAGACATACCATCGTGAATAATACTACCTACAAGTATATTATCGAAAGTTCATAGGCTAAATTGGCGATATATTGAAAATGGGCCAAATTAAGAGTACCCTTAACAGACGAGTGTGTATGCGGAGGTATAAGGATGTGGAGGAGGTGAAAGAGGTGTGTCAGGTTCGTGTCAAATAGAAGGCCGTAGTCTCTGCCTACCCCTCTGGGTGACAGGCGTGAGTGTTTATGTATATGAATATCATGAAGTACATAATATATAGTACCGCTAAAATACTAATTGCAGAGTATATTTCTTCTGATGATGCCTCGTTTAGAGGCGAAATACGTTTGACATAACCGACAGTGGTATGTCTTCTCTAGTGTTCACTACACTATGCTCTGCTTTGCGTTTCTGCGTTTAAGTTAACAAACTAGTGATGGTTATTATTACGACGAGAGATGATATAAATTAATCATTTTATTGAATAAAACTGTTTTTTACGGATTTTATCGCGTTTATTTTATCATTTTTATTCCCGACGTTTCGAGTGCTTTTCAGCAACCCATGGTCACGGGGGGAACTGAGATGTTTGACGTCCCAATGTCACAGTTAGCCCGGCTACCTTCAGTTTTTTAATATTAATTTTTGGTTCGATTTACGCAGAATGAACTTACAGTATCCGGAAGTCTTGCAGTGTTATGCTTGGGTTTGGATTTAATTTTGTTAATTATAGGATCCCAAGCAGATGGCAGCACCCATCCATCTTCTCTATTGAAATTAGGATATTTTTTAATTTCAATAGCCTCGCGTATCATCCTTGGTAGGAATCGGTGTTCTTTTGCAAGGATTTGTGGTCTATCAAATCTGATGTAATGGCGGGGACGATCTTGAACATGTTCACAGACTGCAGACTTCCCAGAGCGTCGGTGCTTCACGTCAGCTATATGTTCTTTCACGCGGGTTTTAATGGATCTTTTTGTTTGTCCTATGTAAGAGAGACCACATTCGCAATCAAGCTTGTACACTCCTGCATCTTGTAGAGGGATATTACACTTGACGGATGGTAAAAATTGACTAATCTTCTTCGGCGGCTTGAAGTATGTTTTAATAGAAGCTCGCTTCAAGATGTAGCCAACCTTGTCTGTGACTCCTCTGACATAGGGTAGTACAGCAGGCACACGCTCGACTGTGGTCGGCTTCACTCGGTCACTGTGACGTAGGCGCGGGACCCGAAGCTTGTTGTCTTGCAATACTTGCTCGACGTACTGAAGCTCGGCGGCCAGATGTTTTCTGTCACAGATCCCTCGTGCTCTCTGAAACAAAGATTTTCCCACGGTAGCTAACTGTGATGGATGATGGTGCGATTCACCATTTAAATATCGGTTAGTATGGGTCTTTTTTCTATACACAGTATGACCAATAGTGTTATCAGGATTTCGGATGACTAAAACATCTAGGAAAGCTAAAGAATTGTTGGCCTCTAACTCCATTGTGAATTGTATTTTAGAGTTTATGGAATTAAGGTGGTCTAAAATGCAGTTACTTTGTCAGATGGTAAAATTGTGAAAGTGTCGTCTACATACCGCTTGTAGAATCTTGGATTTACAGGAGCAGTAAGAAGGGCTTTCTCCTCAAAGTCCTCCATGAATATGTCGGCGACTATGGGAGATACAGGTGAGCCCATCGCCACTCCATCTACTTGCTTGTAAAACTCCTCCTTCCACAATAGATAGCCAGATGTAAGGCAGTGTTTGAGTAATACTGCATATTCTGTAGGCATGTTGTATTCTTCTAGCTTCCTGGTTACAATTGAGATGCAGTCTTCAATAGGTAAGCATTTAAATAGTGACTGAACATCAAAACTGACCATAGTTTCATTGTCAGCAAGATGTAGGTCTTTTATCTCACTAACAAAATGGTACGAATCCTTTGTGTGTGCTCTAGTTTGTCCTCTCAGTGGTGACAGAATTTTTGCCAGGTGTTGAGCCAACTTATAAGTTGGTGAATCGATTTGGCTCACTATGGGACGTAGTGGGGCGTTTGGTTTGTGTATTTTCGGTAACCCATATAACCTCGGTGCTTTAGTACACGGTGGTATTATCGAGTTTACGTCGAGATTTAATTTTTCGGAGTAATTCTTTATTAGATCGCTAGTTGTTTTAAGCACATTGGTTGTAGGGTCTGTTTTGACCTTTTTGTACGTACTTTCGTCCGATAAAAGTTGTTGTATTTTCAAATTATAATCTGACGTATCCATTATTACCGTAGCATTTCCTTTATCTGCACGGAGAATCGTGAGCTCTGGTCTGTTGCGTAAGTTGTACAACGCTTTAAACTCGTCTTTGGGGAGATTTAGTTTCGGCACAGAACTTCGACGTAACAAGGACGAAATGTCTTGACGTATGGCCTCAACATCTTCCTTTCCCACATTGTTTTTAAACAGACAATCCTCAACGTTGCATATAATTTCCTCATACGGAATTTCTTTCGGTGTTATTGCGAAATTCAGGCCCTTCGATAATACTTTTAATGTAGGTTCGTCCAGTGTTTGTTGTGACAGATTATAGACCGTGCGTTATTTATTGTTTGTGTCTGTGGTCAACGGTTGTGTATCGTTTCTACGTTGACATGGATGTTTGGCATTTGATTTGATCGTTAATTTTTGGTATTTCTCTATTTGTTTATTTTTGCATTCATTATATTTAGCTTTTTCACGTAACTTTGAACAAACGTGAAGATGTTGAGGCCATACGTCAAGACATTTCGTCCTTGTTACGTCGAAGTTCTGTGCCGAAACTAAATCTCCCCAAAGACGAGTTTTAAAGCGTTGTACAACTTACGCAACAGACCAGAGCTCACGATTTTCCGTGCAGATAAATGAAATGCTACGGTAATAATGGATACGTCAGATTATAATTTGAAAATACAACAACTTTTATCGGACGAAAGTACGTACAAAAAGGTCAAAACAGACCCTACAACCAATGTGCTTAAAACAACTAGCGATCTAATAAAGAATTACTCCGAAAAATTAAATCTCGACGTAAACTCGATAATACCACCGTGTACTAAAGCACCGAGGTTATATGGGTTACCGAAAATACACAAACCAAACGCCCCACTACGTCCCATAGTGAGCCAAATCGATTCACCAACTTATAAGTTGGCTCAACACCTGGAAAAATTATGTCACCACTGAGAGGACAAACTAGAGCACACACAAAGGATTCGTACCATTTTGTTAGTGAGATAAAAGACCTACATCTTGCTGACAATGAAACTATGGTCAGTTTTGATGTTCAGTCACTATTTACATGCTTACCTATTGAAGACTGCATCTCAATTGTAACCAGGAAGCTAGAAGAATACAACATGCCTACAGAATATGCAGTATTACTCAAACACTGCCTTACATCTGGCTATCTATTGTGAAAGGAGGAGTTTTACAAGCAAGTAGATGGAGTGGCGATGGGCTCACCTGTATCTCCCATAGTCGCCGACATATTCATGGAGGACTTTGAGGAGAAAGCCCTTCTTACTGCTCCTGTAAATCCAAGATTCTACAAGCGGTATGTAGACGACACTTTCACAATTTTACCATCTGACAAAGTAACTGCATTTTTAGACCACCTTAATTCCATAAACTCTAAAATACAATTCACAATGGAGTTAGAGGCCAACAATTCTTTAGCTTTCCTAGATGTTTTAGTCATCCGAAATCCTGATAACACTATTGGTCATACTGTGTATAGAAAAAAGTCCCATACTAACCGATATTTAAATGGTGAATCGCACCATCATCCATCACAGTTAGCTACCGTGGGAAAATCTTTGTTTCAGAGAGCACGAGGGATCTGTGACAGAAAACATCTGGCCGCCGAGCTTCAGTACGTCGAGCAAGTATTGCAAGACAACAAGCTTCGGGTCCCGCGCCTACGTCACAGTGACCGAGTGAAGCCGACCACAGTCGAGCGTGTGCCTGCTGTACTACCCTATGTCAGAGGAGTCACAGACAAGGTTGGCTACATCTTGAAGCGAGCTTCTATTAAAACATACTTCAAGCCGCCGAAGAAGATTAGTCAATTTTTACCATCCGTCAAGTGTAATATCCCTCTACAAGATGCAGGAGTGTACAAGCTTGATTGCGAATGTGGTCTCTCTTACATAGGACAAACAAAAAGATCCATTAAAACCCGCGTGAAAGAACATATAGCTGACGTGAAGCACCGACGCTCTGGGAAGTCTGCAGTCTGTGAACATGTTCAAGATCGTCCCCGCCATTACATCAGATTTGATAGACCACAAATCCTTGCAAAAGAACACCGATTCCTACCAAGGATGATACGCGAGGCTATTGAAATTAAAAAATATCCTAATTTCAATAGAGAAGATGGATGGGTGCTGCCATCTGCTTGGGATCCTATAATTAACAAAATTAAATCCAAACCCAAGCATAACACTGCAAGACTTCCGGATACTGTAAGTTCATTCTGCGTAAATCGAACCAAAAATTAATATTAAAAAACTGAAGGTAGCCGGGCTAACTGTGACATTGGGACGTCAAACATCTCAGTCCCCCCCGTGACCATGGGTTGCTGAAAAGCACTCGAAACGTCGGGAATAAAAATAATAAAATAAACGCGATAAAATCCGTAAAAAAACAGTTTTATTCAATGTGTAGTGTTCGCGTAAATATAAGAAATCATAATCATTTTATTATTTCAGATATTAAGGACCACTTTTTCGTATTTTACTTTCCTGAAATCTATGGAGTAGAAATATTATGGACGTTATTATTTTTAATTAAGGGACAGCAATACCAAATAGATCATGATTCAACTGTTCATGGGCATGAATTCACTTACTATTAAAATACTTATTTATCACAAACACTAAATAGTATTTAAAAAAAAACTTTGTAGTTTAAATACGTTTTTAATAAAAAATATACAAAAATACTTTGTGTTTATATCCTTTATGATTAAAAATAAGAATCAATTCCAATGAAAGGTTTAAATGAGTTGTTATCAATCTTTAAGAAAAAGATTCCACAGAAGTACACGAGAACATCTTCAAGGATTACCTGTTGCCGTGAGAGTAGCAATTACAACGGCTTCTTTGGAAATAATAAATTATATATTGAAACAGTCTTAGTTATTCCATATGTTTAATATGGTCGGATTTACATTTCATGCTAACAAGGTGCTTCGTTGACGAAATATCAGCAACTCTATCAATAATATGCTTATGTACTTACTTTGTTTTTAGAGTTCCGTACCTCAAACGGAAAGAAACGGAACCCTTATAGGATCACTTTGTTGTCCGTCTGTCTATCTGTCTGTCTGTCAAGACCGTTTTTCTCAGGAACGCGTGGAGGTATCAAGCTGAAATTCATATCAAATACTCAAATCTTCTGTCCCTTAGAGCTGTGAAAAAATCAAACTTCTAAGCCAGCGCAATCAAAAGATACAGCCGTTTATGCCGTAACTTTTCGACATTCGCAAGGGAATCAAAACCTACAAGCAGCAACGTTTTATAGCACAGATAAAGAAAAATTGCGAAAAGCATAAATTTTTAGTTACATCATGTAATAAAAATATTTTTAATAATTTTAAACATATATATACAGATTTGTTAGGAACCCTCGGTGCGCGAGTCCAATTCGCATTTTGCCGGTTTTTTTTTTATTTGCATGATCTAAAATTAAGACTTCGTTCCGTACTGTGTAAAACAGAGACGATTTAGAATATTTTTTCGTATAATAAGGGTGAGGAACGAGCCCAGTCCACCTGATTGTAAGAGAATTTTGTGGGTTATAGACATCAAAATCTATTTTCGAAGAGAAAATAAAATTTTAAATACGTTTTCCCACCTGAGCACTAACATGGAATGCCATGTTTTTAGTAAAAGGGCCTCCGGTTCTCTAGAAATTTACTATACGAAACACAGTATCATTAATCTATTATTCCCCGCTAGTTCTGTGAAAGCATATTCCCGGTCGAGCTGACTTACATACGTACATAATATAGCTGCAGCGTGTCTCTTTCATGTATAAGGTTAAGGACAGATTAAGATATAAGAAATCTTATCTAATTCCTACCTATCTTATAACAGAAACAGACAGAAACAGAAACAGAATTTTTTTTATTCAATATAGATTATAAATAATACTTATTGAAAGTCACTCTTTTGTATAATTACCACTGGTTCGAAAAAAACCTCTGTCCTGGGAAGAACCAGCAAGAAACCCAGCGGGACTTTTTTTTTAAATAACAGCTTACAATCATGTATGTTACACAAATTAACAACACAACAAATTAGAAATAGCTTGGGAGCGGTCACCTCACTTCCAGGGGTTATTATCATCTATAAATTCTTTAATATTATAATAACCCTTTTTATACAAACTTAGTTTAATAAAGTTTTTGAACTTTGAGCAGGTCAAATTTTGTATATTTTCTGGAATTTTGTTGTAAAAGCGTATACATCGCCCCAAGAATGAATTACTAACTCGATGGAGTCGAGTAACTGGTACTACTAACAAGTTTAACAGTGGTAGAGCCAAGTGGCGGCATTTGCTGTCGCACGGATGGGCCGCCTCGAACCGGGGTGGTACCACGACCTCACAGAATACCAGCGTGAAGTAGAGGTTTACCTCTGCGTTTCGCTTGGTGAGTGCAGGTGGCCGGACGCCCTTTTTACTGGAAATGAGGCATTCCATCTTAGTCCTCACGGGTGACAACGCATCTGCATTTTGATTCGCAAACGAGGATAGATGTAGATGTCTATAGGCCGCAGCAACCACTTACCATCAGGTAGACTGTGTGCTCGTTTGTCACCCTTATCCTATAAAAAAAAATACTAGCTTGTGTCTGTTCCTAGTATTTACAGAATGAATATCAGTTATTTTTGTAAAACTACTATTATTTTTGTGTACGTACATTACATTTTCATAAATGTATTGAGAGGCCAAAGTTAATATATTAATTTCCTTAAATTTTTGTCGCAGCGACTCTTTAGGCTTTAAATCACAAATTGCTGTTATGGCCCTCTTCTGCAAAACAAATATAATTTCAGTGTCAGCTGCGTGTCCCCATAGCAAAATACCATACGACATTATGCTATGGAAATAGCTAAAGTAAACTAGTCTAGCTGTTTCAACACTAGTTAGACTTCTAATCTTTTTACAGCATATGCTGCAGAACTAAGTCTGCTTGCTAGCTTTGATATATCGGGGCTCCATTGAAGCTTCGCGTCTAGTGTGATTCCAAGAAAAATGGTGGTATCTACAAGACTCAGTTTCTCCCCATTTAAAATTACATTAGTATTTAATTGTTTGACATTTGGAGTCATAAATTTCATACATTTCGTTTTAGTGCCATTTAAATGCAAATTATTGACATTGAACTAATTTACTAATTTAGATATAGCATTATTTACTTCGTCATATTTTAGCAAATGTCGACTTAATTTGAAAATTAAAGAAGTGTCATCTGCAAATAATACTATATCATGGTTATCTCCTACAATGTAAGGTTAGTCATTAATATATACAAGAAACAGAAAGGGGCCGAGAATTGAGCCTTGAGGCACGCCCATCTGTACCATCGACCCGGAAGAACTCATACTGTTGATGACAACTTTTTGCGTTCTCTTACTTAAATATGAAATAATTAATTTTAGAGCATCACTTCTTACACTGTAGTGTTGAAGTTTCCTGATTAATGTTTCATGGTGAACACAATCGAAGGCTTTGGATAGGTCACAAAATATACCCAAAGCATCCTGTGAATTCTCCCATGCATTAAATATATATTTAATCAGCTCAACACCGGTATCAGTTGTCGAGCGACCCCTTGTGAAACCAAATTGATTTTTATGAAGTAAATTATTAACATTGTGAATATCAGTTTATTGTCGATTATTTATATAAAATAATTAAAAATATATAAGTAAACAAGTAAATGATTTCTTTAGTCAACACTCAATTTTAAATAAAAGTCAGTATGGTTTTCAGCAGCATAAAAGTACCACTCAACTGTTATCTACTTGCACTGACGACGTAAACTATTATCTTGATAATAAAAAACATGTTCTAGTTGTTTTTATTGATTATAGTAAAGCGTTCGATACTCTAAGGCATAATTTACTGATTGAAAGACTTGATGAATGTGGACTTCGAGGACCCCTTCTGAATTGGTGCAAAGATTATGTTAAAGAGAGAGCATATAGAGTTAAAGTGGGAAATGCTACAAGTATAAAGCAAACCGTCACCCATGGTACCGCCCAGGGCTCTGTGCTTGGGCCTTTGCATTACTTCACTTATGTTAATAATGTTGCCAATGTCATTAAAAACTGCAAGATCTATCAGTTTGTAGACGATACCTGCTTATTAGCGGCAGAGAACGACATAAATGTGGCATTACAGAAATTGCAAGAGGATTTCACCAACCTTATGAAATGGTCTCACGATGCAGGACTAATTCTGAACTCCACCAAAACAAAATTGATGTAAATTTCGTCCAGTCGAAATAGAGTACCCGTTCCATTAAAACTCATTGCCCACAGCCACCAATGTCTTCATAATAACATGTCTAACCAGACTTGTATTTGTAATCATATCGATATAGTAGAACAACAACCTTACCTTGGACTCATAATAGACAGTCAATTTAAATGGACGCACCATATTAATAAAGTGTGTGATAAGTTAAGGGCCATACTTGCTAAATTTTCCCTATCCTATACTGTTATCCCTTTACAAGGCTCTGGCCGAACCGATAATACATTACGGTTTAAGTAGCTTTGGTAGAACCTGGAAATCGCATCTTTATAGTATCCATGCTTAGAATCATCAAAACAATTGTCCCACCTAAAATCAAACAACAATATAAGGATAACTACAACAAATTATTCAAATTTTGCGGCCTATTGAAGAAAAACTAAAACTCAATTTACTTGTTGAACAGTTCTTTAATACAAAATTGCAAGTCCTACCTATGTATAAACACCAGCTTAGAAGTTTATATAACCCTAAATTAATTATAGCTAAAACACAAAATATGTATGGAGATCATCAAAATAAGATTATTATTCCTAAATTAATTAATAAACTACCTAAAACCTTAAAGGAAGATATCAATCCTAAAAATATTAAAAACAAATTAAAAACGTACTTTATGAATCAACTAATATAATAACTAACATAATATAACTAAAACTAATAGTATATACTAGTTGTATACGATATACTATTATATATGTATACTAATTGTTATATAATTACTATATTTATATTTCAAAAATATAAAATAATTTTTTCTCTGAACAACCTGTATACTACAACTCATCCTCACATTATTGTTATAGTAGCGAGCGAACTACCTAGTACCTACTTACTCTAAATAATATTAAAATGTTTACGCTCGAAAGACGGCGAACTGCAGTGTGCAGAAAAATCTTACATAGGTTTATGTTGCACTGCATTTATGAACTGTGTATAATATGTATTTTTGTTGTTGTCAAAATAAAAAAAAATTTCATCTTGTTGTCACAAGTGATAATGGATTCAAAAGTATTTAGGAGCAGATTTTAGTTCATTTTTATAACGGTAATAAGATCGAGGTAAAAATTCAACTGTGGAAATATAGATCAATTTCCACTCAGCCATTTAAAAAGACAATATAACTCTTCTAAATTTAAAACGATATTTCCGCAATTATTTCTTCTACGGCACCATCGCGCCTGGTACCATCTAGAATTAAATAAAAATAAACAATATCCATAAGTAAAATAACAACAAATTATCGGACACCAAAGTATGCTTTAGCTCTATACTATACAATTTTGTATGCTGGTGAGTAGCTGCCAAACGGGACTAGTAAACACAAGGAACAAGTAATTGTATGGCCTACAAATAATTGTTCCGAGTCTGGATGTTTGCACAGCAGTTAGGCTAGATCCAGGTCAATGTATCGGTATCTGTGCAATTTATGTTCTTCATTTAACACAAAAAATACACTATCATAATTGTTTTAATACACTCTCTTAAAGTATTTTTCACTCTTTTCTGCAATATTAGTGTTTACACCAATACTTATTTGCAATTAAATTACTGCACATAAAATTTTTGTCATATTTTTATTTGTTGAAAACGTCACATTTTTTACATACTTGTCACAAAAATTTCTAAATTTAAAACTCTTTCAACTCGTGGGGCCAACTGTCATTCATTATAGAAATCAAATTTAATCGTCTAAACATTCCGGCGCCCAAGGACTAATAGTCCTTAAAATGGACATCGTAAAATAACATTCAAGAAAGAATATGCTATTTTATTCATAATATACAGTTTTAGGATGCGTAAAAAAAATCTGTGGGAAGAGGACAGATTTTTGTGATAGGTCTCTTAAAAATAATATTTTTAAATTGCAATGTAACAATTTTAGTAAAACTATCCTTTCATGGATGCTTATCTAAAATATGACCTAACAGCCACTTTCCTGGAGGAAGCCGTTCATCCTTAACTAAAACGACAGTACCAATTTCTAGTTCATCACTTTGATTGGACCATTTGTAACGATGCTGAAGAGTTGTAAGGTATTCTGAACTCCAACGAGTCCACAAATTTTGTAACATTCGCTGAAGTAGTTGCCATCGATTTAGATAAGATAATTTTACAGTGATAGGTGCTTCTCCAATCAAAAAATGTCCGGGTGTAATAGGAGAAGCGTGAACTAGTTACAGGAGTTAATGGTCGCGAATTGACACAAGATTCTACTTGAGCCAAGAACGTAGTATACTCTTCAAAAGTTAGAAGTGTCTGTCCAATAACACGTTTTAAGTGACCTTTTACGGACTCTACACCAGCTTTCCATTATCCACGAAAGTGTGGAGAACCTGGTGGGATAAAGTTCCAGTTCGTGTTATCATTAGCTAAAAGTTGAGCAATGTCCCCTACTACAGTAGACTTTCTGTTTTTAAACATAGAATCAAGTTCCTTAGAGGCCCCAATAAAGTTTGTTCCACAGTCGCTCCACAGATCACTGCAATGTCCACATCAAGAAGTAAAGCGTCAAAAAACTGCGATAAAAGCAGCGGAAGTTAGGTCACTCACTAATTCAAGGTGGATAATTCGTGACTGTGCAAACAAACAGACATATACAATTGGCTTCACATGTTTTTTTACATCTGCCAGGATACAATTTTAAAGTAACTGGGCCAGCGTAATCTACTCCACTGCAACGGAAAGGTTTACCTGGTGTAACACGCGAAGAAGGTATTTGACCCATAAATTGGCTATATATTGGTATATATATATTGGTGCAGAGGAATATTTAACGCAAGTGAGACATTGTCGAATAAGTTTCTTAATCAAATTCTTTGCGCCGATTATCCAATACTTGTTGCGGACTATATTTAGTGTAAGTTTAGGTCGTCCGTGTAATGCATGAAGATGTGAATCTCTAATAATTAAATTTGTTAAATGATATTTAGATGATAATAATATTGGAGTTTTAGCATCATCACAAATTTGAGCATTACGCAGTCGCCCTAAGACTCTTAAAATATTATTTTTATCAATAAATAGCGATAAAGATGCTAATTTACTTGTTTTAGGTAAGTTACTTCCTTTAGTCAGTATTTCATTTCCTTTGAAAAATAAAGTGCTGGTGAAATACGAATAACTTTTCTTAATTCTTAAACAGTCAAATACTAAGTAAATAATGGTTGTGATTTCTTTTCTTTTGATTGAACTTTAGTTTTACAATTTTCAATAAATCTTAACATATTAGCTGTAACACGAATAAGCTTTTGTAATTTTGAATATCTGTTAATATAAATTTCCACACCTTGAGCTTTTGTATCAGTATGTTCCAAATTTATGTTAACATTAGTATGCACTGTTTGTTTTATTTCAAGATTAGTGTCTGGTATATCAACTTTTGGAGTGGAAATACTTTCTCTTTGACGTAGCAACTTTGGTCCCTGCCACCACAAATCTTTAAAAGAACTCGGTCTAATGCCTCGCGAAGCGCAATCAGCTGGGTTATCTCCCGACTTGATGTGGTGCCACCGATCACTTATTTTTATCACTTATTATATTATTTATTATCTCGGTTGTTCTATTTGCAACAAAAGTTTTCCATACATTAGGATTCTTTCTTAGCCAAGACAGAACAATAGTGGAATCGGTCCAAGCATATATGGATTCATCATTAACTTTGAGACTTTCTTTTACCTTTTTGATCTGTTTGGCTAATAGAACTTCTCCACAAAGTTCCAAACCGTAGCAATGAAACTTGTCGCATGGGTGCAACTTTAGTTTTTGCAGTGACAATTGACACAAATACATTTTCTTTAGTTAAAACTCTCAAATATACAACGTCCGCATAAGCTAAACAAGATGCGTCACTGAAACCATGAACTTCAAACTGTTCTGAACCATCATCAGTAATATGCATCCATCGTTCTAAATCCATTTTACCCATTTGTGATAACTCATTTCTGTAACTAACTTATTCACTTGTAAGTTCAGTTGGAAGTTCATCTGTCCAACTAAAACCACTTAACCATAATTTTTGTAAAAAGATTTTCGCAGTTATTATAATAGGTCCTAAAAATCTTAACGGGTCAAAACATCTTGCTATATCTGATAGTATTGCAGTTTTAGTGAATGGTTTTTTCTGAATAGTAATATCAATTTTTAGTTCAAAAACATCTTTGAGCATATTCCATCGTATTCCAAGGGCCTTGATAGTATTATCCATAGTTATTTCAACACTTTCATTAGCTATTTTATGTGAACTTGGAATTTCTCTTAAAACTGCAGCACTATTAGATGCCCATTTATGCATTTCAAATTTACCTTTAAACATCACTTGAGTAATTCTCCTCTGTAGCTTCTTCGCCTGTTCGTCGTCATTCACACCGGTTTGTAAGTCGTCCATATAAAAATCATTATTCATAATATTAACTAAATCTGGAAAACTTAGTTGTTCATCTTGCGCTAGTTGGTTAAGGGTACGAATGGCTAGAAATAGAGCACAAGCAGTCCCATATGTAACTGTAAGCAAACGTTTTTCTACAATCTTGTCTAGAGGTGACTTACGCCAAAAAATACGCTGATAGTCAGTGTCTTCTGTCGCAACTAATATTTGTATATACATTTGTTTTATGTCAGCTAATAAACAGATTTTGTGAGTGCGCCAACGAATAATTTAATCCCCTAAGTCTTGTTGTAAGGGTGGTCCGACTAGTAACTCATTATTCAATGCTGTTCCATTAGATGGTTGTGCTGTACCATCAAAGACAATTCTTAGTTTGGTAGTAGTGCTGGACTTCCTTATTACTGCACGGTATGATAGATAATAGATCTTGTGTTTGGGCTTTTTATTAGGATCTACAACTTCCATGTGAATTAAATTTTGCTATTGGTCTATAAAATCTATGTAATCTTGTCGAAATTTAGGTTTTTGTCTGAACCTTTTCTCCATCTGATAAAGTCTATTGAGTGCTATTTATCTTGAATCACCTAAATTATTTTTATGTAAATCTTTGAATGGTAAGCGCACTACATAGCGCCCGTTTCCTGTGTGTGTTTTAACATAGTGCTCTTCACATCGTTGATCAAGTTGTAATAAAGGTTTCTCAAGTGGTTTGTATTCAGGCTCCGCATTCGTCCACCGAATGCGGCAGCCATTGAGGCGGAGCTGTACGAGGGATACAGAGCGGCGAAGACCGCCCTCCGGGAGGCTGTACTGCGGGCCCGGGATCGGGCCCGTGAGGAGATGCTGAAGACTCTCGATAGAGATCCGTGGGGGCGCCCTTACAAGATGGTGCGGGATAAACTCCGCACCTGGGCCCTCCCGCTGACGCAGAGTCTCCGGCCTCAGCTCGTGGAGAACGTAGCGAGCGCTCTGTTCCCTGCGCGAGGGGAACATCCGCCCCTGCCTATAGCTCCGCCACCTGCGGTGCCGGAAGCGGACCACCAGGACGACGATGACGACATCCCGGAAGGGACCGGGGTAGACCTGACAGTGGCGGTACGTAGGCTCAAGGCCAGGAATACCGCCCCAGGACCCGATGGTTTGCCTGGCAAAGCCTGGGTCCTGGCCTCGGAGGCTCTCGGGCCCCGACTGGAGGGGCTCCTAAGCGCATGCTTGGAGAGAGGCCAATTCCCGCTTCGTTGGAAGACGGGGAAGCTGGTCCTCATTCGGAAGCCGGGGCGCCCTGCGGACTCTCCGTCCGCATACCGGCCCGTGGTGCTGCTCGACGAGGTGGGCAAGCTCTTTGAAAGAGTAATTGCAAACCGCCTCGCCGAGCACCTTGCGGGGACGGGGCCGGATCTTGCGGAACACCAGTTTGGTTTCCGCAAGAGGCGCTCTACGGTGGACGCCATCATGCGCGTGAGAGCCCTCACGACGGGGGATGCAGTGGCCAGGGGGGGGGGGGTTGTCTTGGCGGTGTCTCTCGACATCGCCAACGCCTTCAACTCCATGCCCTGGAGCTGCATTAGGGAGGCACTCCGGTATCACCGGGTGCCGACCTATCTCCGTCGTATAGTCGGGGACTATCTAACGGACAGGGCCGTCATCTACCCTGGTCGCAACGGTGAGTGGAACCGGCGAGAGATGTCGTGCGGTGTCCCACAGGGTTCGGTTCTGGGGCCGCCACTGTGGAACATCGGTTACGACTGGGTGCTGCGCGCCGACCTCCCTACCGGCGTCAGCGTAGTTTGCTACGCTGACGACACGCTGGTACTGGCACAAGGGGGGTCGTACGAGGCGGCGGCGGAAGCTATGACACGCGGGGTTGCGATAGTCGTTGAGAGGATCCGGCACCTAGGTCTCGAGGTGGCTCTGCACAAGTCCGAGGCCATGCACTTCCATGGTCCTCGGAACAGGCCACCACCGGGATCCTCAGTGATGGTAGGAGGGGTATCCATCGGCGTCGAGTCAACGTTGAAGTACCTAGGACTCGTCCTCGACGGCCGATGGAACTTCGTTGAGCACTTCCGACGTTTGACTCCCAAACTAGAACGGACCGGGGCTGCCTTCAGGCGGCTCCTGCCGAACCTGGGGGGGGGCAAACGCCTCCTGCCGGAGGCTCTACGCGGGGATCGTGAGGTCCATGGCCCTTTACGGGGCCCCGGTGTGGGCGCGTGGTTTGGCGCGGCTTGCCGTCCACCACCTAAACGCACCCCAAAGAGTGGTTGCCGTAAAAATGGTTCGCGGCTACCGCACGATCTCCCGCGAGGCGGCGAGCCTCCTTGCCGGATTGCCGCCATGGGATCTGGAGGCGATAGTCCTCGCGCGCCTGCACGAATGGCGCGCGGAGGCACTATGCCGAGGGGAAACCCCGCTGCCGCGGCAAGTTGTCGCGCAGCGGACAGACTTCCGGCATGATCTCATGGCGACATGGAGAGAGCGACTGTCGCAACCCCGTGCTGGGCACGCCACTATAGCGGCGATAAGACCCCTCTTTGAGGAGTGGCTTGAGAAACGCCACGGCGTCCTCACCTTCCGCCTGACGCAGGTCCTCACCGGACACGGTGTGTTCGGGAGGTTCCTGCACCGAATCGGGCGGGAGGAAACGCCCGGGTGCTCCCACTGCGAGGATCGACTGGAGGACACGGTGGAGCACACCGTGGAGGTTTACCCTGCTTAGGCTGAGCACCGCCGTGTCCTCGTAGCGGCGATAGGCGGCGGCGACCTCTCGCGTCCGGCCCTGGTCGAAGCCATGGTCCGGAGCGAGACGGAATGGGATGCCGTCACCACCTTCTGCGAAGCAGTGATGCTAGCGAAGGAGGTGGCGGAGCGGGAGAAGGATAGAGCAGCAGCTTTCCTTCCCGGCCGCCGCGGGAGACGCCCCGGGCGTCGGGGGCTACGTCGTGGCCCCCGGCCACCGTAGGCGCGGGCCTGTGGACGGCGAGCAATGGGTAGCTCGCCGTCCGTCCGTCTAACGACGACAGGCCGTGTCGACGGCGCGTTTTGTTCCACGCGCGCCTCAAAGAGCTGTCAGCAGCGTGAAGGGGTCCGCAAGAGCCGACGCCTGCCAGGGCTGCGGGCTATTCGAAAGAGATACCGCGGCTCCGGAACGTAAGGGCACTGAAGGAACACTGATGGTTTTTAGTCAGTAAAAGTCTGACACTCCCTTCCGCTCCACCCACAGCGAAAGGCGTCATTAGATGATTTTCCATCCGCAAAAAAAAAAGGTGGTTTGTATCTCCCAAAACTTGCGAAATAATTGATCAACCTCTACTAGATTTGTTGTAACTAACATTGTACGTGCAATTCAATCAATTTGTGTATGGGTGGCGCCTGATACTAACCATCCCAACCGTGAGTTCTGTGCATTGAGAGATCTATATTTGTGTAAGCCTTCTAGTATAATTGAAGCATATACTTCTGCTCTTTACAAAATATCGATGGGCCCTGGCTTGTGTATTTGCGGGTCTGCTAACTTTAACTTCATAATACTAGGCCATTGTGAAATACTTAATTCACTTGAAGGCAATAATGTTGTCAATTTCGGTAGTACATGATCTTTAACCTGCATTACATACTTTAAATCTAATATTGAGTGAATATCAAATTGAACTACATGTTGTGCTTTAATAGCGTTGTTTGCTATATGTACCTGTAACATTTGCTGCATATCGTGTCTTCTTCAAACCTAAAAGCTGTACAGTAAATTCTGTAATAAAAGAGTCTTGATCTACAAGAGCTCGCAGATGCGTTAGATTACCGTTTCTGTTTTTCACACCAATCAATGCTGTAGCAAGAACAACTTGGTTTTCATTTACGGAGACTCTTAAGCTCGTGACATTTGGTAAGTTATCAACATGTTTTTTTTCTTCAGATGTGCTCGCAGGCTCTGCAATTGTAGTTTTAGCAGCATATGTAGTCGAGTGCAGGAGAATGTGATATTTTTTGTTACATTTTTACAAGTTAAATCTTGTCTACAAAACTTGATAGAATAGCCTTTCACTAGGCAATTGAAACAAAGTGCGTTATTCTTAACGAATGCTCTACGTTGATCTACATCCAATTGTGTAAATTCAGTGCAGTGACAAAAATAGTGATGCTTCTTACAATAAGTGCATTCAGCATTTACTTTAGCAGAAAAAGCCTTATAGATAATAGGTTTTGTTTGACCTGTCATGTGTGGATTAACCTGTGATGAATAGAATAGAATAGAATAGAATAATTATTTATTCAATATTGATTATTACATAATACTTATTGAAAGTCATTTTTTATTTACCACTGGTTCGGAAAATACCTCAGTCCTGGGAAGATCCAGCAAGAAACCCAGCGGGACTTTTTTTATACATCATTTCACTTAACAATAATTTTGTTTATACAATTTTTAAATAACTTTTGATAGAACCAGCATGATTCCTTTTTTCTTTTTTTGAACATTTTGTACCATCTCCTTCGCTCTAAAGCGTCCTTCTAAGTAAGAGGTTAACGCGTTATACTTAGGTAGATCCGTAGAAGATCCCAATGATTGTATCCAACACTTGTGAGTTTCAATATCTAATTTAGATACGACAATATGTACTATCATAGGATCCCAAGTGTTAGTGTCGATATCCAAATTAGCCAGACTGTTGATACATTCATTTGTGGTATCTAAGAGTTCCTTTAAATCCTTTGAGCACTCTACGGTGAGTTTCTTTTGATTCATTAATCGTGTAAATATAGTGTTTACAATTATCCTCTTATTACTATACCGATGGACTAATGTTTCCGTTGCCTTCTCGTAATTAGAAGCAGTGATATCTAAATGACGAAGCAGTTGCCCAGCTTCACCTGATAGGTTTGACCTTAAATAGTGATGTTTTTGGATGTCACTTAGTCTCTTTTCATTATGTATCAATGAACTAAACAAATCTTTGAAATTAAGCCAATCTCTATAATTACCATAGAACATAGGAAGATTGATGGGTGGTTACTTTGTTTGTGAATGGTTAGTACTTACAGCAGGTGAACTATGAGATATTGATGTAGAATTATGTGACGAGATATTTTCTTTTAAAATTATTTTAAATTCTAAGTATAATTCTTCGGTTTGAGAATATAATACTTTCAACATTTTCTTTTCCTCTTTACTCATATCTGTACGAATTAATGACATATATTGCGTTGTAAATTTTTGCCAATAATCTTGTAATAACTCACTTCTAGTTTCAACATAACTAATTGTATGACAAATTGTAGGCGTTCTTTTATAATTTGTATGTAACTTAGTTATTTGTTCTAATAATTCGTTGCATACATCAATTATTGCTATTGTGTGTAAATTATATCATCAATTTAATTTCTAAGTATTATTTTACTGCACTTTATATTGCCCTACTTTTCCTAAGTAATTGTTGAAATTTATAACATAATATTTCCAGACTTAGCGCAGTTTAGGTAATAATTTCTATAGTCACTGTAATTACCTTTATCCGAAACTTGTAGGACCAATGTTTACACCATAACTTATTTGCAATTAAAACACTGCACATAAAATTTTCGTCATATTTTTATTTGTTGAAAACGTCACATTTTTTTTACATAGTTGTCACAAAAAATTCTAAATTAAAAACTCTTTCAACTCGTAGCGCCAACTGTTGTTCATTATAGAAATCAAATTTAATCGTCTAAACAATAAGCAACTGCTAATTAAGAGACTAAATGAAAATTACAAGGTTAATTAAATAAGAATAAAAAAGAATAAGCTAAATAGGAGGTTGGTTTTATAAGTAAAAGAAACTGATTTTTCTATAAATTGTAATGTCGTGCACAAGGACACAGCGGCAATTAGTATCATTTTATAAATTATATCACACAAATGAGATGTCTCAAATGTCTGGAATCAAGGCCAGGTTTTTGTACGGTAGATTAAAAATAGGCAATAACTGACAAAACCGTTTGATACTTAATGATTTTTTTAATTATTCTTTGTTTGGTGGTTCAAACTTCAAGAAATTATACTTCGAATTTGCAACATACAACAAAGAAACATCATGGCAGTTCATATCAACCTATGGTTTACCGACTTTTATTAACCCTTCAAGCAATCTGTCAATCAATTTTGGCTGACAGTGTGTGTGTGTGTGTTCTATTAAACTGAAAATAAACGCTGCTTGTTTCTGGTTGAACAACATTCCCTAAAAAAAGGTCGTAATGTGGTGTCATAAGCAAACTTCACTGCATACAAATTTTGATTGTGTTTAACTGTTTTGTGAGTGTTGTAGTTCTCTAGTATATATACAGTAATCTATGGGTCTAGTGGAGCTATTTTCTAATTAGTTTACGTCGAGCGTTTTGTGAGAAAACGTTATAATTGTTAACGTTTTGAAGATATTACAATGGATAGGTAATTTGTAAACAATTTCTAATTCATAATTTGTATATTAAAAAACTTTTGTACAGAAAAAAATATTTTCATGAATTTTTGGTATTACACTGATACCTCAATGCCTTAATATTTTAATTTATTTAGTGATAAAGTTTCATGATTTAAAGCTAAATTCCAACATTTTAATGATTTAGATACATTACTACATACGTTAGTAATATTTAATTTTCAAATGATTTCAAAAACTTTACGATATTAAAATGAAGTATGTATCGGCCAGCTTATCATATTCCATTATGCCGTGGTCGTGCAGTTAGGCTCTTAAAAGGCCTCGAGCAATTGACGACTATGATTTTTTTTATATACTTTTCTCAGTGTTTTGATAACTAAGTAATAATAACTGACAGATAATATAGGATAGGATAGGATAAGGGTGACAAACGAGCACACAGTCCACCTGATGGTAAGTGGTTGCTGCGGCTTATAGACATCTACATCTATCCTCTAATACAAATCAAAATGCAGATGCGTTGTCACCCGTGAGGACTAAGATGGAATGCCTCATTTCCAGTAAAAAGGGCCTCCGGCCACCTGCACTCACCAAGCGAAACGCAGAGGTAAACCTCTACTTCACGCTGGTTTTCTGTGAGGTCGTGGTACCACCCCGGTTCGAGCCGGCCCATCCGTGCGGAAGCAAATGCTGCCGCGTGGCTCTACCACTGTTAAGAGATAGAGTGTTGATGAAGTGGTCCAATGATCAAATTCAGGGGAATCTTTTATAATTGGGCGTCCTTTTATCATGTAGGTTTTTTTTCTTTTGATAAAATTTTGTGGATTTAGTGGTTGTAATCACTAATACTGATCATGTTGTCCTAGATTTTAATCCCGTTTCGGACCAAAATTATTAGAGTTTCAGGTCAAAAAATACTCATCAAATGTTATAATAAAATAAATATCTTCATTTTGAGTGTTCATAATAAATGGTTTTGTTTTAAGAATGATGGTGGTCAATATAAAGTCAGTACACTAGTCGGTGACACTACTAATGGAGATATATATTTTTAACATCATCACTCCCCAACCCACATTAACTCATTATTCTCAGTAGCGCTAATCCAAAGAGATTTATATATAAAGGTTTACTATAGAGCGGACATTGAGAACATTTATATACAAAATATTGGAGCTAGTGCACGTAGTGTGGCACCCTCTAGCTAAAAATAGCAAAACAACGCTAAGCATTTATTAAGACAACATTTTAGCTATTCCCCAGTAGGTGACGCTAATAAATATAACCACGTTTTAGGAATGTTACCGTTTCGATATCAAAGTATCGATAATGTTGTTGAAGATAACTAAGTTTGAAATGCTTTTCGATATAATAATAGGGAATAAACACGATTGTTTTATTATATAAATCTATTTAGTTTTTCAGTCACTTTGGTTGCCACCTTGGTGGTATGACGTCACTCGGTTCATTAGCTGCTATAATAATAGCATATGATTGATCTGTCGGCGTTAAAGACACATCGAGAAACGCCAAATCCAATAAGAGAGCGCCTCTGTGTTTTTAAATTCGTTTTTATTACAAAAATACACTTTAAATCTAAAATATTTTAGGAAAACACTGAACTTAAAAGCTTTTTCACGATTTTTCACGTTTCATCAGCTGCAGTACCTAAATACACTCCCCACATCAATAAAAATTGTTATTTTAAGTTTTTACCTTATTTTCTAACTTAGGCTTAACATACAACTAACAGTACAGATTGTTTTTAATGTAAGAAATCTATTGCCCTCTCCTGTCACTGTAAGCGAGAATCTTTTTTTGAAGTGAAAACTTCTTTAGCGGCGTTGTGCACTTTTTTGTAATGGGTAAAAATTTTTAAATTCGCGTCAGGACACGTGACCTGATCGAAAATTCGTAAGATGGACGGAGAGTAGACAGCCGGCGCGGCGTAGGAGAGGAAGTATCCCCCTCTCTTTCTAAGGCGCGCAATAAATATTGTATTCTACCACATAAATGATAGTACTTTTATACTGATAATTAAAGCAATTCGTGCAAAATTATCCCCTAACCATTTCAAAATATCAAAAATGCACAACGTTAATATTCAAGTTTTCACTTCTGCCGGCACTGCCGGAGTGCAATCCATCGTTTTTTTTATAGAATTAGGGTGACAAACGAGCACACAATCCACCTGATGGTAAGTGGTTGCTGTGGCCCATAGACATCTACATCTATCTTCGTTTGCGAATTAAAATGCAGATGCCTTGTCACCCGTAAGGACTAAGATAGAGTGGCTCTTTTTCAGTAAAAAGGGTCTCCGGTTCTCTACACGCACCATACGAAATACAGCAGCATTAAGCTGCTATTTCACGCTGGTATTTTGTGAGAGCGTGGTCCTTCCCCGGTCGAGCCGACCCATTCGTGCTTTAACTATACTATTAATATAGTTGCAGTTACCACGTTTAAAAAATCTATAATGGCTTTGTCCTTGAAAACCACCAGACAATAAAGCCTAGTGTAAAACCACAAGACAATGAAGCCTGGTATGTAAAAGAGAAGACTTGCTGTATTGCTTAACATCAACACACCAAGTATCCTCAGCATGCTCATAAGCAACACAGAAAATCTCATAAGGATGCCTAAAAAAAGTTTTCCACCCTTGCTCCACATAAAGTAGGGTACTTAACATAGTTGGTATATGCTACTCATTTTTGTTAGTATGGGTACAGTATTGTTGACTGTTTTACCTCCTTAAATATTGTAAAGGATTAAATCAGCATCCTGTATATTTTTATCGATAATCCCAATCGATAAACATCGTCAATCACTAACTTTAAAATTGGTAACTAAATAGTGACGTTTATTGGACAACAGAGGGCACTTATTACAATAAAAATAAATGTTCTAGAACAATCTACTAGAAATAATAAAATTTAAAGATTATTCGTTAAATATTTGTTATATTTACGATAATAAACCGAAATCACGTTCATTTTTGCTCCATATCGTGACTTACAATATCTTAATGCACAACCGGGCATATTTTCTTTAAAAATATTTTATAAATAAATATGAAACGAATGCGTCTTGACTTTTTGACGATGTCGCTAAGACTAAATGACAAAAATCGGAGATAATATATCCTATAGGACATAAGTTACAGACGACAATTTTGCTACTGATATCCGGTCTATTACTACTACTACTTAAATGTCTTTGCGCTAATCGGTGTATATCTAGTATATCTTACTAGAACTAAAAGTGACTAAACTAATTTTGTTACAGATCTCTAATGCGCTGAAAGAAGAACGTAGGAGCAAGTGTGCAGCCTCGTCGCCAGTTCTTTAGTCTCTACGGGACCAAGAAATTATATTAACAATTTAATCCCAATCGAGTTAAAATGTATAGTTACTCACATTTTATGTTCAAACAATAAATATGTCAAATTGAGAAACTCCTTTATTTTACAGTAAATAAATTACTAATTTATTTTATGCACTCTAATCCTAATGGAATATTTTTTTTAATTATTATGTAAAAGAGGTCCATTAATAAGTAATTCTTTACATTTTTCGAAAGCTTCCCTTACCCACCTAAACCCTACATACTTACAACAGATGCGTCCTCTGTCGCATTAGGCGCCGTGTTATCACAAGGGTCGATTGCTTCCGAAAAACCTATCACCTATACCAGCCGTACCCTAAGTGACACTGAAACAAAATATAGCAGTACATATTAATGAAAAATCTATTGAGTGTTGATAGTAAAATCACCGTAGTTTCTAGAATGCTTGATAGCTTGGCAAATAGTACAGAAGCTTTACATGAAAATGAACTAAAATTAGATGAATGCCTTAAAAGAATCAAACGAATAGTAAAAGACATGGCTACCAAAGAAAATAATTCAATTTATAATACACATATTTTAGGCATGTATAATATTTATTTATTTTATTCTACCACTTACAACTATCATCACAGGTTTATTGTATTACCTAATACAATAGTGCAGTTACAAATTAAGAAACTAGAACAAACATAATATAGGTATATTATACACAACTTAAAGATATTTTACAATAAGCGGCCTTTGTGAATTCGTTTAGAGTACAGCTGAACAAATCAGTCTGTTGTGAGACCACGTTAAGTGCACGCAGCGCGCGCGTCAAAGGCGCGTGCTGTAGCAAGTTGGTGCTCGCTTGCGGTACCAACAAGAGCAGCAGCCGCCGCCGTCTTCCTACGTACTCATTAGGGACACACAGCTCAGCTATCTGTAAAATACCTGGGTTATGTATTTTACCACGGATCACTTTTAGTAAGTAAGTGGCGAGAGCAACTTCCCTTCTTATTTCTAGTTTATAATAGCCTATCATGCCTAGTATAAATAAAGTAGGGTACAAAAGTGGATAACCCTGGTACACACCATACTGTTTTAAATACATAAATCTCACAAATTTGTTCTGAATACGTTCTAGCACTAATTTATCTTTGACTTCATGTGATGACCAAACAACAGCGTTGCATTCTAAATGACTTTTTACGAGTGCCTCGTATAATGCTCTTAGAGCACAGATGTTTGTGAATCTGTTGGCTAGCCGTAAGACCATCCCTAGGTTGCGGTATGCTTTTTTAAAAACATTAGTAATGTGTTTTCGAAATGTTTTTTGTTTTTTTTATAGGATAAGGGTGACAAACGAGCACACAGTCCACCTGAAGGTAAGTGGTTGCTGTGGCCTATAGACATCTACATTTATCCTCGATTACGAATCAAAATGCAGATGCGTTGTCACCCGTGAGGACTAAGATGGAATGCCTCGTTTCCAGTAAAAAGGGACTCCGGTTCTCTACACTCACCATACGAAACACAGCAGCGTTAAGCTGCTATTTTACGCTGGTATTCTGTGAGAGCGCGGTCCTTCTTCCCCGGTCGAGCCGACCCATTCGTGCTACAACTATACTACTAATAGCTGCAGCATGACTCTACCACGTATAAAACTTTGATTTAGTTTATTAGTAACTTTCGTAGTGTTTGCTTTAAGCCTGTAATCCTTGTGCGTGGGAACTTCTAATAGAACACCTACATTGATATTTTCTAGCCACACAGACGCATCTCGCAGTGTTAGTATACGCACCCTGGACATGAATAAATTACTTTTGGTGTTTTGCACAAGTTACATATTCATCACGCGTTCGTCTTCGTAGGATGTTCATGAATGTCTCAAAAACACGCATTGTATGTAGCCATTCGCAATTTCTTTTATGTCATTTGTTTGTCACATTGCGAAGTACGCGAGCCCGTAATTAATGGCTGTTAAGTAGATATTAAGGGTTTGAGAGTCGTGCTCGGAGTTGTTTACTGCCCTCCTTCATTTGATTATTTTTCCCATATTGAATCTGTGATCGACTCCATCAGCACAATTAACAAACATGTTATAATAATGGGTGACTTCAACACTAATTTACTAAAGGATTCCCCTCAGAGTCGCAAACTCAAAGCGATCATGGACTCAGCAGATCTCTATATTCTTCCATCTGGCCCAACTCACCACAACGTGGACACCGAAGATTAATGGCTAGACATCATTTGTACTAGTTCAGCGGGTCATGTTATATATCATGATCAACTAGCTGTTCCAGCATTTTCTCGACACGATCTTCTGGTCATGTCGTATAAATTAGAGATCCCCAAGCCAAGACCACTAATTGCGTATTTACGTAATTTTAATAAAATTGACACCATTCAACTAGACCGCGATGCTAAGAATCTAGAATGGGGCCCATTGCTGGAGGCAAATAATATTGACGACAAAATTGGTCATTTGAACACCCAAATTCTCGACTTATTCGATAGGCACGCACCAGTTCGTGCAGTCAGGTTACGTCGACCCCCTGCACCTTGGATAACTGATGAAGTGCGTAGAGCAATGATAGGAAGAGATCGAGCTTTTCACATTTTTAAAAAGAATCGTAATAGTCTCACCTTTCAACACTATAAGCGAGCACGAAACCGCTGTAATCAGTTGGTAAGAACTGCCAAACGCCGCTACATCCACAATAGTATTTTAAACTCCTCTTCTGCAACTATATGGAAGTTTCTTAATTCCCTGGGATTTGTAAAATCACATTCCAATTCTCTGATTCCAAATATTTCACTCAATGACTTAAACATACACTTCTCTTCTGCTTCGCGTCTGCATTATTCCACTAAAATTACGACTCTCCAGGAACTTAATTCCATGCCATTGCTATCGAGTAATTCTTTCATCTTCAGTTCAGTGACTGATGAGGATACTAGAAAAGTCATACTTTCAATAAAATCTTCCGCAACCGGCTATGATGAGGTGAGTAGATCTATGATACTTCACATACTCGATATCATTACTCCAGTTCTTACTCACATCGTCAATTTCTCACTTTCTACTGGTGTTTTCCCGAAGTTATGGCTAAAAGCTTTTGTCTTGCCACTCGCTAAAGTACCAAATCCATCGCTTCCTTCCCATTTTAGACCTATTTCTATACTGCCGTTTCTCTCCAAAGCACTTGAATCATTGGTACTAAAACAAGTCACCTCTTTCATTTCAAAATGCTATTTCCTTAGTACATTTCAGTCTGGCTTCCGCCCGGGACACAGTACAACCACAGCATTACTTCAAGTTACAGAAGACTTTAGAGATGGCACGGAGAGCTCATCTTTGACTGTTCTTGTCCTTATTGACTTTTCGAACGCATTCAATTGTGTTGATCACGACTTACTTCTTGAAATACTTTCACGACTAAATTTCGCTTCGTCAGCACTGAACTGGTTTTCCTCTTATCTGCGCGGTCGCCAGCAGGCTATTCGGTCTGGTCAGGATTTTTCCGACTGGTGCGACCTGTCTCTGGGGGTACCGCAAGGCGGCATTCTTTCTCCTCTCTTGTTTTCGGTGTTTATCAATCTTCTAACTCCTTACCTTCAATGTTCTTACCACCTCTATGCTGACGATCTCCAGTTATACTCACAAGTGTCCTTGGCTAAAATTGATTCTGCTATCGCAGCTATTAATCGTGACTTACAACGTGTATCACACTAGTCAAAGCGCTTTGGTATAACGGTAAATCCCAATAAATGCCAGGCTATCGTCATTGGTAGTCGTCGAATGGTGTCGCAACTTAATATATCTGAACTACCATCCATTTACTATGAAAACTGCGTTATACCCTTCAGAAATAATGTAAAGGATCTGGGTTTAATTATCGACCCGACTCTTAGTTGGATATCCGTATAAGTGTCCGAGGTTTGACGTAAAGTCACAGGCATACTTCGTTCCTTCTATCGCCTTAAGTTCTTTCTGCCTCCTTCAACTAAACGTCTTCTCGTCCAATCTCTAATTCTTCCATTATTTGACTACGCCGACGTTTGTCTAACTAATATTTCTCAGGAGCTGCTAAATAGATTGGACAGGTTACTTAACAACTGTATCCGATTCATCATTGGGCTGCGCAAATATGATCACGTTTCAGAATTTCACTCTCAGTTAAAGTGGTTGACTATACGCCAACGCAGAGATTTTCGAATCCTGTCCACTTTGTTTTCAGTTTTTAATGATCCTTCCTCACCCCTTTATCTAAAAGAAAGATTTAAATTCTGTAGTGACACTCATTCTCTCAATCTCCGTTCTTCACAGAGTTTAATCCTGTCTATTCCTTTCCACCATTCTGGGTCTATGTCAAATTCTTTCACAGTTACTTCTATTACCATCTGGAACAAATTGCCTGTTGACCTGCGAACAATACCTGTCAAAAATGTTTTTAAAAGAAAACTATATGAGCATATCCGTAGCCTACAAAGTTGAATCAACTTTCTTTATATGTTTATAGTTATTTGTATATACATTTATTGAGATATATATATATATATATATATATATATATATATATATATATATATATATATATATATGTGTATATTTTATGTATGTGTTGCATGTACATATATTTGAACTGAATAATATCATGACAACTAAAATGCCCAAACTCACTTTCTGTTCTACCCAAGGTTAGCTGGTAGAGAATGCCATATAGCATTAAGCTCGCCTTTTGTACAAATATTTGGTGCAAAAAAGAATAAATAAATAAAATAAATAAATATGTAACAGAAATTATTTTTAAATAGATCCACATTAAAATAATGTAATGAACAAAATAATATTAATATTAAATAAGCGGCGTTTCGCGCGCTCATCAAATTCAATCCCGCTACCCGATCGTCATCGTTGGACATTAGTATAGGAAAATACCCAAAAATTATACGCACTTCAAATGTTCGCAAAAGTGTCGTCTACTATGGGCCAACTGACTTATTTTGAACGTGTATTTTTTTATTACTTACATATTTAAAAACATGAAAAGTTTAATACTAAACATGAAATTAAGTAAAAGTTTAATATTAAACATAAAATTTTGTCACAATTCAATTTTCATTAAAATATTTAAAAATAAAGGTTGTTTATCAACGACCGATAAAAAATACCTATGTTAATTAAGATTTTTGTGTTTTAAAACATGTAATCAATCCACATACAATTTACAAGTAATATTTTATTTAAATTTAATTTGATTATATTTATGTTGATTTTTTTTTAAGTAAAATTATTTACATACGTTTGAATACTGATTTTGATAACTCACTTAAAGGGAACCACAGAGTTATTGTTACGTATTGTATTTTGTCAGCACTAATGAAAAGCCATAACATTTGAAGACTGCCTAACTGACTAGATAACTTCTATATTATAAATATTAGTTATCAATCTAAATTTAAATACTGCAATAATAACCTCTGCATAAGATATTACTAAAATAACCTAAACGTCATCGTAATCGGATGGTAACCTCAACAAAGAACCAGACGAGTCAATCAGGCCAGGACTATTCCACAAAGTCTGAAATGATGTCACAATGGGTGGACTCCACAGAGGGTAACCTACTGATCAACAATTCACTCAACGCCCAGATCATTGATCCCCACTTGACCAGTGGTTGGGTCAAGTCCTAAAAAAGCTTCTTGCTTACCAAGTTTCCGAGTGGTTTACTTCATAGACTTAGACACTTCACTTAACAGTGGTAGAGCCAAGCGGCAGCTTTCTGCTGTTGCACGGATGGGCCGGCTCGAACCGGGGTGGTACCACGACCTCACAGAATACCAGCGTGAAGTAGAGGTTTACCTCTGCGTTTCGCTTGATGAGTGCAGGTGGCCGGAGGCCCTTTTTACTGGAAATGGGGCATTCCATCTTAGTCCTCGCGGGTGACAACGCATCTGCATTTTGATTCGCAAACGAGGATAGATGTAGATGTCTATGGGCTGCAGCAACCACTTACCATCAGGTGAACTGTGTGATCGTTTGTCACCCTTATCCTTTAAAAAATATGCTTACATTAGTAATTAGATTTTTTTATTGTAATAAATTTCTTTGCGTTTTCGTATATTATCTACCTGAAATAGATATTAAAGTAAATTACTATTTTATTAAGTACATTAATTTCTGATAATTACAAAAACCAATACATAATAAAACTCATATACCTAGTTAGTCTACTTAGTCGAAGAATACAAATAATAAAAATAATGATATCCGACACTCGGGACCCACCCTTATGCTATGTCAAACAATGAGATGTATCGACTTGACTTGTCAAATCGGTCTAAAAACAGACGTGCACTCACCTCGAAAATTGAGGCGGCACTGAATTTTTTTCGCGCGTGTTCTCAAATACATAAAGCCAATTACAGAAACCTAGCCATATCATACTAAAATGTATGGACGATTTCAGTTAAAAAAATGAATGATATTTAGGCTTAAGTTGTTGCTTTTTGGTTTGAATTAGTAAAAATTATGAATGGTGAATGTGTTGTCTATACTTTTATTTCACGTTTTAACCAAAAAGATTTTCTAAAATAATAACGAAATGGCTACGGTCCATTTCTGGCCTAGTCTATGTACAATATACCGTAAAAAAGAGAAAAATTCTGGGATTTTGTTAAAAATAAAATAAGAGAATAAATCAAAATAAATAACTTGCAAAATATAAAAATGCAACACCAAGTTTCTGATGGTTTTACAAGATGGTGCCCTTCCAGTCATAAAAAAGTAAAAATGACACGGTTATTTGTCAAATGTCATTTATGTCAAATAATATTTTTATTTATTTTGAGCTTGGTTGTGTAGTTCAGAACTCTACTCTGCTCTACTCTCTACTTGTTCGACTCTGCTTTTGTTTTTGTACTTAATGATTTACGTGAGATTTTGATTTCGTTGATATCGGACATCTGTATTCTGTAAAATCACATTTTGAATCAGTAAGCAGGTATGTACGAAATAAAGATGTTTCCTTAAGCTATTAAACGCATTTGAATGATTTGCTTCTATCTGTACTCTGTTAATAATTATTAATTTCTACATAAGTTAATAATGGCTGGAAAATCTTAATATGATGTAATTAAATTCACCTGTTAAAACATGTTGCACTGTTTAAAATGCGCTTCTGCAATATAGATAGTTTATTAAAATAAGATTGTTTTGTTCTAGATGGATGAAAATGCACCAATATGTCCACATTGTTTTGCAAACCTATTACAAGAATTATCTGTCGGCACAAATCTTGAATATGAGCTCCAGCGCCCTAATGCCAATACTATCAGTATATTGTATGTTTGGTGTCAACGAAGACTGGGTAGCAGATAAGTTGTGATCCAATTAATATCATCCCAAAAGACTCTGTTTTAATAAGAGGTCGTATAAAATCTCGCCATCACTCGGACAGAGATTATTATACATATATACTGTTGGCGAGACAAGGGACAAGTTGGGGTGAGATGATTGCAGGTTATTATTGCAGTTGCACTTCTGGACAACAGACAGTGTGTTGCTGTGCCCACATAATGACCGTTGTCTGGTATTTGTGTTGGGCTCGGTATCAAAATTCTATAACCGCACCGGCCTCAATTCTGGATGGCATTTTATTAAGAGGGGATTTTGAAGTAGGATAAATAAATAAAGAATAAAAAATTAAGCTGTTTTATTTATGTTTAGTATCCAAAACATGATTGACCTAATGTTTCACTTTCTATAATTCATAGGACTGTTAACCTTTGTTATGACATTATCCAGGCTTCAAATGTCTGTCAAGGCTTAAGGCATACTCTGACACGTTGAGGACTTGTTACATGAAAATATTTGTACGCCGGAAACGGCAGAATATTTAGGATGCCAATTCTTTTGTAACAACTGTAATGTATCATATTATAACAAATAAATTATATTATCTATGATTGTAACCTAGCACTCCAGCAGCCCAGATAGACACATATACCTGAACGGAAATTAGTATTCAGGATTATTCTGTTTATCCACCTTAAAATAGCCACTCTAAAGTAAAATAAGTTAAATATATTCTATAAGATTAGTGCAATCAAGTAGTATCTCAGGGTGGATTTTTAAGGGTAGAGAAACGGAGTTACCCTCTATTAACATATTATCTCGGCTTTGAGCTATCTGGCACTAAATTGAGGTGAAGTGTGCATTAGTACACACTAATGTGTGTAGAGTGTTTTGTGCGTAGGCACCGTTGATTTATCTCCACAATCTTCTTGTCTGGAATTAGGTACTACTTTTTACATTTGTTTTCTCCTGAACTGCATTTATTATATGCAAATATCAACAAGAACGTTAGTTGTTTTAAGACCAAAAAGCACATATACAAACATAATACACTTTATTCGTGTTTTGATCAAAAAATACAACTTTTTGCCTTACTTTCCTACTAGTTTCAAGACATTTTAGCTATTTTACATAATAAATCTACCTGATAGGCTATAGGTGATATGAGTATATCTATATATAAAGGTACTCTGTGAGTATATCACAGAATAACTAGTAGATTCTACCCGAGAGTATATTTCAGAGATGACAGCTACCGTCAAATCAAAACGACATAAATCCGCCATTAGTGTTGCATTTATTGGTGAGAATAAAATATTAAATGCACTGAAATTAAGTCAAATTCGTGGATTTGAATGATCAAAAGTGGTTTAATATTTTATTTTAATTTATTTCCATACTAGTACATAAACGAGGCCTTCGCTCCATACAATTTTGGACCGTCTCCTTTAAAATAGAAAAGGCCGTTTTAAGTGTTTTTACCATTGTTGAAGATTTTTTTTTCTCAAAATTCAAGATGTTTTTTACAAATATTACACGGTGAAAGTGTAGACCCATCTACTAACTAATTGAGATTTTTTTGTGGTGTCATTCAAAGAAGTCAATCCATACTTAATAATATTATAAATGCGAATGTGTTTGTTTGTCCTTCTTTCACGTCGCAACAGAGCGTCGGCATGGCATGATTTTTTGTATGGGGATAGTTCGGTGGTTGTAGAGTGACATAGGTTACTTTTTCCGCGGAAAAACATCTCATTCCCGTGGGAAAATAGAATATGTTGCAAAAGTTTGTCCTTCTTTCACGTCGTAACAGAGCGTCGGAATGGCATAAATTTTGGTATGGGGATAGTTTGGTGGCTGTAGAGTGACATAGGCTACTTTTTTCAGCGGAAATACCTATCATACCCGTGGGAAAATTGAATATGTTGCAAAATTAAATTCAGCTAGGTGGCGCCACCGTGATTCTACAAGACGGACGACGGTACGATGGACGAACACAGAAGGTCAGAATATCTGGATTATTATGTCTTTTTACCAAAATTAAGACAAAAAATGTATGGATCTATATTTTTCCACGCAGGACCGGGAAGAGAGCGATAAAAACATAAAATTCACCAGCTGATTTTCTTCAAACGTTTTGGTGCATCGTAATTCATAGAATAAGGCGATAACCTCGCAGACGATATTAAGTAATCCGTTGATGCTCTGCCTACCCCGCAAGGGTTACAGGCGTGATTATAAGTATGGATCACAAATACTATCACCATCTGTCACGCTTTCACCCTTAACTATTACCTAACTGTGGTAGAAACAGTTCTTAGTAAGCCTTATTAATAAGCCTTAGTAATATTTATTGAACGGAAATGAATACAGTTCTTATATGTGGTAATGAATTAATCGGTATTACAATAAGAAAAATTGTGCAAAATTATAAGAAAAATATTTTTTGAGAGTTCTTATTAACTAACGTATACATATTTTAAATTGATTTCGCTAGATGTCGTTACTAGGTTTTTAAAACGCTGTAACGAAATGTTTCCTGACTCGTACTTAACTCCCGCCGTTGAGCCGCGCGTCAACTTATAGTGCATACGGTACCTATACGCTTAAATTGTTTCCATTTCGTAGCTTATTCGACTACCTGCTTTCGATTTCGGTTGTTTGTTATTTGCTTTGTGATTTGGTTAAGGTTGAATGGATTTATATTGGCTTTCATTTTCGGATTTGTGTATTTTCTTGGAACGGTTTTGTTGATTTGGTTGGTACTCCTTTATACATATTTAGACTCTGGCTTTTATTTTGGGTTTTGTTTATTTAGAATCGGGTTTTCGTTGTTATAGGTTGTTTAACCATATTTCAAAGGAATATGAATAGTATAAATAGTGTATACGATACCTATACACTTACTTCTTTTTTCGTTGGTTATATTTAAATTGACTACTGCTTTCGATTTCCGTTTTCTGCGATTTGTTTTGTGATTTGGTTTAAGTTGATTCGATTTTTTTGGCTATCGTTTTCGGATTCGTGTTGTGTCATGAATTGGTTTTGTTGTTTTGATTTAAATAACAACTTTTTAACAAAAAAATTAAACCGCCGAAAAAACTAAAAAGCAAAAAATAATAAACCTTTTTAATTCACCTTAATAACCAAGTTCTTAAACTAATTTAAGTATACCTAAGTATATATTTTTGTAATTATTTTGAGTTTTTAATTAACCTTAATAATTGAGTTCTAAAACTAATGAAAGTATACCTAAGTAATTTCGAGTCGGCGCTAAACAATCAATGAACAAAGACCAGTAAATTACCTTAAATTTAAAGAAATAACCAAATCAAATTAACAATGCCGCGCATCACGCTTTACATAATTAATTAATTTGATTGTTTGGCGCCGACTCAAAATTACTTAGGTATACTTACATTAGTTTTAGAACTTAGTTATTAAGGTTAATTAAAAACTCTTCTTCTCTCTATGGTTGTGTGAAGTGGTAGCAACTTTTCAAAGTACGAAGGGTTATGGCGACTCTGAGCGCAGGATGTTACCGATAATTTGATACTGAGCCGTCACGGTTCACAAATTACAAGGTACGACCCTTGATAAAGCTGTGATCGACCTCGGAAAGATAGTGTTTGCCAAAGGGCAAACACTGTATATGTGGCACTGAGTAGAGTACAAGAACTTGAGGGTATTGCTTTATCTAATCTAGAGCCAAATAAGGTATTACACAAACCTCAGGATGAACGAGCTTTAGCAGAAATGCAGAGACTGAGAGGTCTACACACAAGAAACTGACAGGTCTAAAGCTCATTCATCGTGAGGTTTTTTGTAATGTAATGTAATGTAATTATTATGTAATGTAGTAATACACAACTCAGCATTAGAATATGTGAGTAAACAATAAATCACCCCTATTTTACCACCCTTAGGGTAGATGTTCTGTTTTCAAATTTATATGGGACCAATTTCGGGGTATACGCTATCTAAAAAAAAAATATCAAAATCGGTTCACTATGTAAAAAGTTATGCGTGGTCTAACATAAAAAAAATATACACGTCGACTTGAGAACCTCCGTTTTTTCGTCGGTTAAAAAATATTTAAAAGGAATATTTATTCCTTTTAGATATTTTGGATTTGCTTTTAAAAAAAAATTAAAAGGAAATTTAATTCCTTTTTAGTATTTTAACTTTTTTTTTATAAATAGGTTTTTTGTTACTTCATAATGCCTCGCAAACGTAAGTCAAGCCTTTCAAGAGTTTCTTCGCAAAAACAAGCGAAAAGATTAGCTCGATCGCTAGAATCTTTAGAAGATGCTGAACTGAGAAGGCAAGAACAAGGAGAGCGTCAGGTTGCTTTAAGAGCATCTGAGACACCTTCTCAACGTCAGCAAAGGCGTCTTGAACAGACAGAGCGTCAGGGTGCTTTAAGAGCTTCTGAAACATCTTCTCAAAGTCAGGAAAGGCGTCTTGAACAGGCAGAGCGTCAAGCTACTTTAAGAGCTTCTGAAACACCTTCTCAAAGTCAGCAAAGGCGCCTTGATCAGGCAGAGCGTCAAGCTACTTTAAGAGCTACTGAAATACCTGCTCAAAGTCAGCAAAGGCGTCTTGAACAGACAGAGCGTCAATCTACTTTAAGAGCTACTGAAACACCTGCTCAAAGGCAGCAAAGGCTATTCGAACAAACGGAACGTTAGGCCGCTTTAAAAGCCGCGGAAACACCTGATGAAACTCAACACAGACTCATTGAGCAAGCTGAACGTCAATCTACTATAAGGGCATCTAAAACACCAGAACAGACACAGGCGCGAAGAGATGCAAATGTACAGCTCCAAGCTGAACGTCGACAACGTTTTCAAAGAAACAATTGGTCGATTTTTAATGACGCAGCATTCGATTATGATCCTTTGATTGATTATAAGAATCACAGGTTAGTTAGATAACAATATCAGACTGATGGACAAGGCGTGTCGATTTTTCAGCGCTTTAAAATGGAAAGATGAGACCGCAGGCATGTGCTGTTCCAATGGCAAAGTGTCTCTTCCGTTACTTGGGGAACCAAAAGAACCTTTGAAAACTCTCTTTTTATATTATTCTAATGAGTCACGGCACTTTTTAAACAGGATCCGGAAATATAACACATGTTTTCAAATAGCGCCCTTCGGAGTTGACCGGGAAATAATAATGCCGGGATTTTCGCCTACATTTACGGTGCAAGGGCAAATTTATCATAGAATTGGTTCACTTTTTCCAGCTGAAAACGAACAGCATAAAATTTTGCAAGTATATTTTATGGGTGACGAAGAAATTGAGGTAGACCGTCGCTGTCAATTTATCCAGGGAGTTGAGAGAGACACAGTGTTCAAAATTCAAAGATTCTTGCATGAACGTAACATTTTAGTCAAAACATTTAAAACTGCTTTAGAAAACCTACCTGAAGAGGATTATAAAGTCGTCATTCACGCAGATCGACCCCTCGAGGAGAGCATGAAAGGCACCTTTGATAAACGAAATAGCAGCCGTAATTAGTGGTGATCAATTTTCTTCACTAGACATTGTCTTGCGAGCACGTGATGATACGTTGCAACGGGTAGCCGATACACACAAGTTTTATGAGGCTCTGAAATACCCATTGATTTATTGCAAAGGACAAGAGGGTTATCATTTTCAAATTCCACTCAATAACCCGGTCACACAGGAGCCTACTCCGAACAAAAAAGTATCATGTATGGATTTTTATGCGTATCATATGATGTTGCGAGAAAATGATTTTAACCTCTTAGCCCGGTGTAGACAATCATTTCATCAATTTTTGGTAGACATGTATGTGAAGGTAGAAAGTAAACGTCTCCGTTATATAAATTTAAATCAAAAAAGCTGCGCGATGAGAATTATATACATTTACAACGTGCAGTTTCTAGCGACACCAATGTAAACCCCAGAGATTTAGGTAAAATGGTAATTCTGCCCTCATCATTCGTTAACAGTCCCCGCTACCTACATGAGTACACACAGGACGCATTTGCCTATGTACGAACTTACGGAAGACCTGATCTTTTTGTTCCTTTTACTTGCAATACCACATGGAAAGAAATAATCGAGGAGCTAATGCCGGGCCAAAAAAGTACTGACAGACACGATTTAGTTGCTAGAGTATTTAGATTAAAAGTACAAAAATTAATGTATGTAATTAACAAAGGTGTTTTCGGAGAGGTGTAGTGCTTCATGTATTCAATTGAATGGCAAAAAATAGGATTACCGTATGCCCACATTCTAATATGGCTTAAGGAGAAGTTGCGGCCCAGCCAAATAGACGACATAATAAGCGCCGAGATTCCTGAGCAAGATAAAGAATTGCATGATACCATCGTCCGAAATATGATTCACGGTCCATGTGGAGCACGAAATTCTATTTCGCCATTTATGAATGAAGGAAAATGTACAAAGAAATTCCCTAAACAGCTATTAAAAGAAACAATGGCTACCCTTTATACAGACGCAGAGCTCCCGAAGATGGTGGCAGGAAAGTTACAATCAAATCTCGCTCTGGAGCGTTTGAAACCTTAGATAACAGCTGGATTGTCCCGTATTCGCCCATTCTATGTAAAATGTTTAATAGCTACTTTAATGTAGAAGCATGTAGCTCTGTCTGCGCAATCAAGTATATCTGTAAGTACATAAATAAAGGAAGCGACCAAGCAATATTTAATTTCAGGAGTAAAGGTGAGGCAAATCCCGTTATTGAAGTACAGACCTTTCAAGCAGGGCGTTATGTCAGCAGTAACGAGGCAGCGTGGCGTCTTCTTAGCTTCCCTTTACATGAAAGGCACTCAACAGTTACTTACCTTGCTGTGCACTTAGAAAATGGAGAGCGTGTATATTTCACCGAAAGAAAGTTCCAAGAAAGAATTGCATCACCGCCAAAAACTACACTAACAGCCTTCTTTTAACTTAGTCAAACCGACCCCTTTGCAAAAACGTTGTTATATTCTGAAATCCCCCGCTATTATACTTGGAACACATCTAGGAAGGAGTGGAAATGCCGTATTAAAGGCGCGCCTGTTGCAAATTGGCCCGGTGTAAGGTCATCAGATGCCCTTGGTTGCGTGTATACCGTCCATGTATTTAGTTTTGAATGTTTCTGTTTACGATTGCTGCTGCACCATGTTTGGGGTGATACAGGATATAAAGACCTTAAAACTGTCAACGGTTAGGAATGCGCAACTTATAAAAAAGCATGTGAAGCTCTGCATCTTTTAGAAAACGATAATCACTGACACAACGATGGAGGAAGCTGTGCAGTGACAGTTACCAGCCAAAATTGGTGATCTTTATGTAACTCTCATATTATCTTGCGGGCTTTCTAATGCACATGATTTGTGGGACAAATATAAAGAGTACATGGCGGAAGATATTTTGCGAAGGTTACAGCAGACACACGCGAACGTGACATACAATGAACACATTTTTAATGAAACACTTGGAAAAATTGAAGATAAAGTAATGGCAATGGTAGGCAAAAAATTAAGCGACTTTGGAATGATAAGCCCTCAGCGAGCAATCGAAAATGAACTAAGTGATGAGCTTTGCAGCAGCAAGTAGCCGAATTTGTACACCCCTTGCTTCCCGAACAAAAACGAGTTTTTGGCAAAGTATTGGGACAAATTGAATCTGGAAATGGTGCACTTTTCTTTTTAGATGCCCCTGGAGGAACTGGGAAGATATTATTGTTAATTTTATTATTAGCGCAAGTACGGAAAGATAAAAACATTGCTGTGGCCGTAGCTTCCTCCGGTATAGCCGCCACGCTGCTAAGCGGGGGCCGCCCTGCACATTCTGTTTTAAAACTCCTTCTAAATCTTGCCCAGGAAGAATCACCGATCTGCAACTTTAGCAAAAATAGTACATGAGGTAAAATGCTACGACAATGCAAACTTTTAGTGTAGGATGAAAGTACAATGTCGCATAAAAAAGCTGTAGAAGCACTTAATCAAAGGCTCCAGGATTTGCGCAGCAATACCGATGTAATAGGAGGAATGGTGGATTTACTGGCTGGTGACTTTCGCCAAACTTTACCTGTCATTCAAAAGGGCACACCTGCAGATGAAATTAAAGCATGCCTCAAGTAATTTATTTTATAGAACAAGGTGACAAAATTCAGTTTAACTACGATTATAAGAGTGCATTTGTATAATGATATCAATGCTGGAAACTATGCTGACACACTATTAAAAATTGGCGATTGGCCGTTGGAAACGGCTGCTGAGGGGCTGCGTTAAATTGACGAGAGATTTTTGTAATTAAGTAAAAAGTCATTCCGAATTAATTGCGAGCGTTTATTCAGATTTAACGAACAACATGCATGAAGACAAATGGTTATGTGAAAAGGCGATTCTTGCACCAAAAATGAGAGCGTTAACAAAATAAATTCAAATATATTAAGCAAAGTAGTAGGAGAAATAACAGAGTATTTGTCAGTAGACACAGTTATGGACACAAAACAGAGCACTTCATATCCTTTCTTTCTAAATTATCTAGAGTTGTCAGGTGTGCCCTCACATAAGCTTCAATTAAAATTAGGCGTCCCAGTCATGCTAATGCGAAATTTAGATGCTCCTCGGTTATGTAACGGGACAAGGCTGCGTGTACACATCTTGGACGGAACATAATCGGTGCTACAATTTTGACAGGCGTAGGAAAAGATCAAATAATAACAGTAAGATAATCAGTCAAGGGATACTCATCCCAAATTACCTGTCCGGTAGTTGTGGTATGGTATACGGGTATGCGACCCCGGCTTCCCTAGCTATTACTGTCCTATCCCTTGCCCTCCTGGACGGTAATATCCTACATTTCCTATTTCCTACCCTAACTTACCTTACTCTTCCTTTTCACACCTATCCTTCCCCTTTTCCTATTCCTACCCTCCGCCAATCCAACGTCGGCCGCGCGGATGGATGCATGGCTAGGGGCGAGCCTAGTCGTTAGCGTGCCACACTGCCCTGGGACCGGGCGAGCCCAGAATTAGGCTAGCCTTACCCTGGCATGCGGGGCTCTGCTGGGGGGGACAAACCTTTCCCTCGCTATTCGTGGGAACGCAATGGATAATGATAAAAACAATTTAATTAACCAAAATGGCGGCGATGTGGTTCGCCACCCATCACGTCTCGTTTCTCGCGGGGGCGAAAAGCGGCCCACGGAGAGCCGCTACGCTACGTTGAATGTAGGAGGAATGGATGGTAAGATAGATGAAGTATGTCAGATGATGGATGAACGTTGCATTGATATTCTGTGCGTGAACGAAACCAAGAGGAAAGGATGTGACACCACGGTTCATGGCCCCTACACGGCATACTGGTCGGGAGTCCCCCAAACTAGCCGAGGCTGTCAGGGAGTTGGTGTGATTCTTTCATCTCAAATGGTTGAATGTGTGATGGAGCATGAATGTGTAAGCCCAAGACTCCTCTGGATTAGGTTAAAAGTCGGACTCACTCGCTTGTTTATCCTTGGGGTCTATGCACCGACGGATCTGCATGGAGGTGGGTCATTAAGATCACAACAAGAGAGAGAGAAATTTTGGGATAGCATGAGAGAGGCCTTGAATAAATGCGGAGAAAATAAACGGATCGTGATGTTAGGGGACTTTAATGGATGGGTTGGAGTAAAGCGTGATGGGTATGAAGGAGTTCTGGGTACGTTTGGAGACGAGAGAGTGAATGACAATGGGAGAAGCCTACTTGAAGTATGCTTGGAATGGAATCTGTGCGTGGCCAACACAATGTTTGACCACAAAAAGATCCATTTGTATACAAGAGATGAGGGTGAGTCTAGAAGTATGATTGATTTTGTAATTGTGGATGAAAGACTGAGGAAGAAAGTGCTAGACACTCGGGCATACCGCGGTGTAGGCCTCGACACAGACCACTTCCTGGTCATAGCCCAAATGCGTGGCCTCTTTAAACGGTGGCGCCACCGAGGTGCCGAGCCTACGAGTGTTTTGGACAGAGTAAAAGTGGAAAATCTACAAGAAAAAGAAAAGAAAGACGAGTATGTAGAGAAACTGAAAGAAAGTTTTAAAGGGATAGAAGAGATAGGAGTGATTGAAGATTTGTGGGAGACATTTAAGAAAGGGGTCGTAAATGTTGCTATTGAGGTATGCGGGGTAGCTAAAAGAAGGAAAGGAAGAAAGAATGATAACGTGTGGATGGATAAAGATGTACAAAGGGTTGTGCAAGAAAAGAAGAAAGCGTGGTTGGATTGGTTAGCAACAAAAGCTAACCAAAAAGTTCAAAAGGCAACGGATGACGAGATAAAGGAAGCAAGAACGAAGTATAAAAGATTGAAAACAGCAGCGAAAGAAATTGTGTCTAGAAAGAAAGAAGAACGAAAGGATGATTTCGATAGGAGGCTCACTGAAGATTTCCAGTCAAACATTAAGTTTTTCTGGAAAACCATCAAAACAGCCAGAGGAAAAACTTCTACCTCGGAGCTGAGTACAATCAGGAGTCAAGATGGAAGCATTATAAAAGGAGAAGAATGTGTGTTAAAGAGATGGAAAGAGTATTTTGAAAGTTTGTTTGAAAGAGAGGAAGTGCAGGTACAGCATCTGCCACCTTCCACGGAAAATAATATAAATGTTGATGAAAATGAGATAAGCATGGATGAAATAGTGAAAGCGTTGAAAAGTATGAGATTAGGTAAGGCTGCAGGGTATGACAGGATTACTGCTGAGATGCTGAGGGCTGGACAGGGCCTGGTGGCTAGTCAGCTGTACCGCCTTTTCAATCTGTGCTGGCGAAATGGGAAAGTACCGGGAGACTGGTGCAAAGCCGTAATCGTGCCATTGTATAAGGGAAAAGGGTCACAGCAGGACTGCATAAATTACCGTGGTATAAGCCTTCTCAGCGTCGTCGGTAAATTGTATGTGTAAGTGTTGATTGAAAGGGTTGTGAATGAAACAGACGAGAAAGTATGGGATGCACAAGCGGGATTTAGAAAGGGAATGGGATGTACGGATCAGGTCTTTTCCTTGCGGTGCATAGCCGAAAAGTGTTTGGCTAAAAACAAGAAAGTCTACTGCGCGTTCGTAGATCTAGAAAAGGCCTATGATAGAGTGGTGAGAAATGAATTGTGGTCAGCACTGTCCGTGAACGGTGTGAGCAGTATCCTCATACGAGCATTGCAATCCCTTTATAGGGATTCTAGTGCTTGTGTAAGGATAAACGGGGTATACACTGAATGGTTTAATATCGAAAAAGGTGTTAGACAGGGATGTGTAGCGTCACCGTGGCTATTTAATCTGTTCATGGACAATTCTTTGACAGATTTAAAAGAGAATGAAAGTGGGTTGAGAATGAATGAGTTACTCGTCGTTTTCTCTATGCTGATGACCAAGTATTACTTGCGTCTTCGGCCGAGGAGTTGCAGGAGATGGTAACTGCTATGAGTGGAGCTTTTGTTAGAAAGGGAATGAAGATGAATGTAAGGAAGACGAAAGTGATGGTGTTTGAAAAAGACGAGGCAGTGACAGACTGCAATATCGTGATTGAAGATGAACAAATTGAACAGGTGAAAGAGTTTGTGTATCTGGGGTCAAAGTTTACAAGAGATGGAAAGTGTGAAAGTGATATCGAAATAAGAGTGAATGCAGAAAACAGTGAATGGAGCTTTGCACTTCTTTATGAGCAGTCGGAAGGTGTCTAACAAGGCTCGTTTGGCTGTGCATGAAGGGGTGTTGGTTCCGACACTCATGTACGGAAGTGAAAGTTGGGTATGGCAGAAGAAACATGAAAGCAGAATAAATGCAGTTAAGATGAGAGCATTAAGAAGTATGATAGGAGTTAAGCTGAGTGACAGGATAAGAAATAGTGAGATAAGGAAACGTTGTGGTCTGAAAGAAGATGTAGTGACAAAAATTGAGAAAGGTATGCTGAGATGGTTTGGTCATGTCGAGAGAATGAATGAAGAACGATTGACGAAAAAAGTGTATAAGGCGAGTGTGAATGAAAGTGTTGGAAGGGGTCGACCTAGGCGGACATTTCTAGACCAAATCAGGGACGTCTTGAAAAAAGGCCAGGTCAAGAGTACCTTAAACCGTAGAGCATGTATGAAGGGAATAATGAAAGTCGACGAAGCGAAACAAGTATGTAAGGATCGTAGCAAGTAGAAAGAAGTGGTCTCTGCCTACCCCTACGGGAAAGAGGCGTGAGTATATGTATGTATGTATGTTGGAAAAGGTGAAAATGTTATTATACCACGGATCCCTATAATTCCCACAGATCTTCCTTTTCAATTCAAAAGGTTGCAGTTCCTTATTAAGCTCAGTTTTGCAATGACAATTAATAAAGCGCAAGGGCAAACGTTACAGGTAGCGGGGGTCAACTTAGAAAAACCGTGCTTCTCTCATGGTCAGCTGTATGTAGCATGTTCGCGTGTGTCAAATGCCCAGAATCTCCACATTCTTTCCCCGAATGGAAAAACATATTATAACATTGTGTACAGTAGCGTCTTAAAATAGTGTTGTTAGTTTTTTTTTCCAAAATTCCCACAATCAATTAATCAGAATTCCCACATATCTTCCTTTTCAATTCAAAATTTCCTATTTAGCTCAGTTTCTTTTCAATTTCAAATGCTGCAGCTCTGACGGACCTATTAAGCTCAGTTTCCTTTCAACTCAAAAGGTTGCATCTCTGACGGATATTTTATTTGGCTTAGTTTCCTTTCAATTCAGAAAACTGCATCTCTGACGAATCAATTTAGCTCAGTTTCTTTTCTAAAGTCTGCATCCCTGTCGGATAATTATGCTCAGTTTCCTTTAATTAAAAAAATATCCCATATCCATTTGGAATAAACAGGCTATTTTCATGCTTTCCTATACGCTGCGTTTCAAAACATTTAAATAGACTGACGAATCAATTTTGCTCAGTTTCCTTTTAATGGCTGCATCTCTGACAAATCTTTAAAACTCAGTTTTCTTTCAATTCAAAAAGCAATGGATAGTTCATTTCCCAGTGACCATGCAGGCGAAGGCGCGGGTAACAGCTAGTTCTTTAATATTTTTAAAACCGTAACTGCCTATTTGCGCGTTTCTTAAGGACCGGCCTCATAAACTTAGTGAAATTGAAACCGCTTTAACTTTTACTAAAGTTTCAGTATTACACCAATTAATTATTAATTCATCTGGTCTGGTAGTGATACTTGGTGATATAGCCAAAGTTGATAATCTAGTATATCCTGTAAATGTAGAGAATTTAATAAAGATTGGAAGGACTATCTTTATAAAAGCTTACATGAAAGGAAACCAGATTACGTACTTGATGAAATTTCCACTTACTGATAGTTTTAGTTACAATTATTACAAATTATACCTATTTCCTGTATTCGATGTACTTAGACTAATAATTCCCAAGTATCCTTACATTTTGGTGAAAGCTTCACAATACTTACCGGTTTCTCGGCCGTGTACTAAAGTAGCGGCAGACGAATTTCGAGCTCCAAAATGGTGTCCTATCCTAGAAACATGGTCTGAACAACTGATGAAATTCCAATACAACCTTACACTATGCGAACCTCGGTTCGTTGATCTTGAGGTTATCAAAATCCAGTCTATCTATACCACAGACAGCATATAATATGTAGATTGGATTATATACGCCAACAATAAAATAATATTAACAATCAAATGCCAAGATGACATTACCAAAAATAACTTTTAGGCACATACATTATTAAAATTTTTGAGGATTGTGAGACCTTCATAGAAAACTATAAATTCATAATGTGGAAACTGTGTTTATGTTAGGGGACTACAACGCGCACCCTCGTGAGTCTTTTGACACAGAACTATTTTTGCTTTGCTCTGAACAGTTGTGGACGTGTGTAGACAGAGACTTCTTACCGTCGGATGCCTATACTTTTGTGAGCGACGCACACGGTAGTTTAAGGTGGCTGGACCATATTGTGGTCACGACCGCAGCGAGGCCCACTGTACTTTCTGCATGTGTTCTTTATGACACGTACTGGTCCGATCACTTTCCTGTATTAACAAAGTGTAATTTCAATGTTCTAACACCAAAATTAGCGCAGTCAAATAACTGTATTAATAAAATCATATGGAGAGAGCGTGATAATGATCAAATTGATAAATATTATAATAAATGTAACTCCAGGTTAAAATTAATAGATATTCTAGCAGAATTTTCGGAATGTTGCGATTGTATGTGTAGTAACCATCAACACAAATAAATGTTTGACAGATTGTATGAACATATTGTGTGTATACTTTCGGAGGCCGCTGTCTATAGCTACAGTGTTAGGATAGGGCTAAAAGGTAAATACTTTCCTGGTTGGAACAAACACGTTCGCGAGGCGCATGGGAGAGCTCGCCTTTGTTTTCAAAGTTGGTCACTACATGGCAGACCTAGCTCTGATCATGTATATAACGAAATGTGTGAATCGAGACGCATTTTTTAAGCAAAATTAAAATGGTTCCAAAATAATCAGACACAAATAAAAATGGACATAATAGCTGAACACCACAAAAGAAAGAACTTCGATCAGTTTTGGAAAGCCACCAATAAAATGAGTCATAAATCGAGCCCTCCCGTAAGTGTTTCCACAGTTTATGATCTTCGTGATATTGCTAATGTTTTTAGAGAAAACTTTAGAGTAGAATCATCACTGGGACCGGCAGAGCCGCCGGTGTCTGATGCTGAAGCAGGTAGTCCTAAGCGTAGTGTATTTTTTACCGCCAAAGATGTAGCTAAAGTCATTAAGTGCATGGTGAGGGCAGCAAGTCGCCTGGGCATGACCACCTCAGCATCGAACAACTGCAGCATGCTGGAGTTTATTTGCCAAAGGTTTTGTCTTTGTTGTTTAATTTGTGTATTGGGCATTCATATTTCCCTGATAAATTGATGCGAACTATTGTTATTCCTATACCAAAAAACAGGACCGGTGACGCCTCTGACGTGTCCAACTATAGGCCCATCTCCCTTGCTTCTGTGATCGCTAAGGTACTGGATAGTTTGCAAAACGGGTTTCTGGATAAGCACATCTTGCTTAATGATGCTCAATTCGGCTTTAGGCCAGGTCTTTGTACCGAGAGTGCTATCCTGTGTCTCAAGCAGTCTGTCCAGTATTACACAGCAAATAAGACATCTGTGTTTGTTTGTTACCTGGATCTATTAAAATCGGTTGACCTAGTAGCTTACCAACGCCTATGGGACAAGATGTGATCTGAGACTAGCCTGCCCGAAGAAGTTATATTGCTCTTTCAGCACTGGTATTGCAACCAAAAGAACAATGTCAGATGGGCAGGCTCGCTCTCAGAAGAATACAGATTGGATTGTGGCATGAGACAGGGTGGTGGACAGCTCTCCTACGCTCTTGAACTTATATATAAATAGGTTCCTTGATGAGCTCAGCAGTACCAGTGCCGGTTGCCACATAGACGGAGTTTGTGTTAATAACATAAGTTATGCAGATGATATGGTGCTGCTGAGTCCATCAAGTGCAGTCTTAAAGAAAATTTTAACCATATGGGAGTCTTATGCTGTGCCCCAGGGGCTCAAATACAATGTTGTCAAGAGCGAATTCTTGATGTTCAATCCGGACCCCAAGCGATACATTAATGTTCTACTTTTTAAGCTCTGTGGAACCCCATTGAAAAAAGTTGAGACCTTTAAGTACCTGGGTCACTGGATCACAGAAGACCTGAAAGACAACCAGGATAAAGAGAGGGAGCGGAGGTCGCTGTCTGTCCGCTATAATATGTTGGCCCACAGATTTGCTTTATGTACTGACGAAGCAAAGATTACGCTTTTCGAGGCGTACTGTCAGTTATTTTATACGTGCAGTCTGTGGGTTAACTTTACCCAGAGGACATACAATGATCTTCGCGTACAATACAATAACGCATTCCGGGTATTGATGGGGCTGCCGCGTTTCTGCAGCGCTTCTGCTATGTTTGCGGATGCTCATGTAGGTGGTTTCGCCGCCATAATGCGTAAACGTTGTGCTTCACACGTCAGGCGCATTCGCGACAGCCCCAACAGTATTTTGCGCGCGTTGGCTAACCGTTGGAACTCTACGATGTTTGCTCGATGGATATGGCTGCACGCAGTCAAGTAGTCATCTTGCTGGCAGCGGCGGGTGCCATTTTTGTTTGTATGTGTGTTTTGACTGATTGTCTGTGTTTTATGTTTGAATTGTCCAATTACTAACTTCAGTTATAAGCTCAATTGTTACTAGCCCATATGTATGGTTCATGATGTCCGATATTAACGTTTATTATTATTATTATGGGGTATCTAAAAAGTTTTCTCATCTGGTTGGGCAATATAAATATATAATTGTAAATAAACATGATAAACGTACATAAATATCAATAAAATAAAATAAATACATAAAAAATACATAAATATATAAAAACCCAACCAGATGGAAGCCCTCGGCAGAGGAGACAAGACGGCCGAGGGTTAGGGGGAAAGGGAAAGAAACCGGCGGACGATGCGGGCGGTATCGAGGAGCACCGCCTTCTGCATTTGAGCTTGGAGCGGTCCGTCACGGCGTCCCAGTCGCCTCAGATGACCCGAGAGGCTGACTGGAATTAACCCATTTGCAGAGACGACTACAGGTATAATTTCGGCCGGCAATCCACCCCACATGTCGGTCACCTCGTGTGTGTTTCGGTTTTCACGAGGTTCTCGTCATAAGGAATGGTAATGTCGACCAAAAATATCCTTGACTGTGCCCAGGCCATCAGCACAATATCAGGCTTATTCGCAAGAATAGTCATGTCTGTGATGATGGCCCGGTTCCAGTAGAGCCTGGCGCGGTCATTTTCGAGCACGGCTTTCGGCAAGTACTTATAATACGGCAGTTTCCGATCCACGAGACCGTATTTCAGAGCGAGCTCTTGGTGTAGAATCCTGGCTACTAAGTTGTGCCTGTGCAAATACTCAGAGTTAGAAAGCGCCGAACAACCGGAGATGACATGCCTAAGTGATTCACCGGGATGGCGACAAGCTCGACAAACGTCAACGGTGCCATCCTTTAGGATGTATCTCCGATAATTGTTGGTCTTAATAACCTGATCTTGTATCGCACAGACAAAACCCTCGGTTTCCCCAAAGAGGTCACCGAAACGTAGCCAGTGAAGGGAGGCGACTGTGTCCACAAAAGGCTCATGTAGAGCCTTGTAGAACCTCCCGTGGAGCTCCTTCTCCTTCCATACGGTCTCCCGGTCGGAAATGCTCTGTACTGCCGGGTCTTGCCATTGCTCGTTGGCTAAGGATAGAGGGGTAAGTCCTTTATCACAAGAAATAACGTCCCTATAGTATGGATCATTATTATTATTATTTTATATCTTTATTTTTTCTAGCCTTGCGGCCGTTATTAATGCTAATTACGGGTGTTCACCAAGTAATAAGCATATGGGCATTTTATTAAGAAGTGTGTTCTGGGATATTGGGCGTAACTTCGTTTTCATCTATTTGTAAAAAAATTCTCACAATACGGCACGTGTTTAATATGGCGGCTTTCTGTAATTGTATGTATCTATTCTCTTTTATATTTAATAGTTTTAGACTGTGGTGAAGATGTTTTGGGATAACACCTGTGGTTGATAACACAATCGGTACGATGTATACTTTTTTTTGTTTCCAAATTTTACTAACTTCGTCTTGGAGATCTGCATATTTGTGGATTTTTTCTGTAATTGTCTTTGTAATATTATGTGTGTTAGGTATAGCTATATCAATGAGGTATGTGTTTTTATTAAGTTTATCTTGTAGTGTAATGTCTGATCTATTATAATGTATTGTTTTGTCAGTTAGGATGGCGCGGTCGTAGTATAACTTATGTGTTGTATTTTCTAGAACTGTGCTTGGAATGTATTTATAATAAGGTGTAATAGTGTCTTGTATGAGGTTATGTTGAATAGCAAGAGTTTGGTGTATGGTATTAGCTACCTGGTTATGTCTATGAGTGTAATCGGTTTGGGCGAGATGGAGGCATGCTCCAGTTATATGCTGAATGGTTTCTGTATGTATGTGGCACTTTCGACACTTATCATCTAATACAGTGGGGTCTTTAATGATATATTTCCTGTAATTTCGAGTATTTATAACTTGGTCTTGAATTGCGATAATAAAACCTTCTGTTTCAGGGAATTACAGGGTTAATATTGATCATGTGGCTCTCTCTATAGAATAAATATTGGTTTTGTTCCATTTTACTATACCGAATGAGTAGGTAAGTACTGGTATGGCGTAAGTATTCACAGCTTTTATTAAGTGTTTGCCAGATAGTTTAGTCTTGCAGATGTTAGTTAATCTTCTTTTATATTCATTAATGAGGTTTTCTTTTATTGTTCTATGATCTAAGCCTTTGAGCTGGTGAAATCCCAGATACTTATAAACGTCATTCAGTTCCATGGCAGTTATTATCTGATTTTCATTGTCATCTATTGCGTAATCTCCTGTACGTATCTTACCCTTTATTATATGGAGGGTCCTACATTTGTCTAATCCAAATTTCATATTGATATCTCGGCTAAATTCAGCAGCAACATTTATTAGTTTGTCCATTTCTTTGTAGGTTTTTGTATATAGTTTAATGTCATCCATGTATATTAAGTGACTTATTGATGTATCGGCATTACCATGTTGAAGATGATACCTGTGCCCTGAATGTTGAGAATATGAGACAGAGGGTTAAAAGCAAGACAAAACCATAAAGGGCTCAAAGAGTCACCTTGATAGATGCCTTTTTTTATCGATATTTCTCTGGTAGTTATAGTGTTAGGATGACTATTCAGATAAAGGGTAGTTTTCCAACGTGGCATTATGTATTTAAGGAATTCAATTAGACTGTTATTAATTTTATAAATTTTAAGTACTTCAATTAACCAGGAGTGAGGTATGCTATCGAACGCCTTTTGATAATCTATAAACGTACAATGTAGATTTCGTTTTTTGGCAGCTGCATGTTTGTGAATAACTGAATCAATTATCAGTTGCTCTTTGCACCCCATGTGGCCGCGCCGACATCCTTTCTGTTCTTCAGCAATTATGTTATGTGTCTCTGCGTGTGTTCTGATTATTATTATTATTATTATAAATTGTTGCACCGCCTACACTTCGCTAAAGAATTGGGCTATAAAATGACCCCAGTAATAAACTTACCAAGACTGGTTCACTTTAATCTGACGGATACTGAAACAGTTAAACTGAAAGGCTAAGCTTTAGACGACCTGAAACATCAAGCATATGTATGGAATCAAAATCTTAAGTTCAGTGGCAGTCAACAAAGTGATCACAGTGGTAACAGTGTGATAAGTATATTATTTTTATTATCTTTTGTGTTATAAGAAAATATTAAAGTAATTTAGTTTACAGATGACCGTATCATCGGACAACAGCTGAAAACACTGAAGCTGATAATTTTGCTCTTAGAGAGGGAGGAGTCATGCAACCACAAGACCATAGGGTTGTTAGGGTTACACCAGGTACAGGTGATTTGGTACGTGGTAGAGCCATGCTGCAGCTATATTAGTAGTATAGTTGTAGCACGAATGGGTCGGCTCGACCGGGGAAGGACTACGCTCTCACAGAATACCAGCGTAAAATAGCAGCCTAATGCTGCTGTGTTTCGTATGGTGCCCCTTTTTTGTTGTGGTTTTTTTGCCACGTAAAACAAAGTAGAATTTAAAAAATATTATATGCTATGTCTGTTGCCGCGTAAAAAATAAAAATTTGGCCATTTTTCTTTTTTACGCGTCAACCGACACGGCATATAAAATTTTGAAAATCTAATTCGTTTAACGTGTTAAGAAAACCCTTGACGGGTTAACTAAATAAGTGAGACACCAAAATGAAAGTTGACTAAAGTAATAGATTGATAAATCATTTTGAACACTTAAAATGTATATTTATACTAATTGTGAATAGTATTTTTCTCGAAATGCACGTATTTTTCTCTTTTTTTTAGGTAGTTTTTAGACACGGTCCATTTTGGAACATTTTCACCTGTTGTGACTAAGTGATTAAATTGATTGCTGAAAAAAATATTATTACTTGTAAAATAAAAGAGAGTACCAGCCTATATAAGATCCACTGCTGGGTACAGGCTTCTAGACACAAGGGTTCTTCTTTTTAGACCTGGTTTTTAAGCAGGGAATAGACGTACCAAGTACGAAATAAATGAGCACAATATACATCAATTACAACAATATTCATCGTTCATCATGTGAACAGCAGGAAAATCTATGAAATGCCAGTATATGTCTTTCCATTTGATTACGCTGTGCTTACCTTCAAAGAAAGAGTGAACAGGCTTTTGTTAAGTCAGTGTGCTTTACTTTCTTCAGCTGCATCACCACTTACAATCAAAGGGCATAGTAGTCAAGTATTGCCTCGGAATAGCTTAAATATGCCGATGTGTTGTCCCGAGAATCAAAATTTAATGCCTCGTTATTCACCGCACATACGTAATACAGCAGTATTATATTGCTATTTCAGTCTCGTCTTCTGTGCGAGCGTGATCCTTTTCCGGTCGAATCGACCCATTAGTGCTCCATAATATTATGTTGTTGCTCTATCGAGTTAAAATACTGTATTGTAATAATAAACCTTGAATTTATAACAGTAATACCCCAGTTTATTAGAGTTATAGTATTGAATAAACAGTGATACAAACAATATAGAAACAGATTACACTACATTATGGGTTAGTATATACGTATAAGTATTACCTATATTTACGACAAGCTTTAATGGGGCTATTATTGCAATTGACAAGAGCCCAGTAAGCATAAATAATATTAAAATTGTATAAACAAAGAAGAACGGCCACGCTCCAAAAAAAACCCAGGCCCGACAGAAACGAGACATATCTCAGTTTTTTTTTATTTCTTATACAGTTAAATTATATATCTTTTATATTCGAAATCAATGGCTAACACCAAAATAATGCCTTATGTTTTTGTTCAGGCGATACACAAAAAAATACAAAATGCCTATTTATCTACAAAATTCGTAAATCTATGTAACTAAATGACGATACAATAGCTATGGGATGTATCGAGGTGATCTGTATATGCAGCTGGATTATGTAATTTTTGAACTTCTAGTACAACAATCAACTTGGATTCATTAAATTATCACGTGAGATTAGCACGGTCGTACTGCAGTGAGCATTTGAAAATTACGGGTATGGAGATATATAGACATCCAGCGGCAGTAGAGGGCAGAAACAGTAATACTTTAGTCAGGTGCAGAGAGGTAGACTTAACTATGACATCAGGCCTAGAAAGCGTCAGTTCCTTCAGGTCGGTCCCGGTCACCATGAATTCTGTAAGTACTCCAAACGTTGGAAATTAGAAATAAGTGCATATTCGACACATTAGTTCTATTCAATATAAAGCTTTCGTGTTCTTCAATATAAATAAGAAAACATTACGATATTGGTTGTTTGCAATAGCTGCGGCCCTTTGTGAGTTGCAACACAGAAATATTTTGGCGTTAGCCATTGATTTCGAATATAAAAGATATATAATTTAACTGTATAAAAAATTACATAAAAACTAAGATATGTCTCGTTTTCGTCGGGTCTGGGTCACAGATGACCGTTCTTCTTTAAAAGAGAAAACATAATGAAAAAAAAATACAGTTAAATTGAAAGTATTTCAAATTAATTGCCTTTTTAATTGATTTAAAAAAATACACGTATACTTACTAAGAGGGCGTTATCAGCATGAATCGGCTAAACAGTAGTTAATCCATCTTTCTTTCTTAAAAAATAGTTTATAATTTAGAAATTTCCCCGTGTAGTGGCGAGTGAGAATACCCACTACCATATATCATCCCGTGGGTGTAGTAAAAGGCGACAACATCTTTCTGATAATAGGAAATTACAACAAAAAACTGCGTTTGCCAACCCGCTTGCCTAGCGTGGCAATTATGGCAATATTCCCCATGACGAAAGTTACAAAAAGACGGCCCCCAGTCCACGGCGGCCCCGCTATTCCTGGCTACGATGGAAACCATGGTAACAGCGGGGCAGGGGATGTTAAGAATCTCCGGTGGAGGTTCAGTTGCCATGCACGGCTCCTGAGGACTGAGGAGAAGATCCTGGAACTGGAAGAAGAAATAGACAAGTTGCACGTGGATATAATAGGATTACCTGAGGTCGGAAGAGAGGAGGAGGACACGGTAATCCTTGAATCGGGTAACTTGTTCTATCACCGTGAGGGCGACCATCTGTCCCAAGTAGGTGTCGGATTTATCGTCCACAAGTCTCTCGTTAATAACTTAGTAAAGATTGTGAGTGTCTCGACGAGGATTGAGTACCTTATACTCAGAATCACCAAACTGTATTTGTTGAAGATGATAAAGGTTTACGCACCAACCTCGGCACATCTCAATGGGGCGGTGGAGGAAATCTATGAGGATATCTCTAAATCCACGCATTCCTTTAAAACCCACTATACGGTGTTAATGGGAAACTTCAACGTAAAACTAGACACAAGAGAGAACGGCGAGCTGAGGAAAGGGAAAGTTGAAATAGGCACCGGAACCCCAAGGGGCCAACAGCTGGCTGACTTCATGAAGCAAGAGGGACTCTTTATGATGAACTCTTTCTTTCAGAAGGAAGTGGATGACAACAATTCAGTGATGTCTCAGTGATCGCAAGTGTGAAAACTGGTAGCGATCACTGAATGGTTAGAGGCACACTGATCATAATGGTTAAGTTGGAGAGGTATCGTCTAATGAAGTCAACGCTCCGTCCCCCTCTAGCTCTAATCCCAGTCCCAAAATATTACTACTCGAGTTACAAACCCGTTTTTAATGCCTAGAAAATTGTAATGCAGTGGTCGACATAATGACAAGCTCGTGGAAACTATTCATGCGGTCAGAGCTAATTTTTACAAAACCCGCCGCAGAAGAACACAAAAAATCTCTAATCACACTTTTAATATTATGGCTGTAAGACGGGAAAAGAAGCTGCAGTCTTCAGTATATTTGACAGCACACCTGTATGAACAGACAGATCTCCAAATGCATGCAGCGGGACTTATGCAACTTTAATACTGCTCGTACAGAAGAAGCGATCGAGCGGAACTAGGACTTCAAATTCCTTGCCAGAGATCTGTCTGCGAGAAAGAGCTAACTATCGAAGCTGAAGACCGAATGTGACAGCATCATTTCCAGGACACTTGAGATTTTGAGTGAGATTGATAGGTTCTATGGGCAAGTCTTATCCGACACTATTATATTAAATTATAATATCCCAGACGTCAGCCTGAGCGAAATTAGAATGGTTCTTCAGCACCTTAAAAACAGCAAGTCCCCGGGCGAGGATAGAATTAAAGAGGAGCTTCTGAAAGCGGGTATAAACCGGTACTTGAAGTCCTTCAGAGGCTCTTTAAAGTGGCAATGGGCCGGCCATATAGCTCGATACCTATTCTCACTTTGATAAATTTATCTTAAATAGCATCCATAAAAGAATATAAGTTATTTAATAAAACAAAACAAAAAAAACTTCAATTTCGTCGTTAGTTGTTGCCTTTCATTTCAATATTCAGCAGAGTTTTTGATTTAAGTTCATAAAATTATGTCACGATTTTAGATAGCAAATAGCACTAATATGTTCCTATGTTCCGATCTAAAGGTTATAGAGAGTCAGTATAACTAGAGTCTTATTAATCTTAGTTCTTGGATGTGACAACGCATATGAAGACTTCTTTGCTTGAAGTTGGTTGCTGGTGGTTCCAACGCATATGTAGCCTTATATCATGTGAACTGAAGTTCCATTGTCACAAAAAACTTCAAACTATTTTTTTTATGTTTTTATTACCTAAATAATTCAAAATAAAAACTTTTGCTATATATTTATTGAGTTACTTAATCATTTAAAGTATTGCATTTAGCAATTTATTCTTTAAACTTTGCAAATGAAGCTCCTACAAGAAATATTGGTTAGCAGCGCACCGTGAAATTGTGCTTTCTGAAGCATGAATCGGATTATCGGTGGGCGTCGCGTTCTTGCGATAGGAAATAAACTGCAGTGTTTTAATTACGTCATATATTTGTTTGTTAAATTTTGTTAAAAAAAGTTTAAAAAACTTGAATAAAAATATTTTTATGACATCACTGGCTATCAACATTTATAAATTAAATCTGATAAAATTAAACATCTATCGATATATGTATTTTTGCCGTGTATTGGTAGCGTAAAGGATGCTATTACCTGTCGATGACGTTGATATCTTAGGAGGCAGAGCAAAATAAACAGAATATGTGCAGTAGCATCTTCCTAATTAACAATTCGAGATAATAAACAATACTACTGTTACCAGCCTACCTGCCAAACATGGCAACTATGTAAAATATCCTCCTTTCTGGCGATCTACGAGGTAGGCTAACCAAGCAGCAGTGGACTTTTAATATGCTGAAATGCATGAATGTTTGATGTACGTAATAAGTATGTATATCTCCTATTACTTTGTGAGACTCCTTGTAACCATTGTGATAAATGTTTCACTTTATTAGTCAGTTACTTACAGTTAACATATTAATAGTGATTGTTTTTATAATTAAATTTTTCGTGGTTAAATGTAATAAAACTTTCAAGTTATTAATAACAAAGTGAACTTGTAAATATGCATAGCATAATATCTTGAAATTATTGAATTTCGTCAGTCATCGCATCTAGTAAATAAACAGTAAATTGATGTTGTACAAAATCTTAAGGAATTTTCCGTAAAGTTTATTTCACAACTAGAGTATATTTGAACATTTCTGCTAAAATTAACCGGCACCTCGAGTATGGCAATTACAAGGGCTTCACAGGGGCAAATTAATTAAATCAGGCTTATGAATTTCTAGCGGAGGACAGGTTAATGAGAATTTAGATTTTAACTTATTCCAGACTCCAAAAAGTAAACTTGATAACATAGTTACATAATAAATATTCCAATATATTTCTTCTTCCGCTTTTGAAAATAAACTAAATAATTACACTTTTTATCTCAGTTGAAGAATGTTAAATAATATGAAGTTGTTTTAAACATAAAATAAAATTAGTACTCATTTGGTCGCATCATATATTAGTCCTTGCAATAAAAGTCAAACTCATTCGGTATAAGTTTGTGTGTATAATAGTTTATAGCTACAGTAGTTTCTTCAGCTTTTTTGTTTAACCAACTTCAAATAAGGAGGTTCTATTTAAGATGCGTATGTTTTTATGTGTGTTCATAGATTTTTATGATTCTTCTGAATTCATTAAAATTATTAATTTTTTTTTATTAAAAAGGACAATCCCAAGGATCCTACAGATGACTTTTTTGTTATACGTGGGGTATACTGAATTTATTTCGTAACTATTGAATAAAACAATTTTTATGAAAACTATTATAATAACCGCTTTTTAACGTATTTTCCATTATATTTTAAACACCTTAGTTGTTCAAACCATTTTTATAAAACAAAAGGGCCATTGGTCTAAAGGGATGATTTTCATAAGCTGGTTGAACAAAGCTAGCTATCACGGCCTCTTCTGGTGCCATAATTTTTTTATAAAATAACGGTAACAAACGATCACACAGTCCACTTAATGGTAAGTGCATGCTGTGGTCCATAGACATTTACATATATTCTTAATTAAGAATAAATTAGTTTGCTATCGCTTTCAATACACCCATATAGAAAACTGTTGCTTTCTTTCTGGGATGTAAAAATATATGCCATGAAAAACATAACTTGTAAAATAGCCAAGTCTCGCAACTCAGTTCTCCTACCGTAAAAAGTTGTGAGATCCATGTAATACCAAGTCGGTTAATTTATTCAGTCCATAGATTGATACATAGATTGACTTGGTAATCGCATGAAAACACAATATATCTCACAAGTAACAATTATATTAAATTAGATTGTTTAGTGCGATTGCCAAGTCAATCTTTGTATCAATCTACGGACTGAACAAATTAACCGACTTGGTATTACATGGATCTCACAACTTTTTACGGTAGAAGAACTGAGTTGCGAGACTTGGCTTTTTTACAAGTTATGTTTTTCATGGCATCTCATTTCTTTTTGTAGATAGTTATATCTAGGTAGCTATTGACACCTATTATTCAGTACACTGATTCATTCACTGCAAATGTAACTTTGTTATACTATATGTTTATATGCGATTACAAAGTTATTTATGCAGTTGGTGTATCTCAAAAACTGGACCGAAATTGTAAAATATTTTAATTTTTCCTTGATTTATATATTAAACAATAATGGTATTCCGAATTTGAAGTTTCCATGTCTGCTAGAAGTGGCTTAGAGTTTTGATGATCGGTCAGTCAGTGAGTGACAAAATTAAGAAACTTTGACTAGTTATTATTCTTAAACTTAAACTAAATATAGCAACTTTATACAATGCCTACTTGGTTAGTAAAAATTCAGGCTTCTAGTTTTATCAATAACAAAGTTATAGGGTTTCGGAAATGGCCTGAACTGCTTCGAGAACAGGATGGTACGGCCGTACCGCTTTTTTGCTCGACTTGGCGGGGACACTAACGTGCCCCCAGATTCATGTTTCATCTCCTGTCATAATGTCATATACAGCATTTGAATGGCCGTGATCATCTTTAACAAATATTTTTACATCAATCAACTCCTGCCCATTTTTGTTCTGGGATGAGTTCATGGGGAGTTATGCGGCAAAAAACGTAAGTTAAATGTATTTTTTTTTCAATTTGGCCTATACCAATAACCAAATGTCCTCGAAATTTCTCATATGTGATGCGCCGATTTTCTTTACGCTTAATGGTAGCTAAATTTTACTCAGTGATCGCAGATTAGGGTCGACCTTCACGAATTTCATGACGATTACGATAACCATTACAACAACAATGACGATGACGATGACGACGATTAAAATAATTACGATTACAATGACAATAATTATAACAATAATGATGACGGCAACAATGATGATAATGATGTTGATGATCATGACGATATCGCGGTCGAGGCCGCGAGACGATGAGGATAAAGATAACGACTCCCTAAAGCTTTTTGAAGATGATACATTGCTCATCTTCAAGAACTTTTAAAACCATACAAAATCATCGACCTGTCAGGTCCAATCATGAATCTTATCGCATTTCTAGTGCTCATGACGAACTGCAACTTGTTTCATAAAATAATTGACACGCGACATCCTGCAAAAATCATTTGAGTTAATATATGAGTTTCTTATGATTTGAAAAATATAACATACAAAGTTTAAAACATTTTTTTGCGTCCGGGAGAGCCGAACTTTACGTGTGCTCTATGACGTTATTTTTGAGCTTATGCTATTGTTTATTCCACTTAAAAATACCAAAACTTAAAATAAAAACCTTATTACAAATAATAAGGTTTTTTTTTTAAGTTACCTCCACACTAGCATTTCTCCTGTATCGTGGAGGCAGTTTACATACATAAATTTCATAAGGACAAATCCGCGGCCCTCAACACCGCAACGCGCAAAAATTAGATTTAAGTCACACAGACCCGTTGAAGAAGGATAAGTAGGTAAATTAATTATAAGAGTTAAAGTTAAAGTTAAATTGAAAGCGAATAAATCATGCAGCTAACAAAAAGTATAAGCCATTTACGAAAATAGTAGATACATAAGAAAAAACATGTGTAATATTTTGACGATCTCAAACCAACGCAAGGATACAGGAAAGAGACGTATTCAATATTTTGGGTAAATTAAAAAAGTAGTTTTATTTACCCAAAATATTGAATAACCGCCGTATGATGGCGACTTTATTAGAATTAATCATCCAATCGTGTCCCACAGATGGTGGTGGCGGTGATTATAGGAAAAGTCATAAAGACCGTGTAACCTATGATAGATACGAGTAGTGATATAACACCTGCGACGTGGATCAGCGTCAATGGCATGAGACCAGCTAAACGTGGCGTAATGTTTCGAGCAAATCCTTCCTACAGAAACATATTACCTATTACCAAAAATAGAAGAGATGCACTGGACCCAGCACGGGACTTAAACGGGGTGATAAAAAGAATAATAATAACTTAAGCATGCAATTCTTGTAGTTAAATATTTTATATTAAGACACCATACGATGCATAAACAGGTTACATGTTACTTGAGCATAGCGTAAAATTCAAGCCGTAATTTTATAGAATACCTAACGCTCTAAAACTATAAAGAATGTCATTATTAAATTAAAAGAAAATTAAACGTGGTAGGGCCATGCTTCAGCTATATTACTGATATAGTTGAGTTGTAGCACGAATGGGTCGGCTCGACCGGGGAAGGACCACGCTCTCACAGAATACCAGCCTAAAATAGCAGCTTAACACTGCTGTGTTTCGTATAGTGAGTGTAGAGAACCGGAGACCCATTTTACTGGAAAAGAGGCATTCTACCGTAGTCCTCACGGGTGACAACGCATCTGCATTTTGATTCGCAAACGAGGATAGATGTAGATGTCTATGGGCCACAGCAATCACTTACCATCAGATGGACTGTGCTCGTTTGTCACCCTATCCTATAAAAAAAAGAAATATTTTTAAATGTAGACGTAGAATACTTAATTAGATTAATAGACTACCAAATGCCTTAAAACTTTAAAATATGTTGATATTTTAAGTGAAAATATCAGTACAAGGACAAAGAGAAAAGTCTTTTTTTGGAAAAAGTTTCAATAAAGTTAATTAATTTATTGAAGTCAATCTAATTAATTTAAAAAATTTCTTAAATTATAACGTTTGATTGACAAATTAATTAATAATTGATTTCTCATTATTTTGTAAGTTATAACAATTTAATAATGTACATTTATTTTACTTTATGTTTCCATTATATTTGTCCACATAATGTATATTCTTTATGGAATAAATGACTATGACTATAGTTATTTAATTTATAATTTGTAATTTACACTTTGGTTTTATTGGGTCATGTTTGGAACAATGTAAATGCAAACCTCCATACTCTTTATACTCTTTTATTACTTGTTAAGTATACCGAGTTGAAACTATCAAATTAACAAGTGCTCTTGGTGACTTTGTGGATTGTTTAATTTGTTACAACAAGGGATGTAATTTCACGGTACGCGCCCGATTCGTATTACTCGCCACATAAAAGCAACTCTAGATGGAAACTGAAATCGTAAGCTAAAATGATAATTGAATTCAATATCCTTCAAAAGTTACTAAGCTGAAGTACATTACCTTATTTATGGCAGTAATTCATGTGTTTTTTCAATAATTAATAGGCCAAAGTTTGACCAAAATCCCACTGGAATGTTAAGTGCAAATAGGATCTTTGATGGGTAAACATGTTATCTTAGAAATTGCTTATTTATATTTTCACTATAAATCTCCTAATTTCTAACGTTCGGAGAAGAATAACGCTAGTGAATTCCAATTTCTTGCTGTGCGCACCAGAAACTTCAGAGAAGACAAAGACAAAGAAGAAGTTTATTTTTTTGTGCTATGATAAATAATCGGGTATGATAAAATAATGATAAACAATGTGACAATGCATCTGTAGCCTTATTCATTTGGAATAGGTTGCAAGTGTCCATGGACTACAGTAGCCGCACACTATCAAGTGAACTGTGAGTTTATTTACCATTTTAATGTTATACAAAAACAAACATGATCTTATACAATTAAGATCGCATTTCACCGAAATTAATCAGACATTACGAGTGTACGTATCATGCAAAGTACAAAGCTTTGCAAAGGCAGTTGTGCGAGATTTCGCTTGCATGGCGGGTGAGTAGTGAGAAAAATTGCGGTTTTCAATTATGGCTCAGTGTATACTAAAGTTTATAACAAGCAAGACAATAGTATACTATAATATACATTATATACTTTAAAAAGTGATAAAGATATCCATAGAAGAATAAGATTCACTTATCACTGACATAGCCCAGCGAATCAGCATTACGAAATGGCAATGGATAGTCACATAGCTCGAAAAACCGACAACCTTTGAAGGAGAATGGTACTTGAGTTGCAATCTCGTACTGGCGCATGTTGGTCTATCCCACTCTAGATTAAATAATAAACCTAGCAAGCTAACAACATAGCAAAGTGGCGAAGCAATCAGCTTTGTAGCGGTTTCTAACGGTTGCCGTTGAGCAATCAGTTTCAAAAAGGAGGTTCAGATGCCTGGGTGATCAGTAATCAATTGCTGAAAACAGAATTTGAAAATTCGAAACCGTTCTCGAGATAATCGTGGGACAGACGGACAGACGGACAGACATCGTGAAATCAATAAGTGTCTTCGCAAGCTTCGCCACTTAATAATGAAGTAATGAATTACTCCTGATAAAACAAGCAGGTAGTTGATGGATGCAAGTGGCTCAAGACCGTAGTTTGTGGTAAAAAATCTAGGAGCTTCGCCCCTAGATTTTTTCCCATTGTTCAGTAATTTTTTATAGAATTATTTTTATATAACAAACGAGCAATCAGTCTACCTGATGGTAAGTGGATACTGTAGCCTATTGACATCTACACTTATCATTAATTAAGAAACAAAATGCAGATTCGTTGTCATTACTGAGGATTGAGATGGAATGTCTCATTTCTAGTAAAAAGGGTCTCCGGGTCTCTACACTCACCATGCAAGACAGTAGATTTAGGCTATTATTTTACGCTAGTATTCTGGTCCTACCACAGTTGAGCCGACCCATTCTTGCTCCAATCATATGCAGCGTGGCTCTGCCACATAAACCTTAACTTTTTATGGGCTATAATGTACGTAGTCTAAACGTAGTTTTTATGCAATCAAACCAATTGCTACTGAAAGCAATCGACATCCTCATTAGCTGTAACCCTGATTATCGCTACACCATGAAATGTTAGAATTAACCCTTAATCATACAAATCATTAAAGTCAACACAGTATTTTTATAGGATCAGAAGGACAAACTAATACACAGTTCACCAGATGGTAAGTGGATACAGGGGTCTATGGACATCTAAATCTATCCTCAATTAATAATCAAAATGCAGATGCGTTGTCAACCCTGAGGACTAAAATAGAATGTCACATTTCTTGTAAAAAGGGTCTCCGGTTCTCTATACTCACAATACGAAACATAGCTGCATTAATCTGCTATTTCACGCAGGTAATCTAAGCGAGCGTGGTCCCTCGGTTCCCCGGTTAAGCCGACCCATTCATGCTTCAACTACAATATAGCTATATTATGGCTCCACCACATTAAATTATGCCATGAAGGAAATTTAAACAAATACACAACAATACAATTTTGTATAACAACATAATGTGAACAACATTTAATTCGTTTGTAGACATATTGAAATTGTACAGGTTGGTGATGGAAAACGCAATGGAGCGACAAATTGAACGCTCTGTCGATACATGAACAAATGGCACACTCATATGTGTTTTGCGAAAAAATCTACAATTTAATTTTGAAAATACTCTCAGTTATTGTTTTTATTTAATGTAAATATTGTTGTTAAACTGTCGGGTTGAGATATCTGCTGGTAATTAATGATTCTCTACAATAATTAATCTTGACATAAAAAAATATAATACCATGATTTTTACATAGTTAATCATATTATTTCATTTTATTACATTGCTATCCGATTCTGAGCTATATTTATTTAAATATCTAGCTCATCGGGAAGTTAATTTAAAATCAATTACTAAATTCGACCCAAACAGACATATACGAAAGGGAGTTAATAAAAATGTGGTAAAACGTACCAATCATTTTAAGAATTAGATCAAAAAATTCATAAATTTGTGATTTTTTGGTCATAATATTTACATAATTCTTGAGTCGGACTTTTTTTTTACTTTTATGGTAAGTGGATGCTGTGGCCCCCACATATATCATCCAAAATAAAATATGCAGAGTTTTGTTACTATTAAGGACTAAAATGCGATGTTTTATTTTTAATAAAAAGAGTATCCGGATCTCTATACTCACCGTACGAAACACAGTAGCATTAAGCTGCTAATTTGCGCCGGTATTCTAATAGGTCAGGGAAAACGCTTTTTCGTACTTTATATACGAATTGAAGACATTTTTTAAGGTTTAATTACATTTAATAATGATATGAAATATGTGCTATTTTGTTCGTTAACTTGTTGCTATCTTGTAGGTAGTGACATAATCCCGTAGCTGCAGAAATCTTGGGATTTTAGACATAATGATTTTTTATACTTACACGAACACTACTTATTTAAATAAAACTAGTTTTACGGATTTTATCGCGTATATTAACTTATTTTATATTATCGACGTTTCAGGTGCTTTGGTTACGGGGGCTAAGGTGATTGACGTCCCGATGTCAGAGTTAACCCGGAGTATCTTCAGCTTTTTTAATTATTAGTTTTGGTCCGATCTACGCATTATTAACTTACTGTGTCTTGAAGTCTTGCAGTGGTATGCTTGGGTTTAGGTTTAATTTTATTAATTACAGGATCCCAAGAAGGTGGTATTACCTAGCCTCCCTCTCTATTTATCTAAATTAGGATGTTATTTTTTAAATTTCAATAGCCTCGCGTATCATCCTTGGCAGGAATCGATGTTGTTTCGCGAGAATTTGTGGTTTATCAAATCTAATGTAATGGCGGGGGGCGTCTAGGATATGATTTCAAACTGCATACTTCCCGTAACGTTGATTTTTCACGTCAGCTATGTGTTCTTTTACTCGGATTTTGATAGATCGTTTTGTTTGCCGTAAATATATGACACCACATTCACAATCAAGCTTGTACACTCCTCTATCTTGTAGAGGGATATTGCACTTGACGGATGGTAAGAACTGACTAATCTTCTTCAGCGGCTTGAAAAATGTTCTCATAGGAGCTCGCTTCAAGATGTAGCCAATCTTGTCTAAGGTACCTTTAACATATGGTAGTACAGCAGGCACACGCTTTGCCGTGGCCGGCTTCACTCGGTCACTGTGACGTAGGCACGGGACCCGATGCTTGTTGTCGTGGAATATCTAGACGTTAATTCGATAATACCTGCGTATGTCAAACCACTGAAGTTGTATGGGTTACCAAAAATAGACAAAACAAACGCTCCATTACGTCCAATAGTAAGTCAGATCGATTCGCCAACTTACAGATTGACTCAACACTTAGCAAAAATAGTATTACCACTCAGAGGACACACAAAACCACACACTAAGTATTCATACAATTTTGTCAGTGAGTAAAAAGAACTATCTCTTACTGACAATGAAACCATAGTCAGTTTTGATGTTCTATACTGAACAATCTCAAACCGTCTGTGATAGAAGCGGATATTATGTTTGCTCAAATCAAAGTGGCTACACAAGTGGCAAGTTGTTTGCACGTGCGTTTAGCGTTGAAACTCTATGACAACAATGAATTCATACCTAAATATTTTATATTACTCGTTGAAATTAAGATTTCAATTATTTTATTTTTCAACCAAATAATTTAATTTTCCTTCGTTGACATCCCATTTTTTTAACAATCTTTTATCATTTCACTTTATGCCTAATGTTGTTTTAATTTTTCAATGTGTTATTTATTTATTGTGTGTTTAAAGCGTTATATTTCTTTACAATGTTTGCAAAGAAATGTGAATAAAAAAATACATAATAAAATGGTAAAGTGAATTTCTTTCCGTGGTTGACTAAACTTCTTCGCCTTCGATAAAAACTTAAGAAGATAATCTTAGATTAACTTTTTAATTTAGAAATGGCGTCTATTAAGTAAGATATAAATATTGGATTTACCAAAAGTTATTTTTTTATATCTAGACCTCTATTCTTATTTTAATTATTTCTAAAAGTCCTCCTGACTGACCTTGAGGTAGACGGGTAGAGAATGCCCTGTGGCACTAATGCTCGGTTTCTGAGGTACTTTTATCGGCAGTTTATCTATTCGTTAGCGCTATTGGTTTGATAACTTGTGAAAGTTATTTTAACTATATAAATAACTTTGAACAGTGGTAGAGCTAAGCGGCAGCTTTTGCTGTCGCACGGATAGGCCAGCTCGAACCGGGGTGGTACCACGACCTCACAGAATACCGGCGTGAAGTAGAGGTTTACCTCTGCGTTCCGCTTAGTGAGTGCAGGTGGCCGGAGGCCCAATTCCCCCCCCCCCCCCCATCAACATGGTAGTGGAATTGAACAGAAGACTACCCCAGGAGGGTACCAGCACCCTTGGAGAATCCCTCGCTGAGCATCCACGACCAAACCACTCCACTCCTGGGCGTGGGTGCTCAGGCTGCCCCGCGTATTTTGGGGGGGGGGGGGGGCAAAATTCCGCTCGCGACTAATACTGCTCGGGGCAAGCTGAGCAAAAAGACCAAGGCGACCCCTTTCACGCTATCCGTGATTTTTTGCAATATCAGGGGACTTCATTCCAACCTTAACGCTGTCCATTACCATCTAGAGACGGCGAAGCCGGCTTTGCTCTTTTTAACCGAGACTCAGGTGTCCTCTCCGGCTGGTACTTCATATTTCTCTTACCCGGGGTACAAATTTGAACACTCCTTTGTGCCCCGGGCTGGAGTTTGCGTATACGTCAGGGAGGACATCTGTTTTCGACGCCTCGGCAGTCTTGAAGGTACGGACCTGTCCATCCTATGGCTGCGCGTAGACAGCGACGACCATCCCCGCGTCTACGGGTGCCTCTATAGGTCCCATAGCGGTAAAGCCGACACAGACCGACTCATCGACCACGTCCAAATGGCTGCAGACTCCGTCCTACAACAGGTCCCATCCTCAGAGATCGTGATACTCGGTGATTTCAACGCCCACCACGCTGAATGGCTTGGTTCTCGTTAAACCGATCATGCGGGTAGATCTGTCTATGACTTTGCTTTGGCATATGGTCTAACACAACTGGTTACTTCGCCTACGCGGATACCAGATGTGGAGGATCATGTACTTTCCCTGTTGGACCTTCTGCTGACCTCTCATCCGGACGGATATCAGGTCTCCGTCGATGCCCCACTGGGCTCTTCGGACCATTGAATCTTGTCTGATCCGGAGTACGGTGCCACTCACGCTCCCATCGCAGTTGCGATCTGCAGCTTGCCGCCGTGTTTGGCACTATAGGTCGGCCGATTGGGACGGGATGCGGTCTTTTTTTGCATCCTACCCTTGGGGGCGGGTTTGCTTCTCGCCGGAAGATCCCAGCGTTGTTGCCGATTCTGTTGCTGATGTGGTACTTCAGGGTATGGAACTTTTTATTCCATCGTCTGAGGTGCCCACCGGAGGCAGATCCCAGCCATGGTTTGGTCGCTCCTGTAAACTAGCATCACGCTATAAGCAGGAGTGCTACCAGGCCTGGGCTGACGTATCAACGTCCCTGGATGTAAACACCAGCGCTCTTAAAAAGAAGTACAATTCCGCCTCCAGGTCCTTCAAAAGTGTCATTGCCAAGGCAAAGTCAGAGCACATCGGCAGAATTGGCGAGAAACTAGTTCGCCTCCCTTCGGGAACACGTGCATTCTGGTCTCTCGCCAAGGCTGTCCAAGGGAACTTCTGTCAGCCATCTCTGCCATCTCTGCACAGGGTGGACGACTCACTGGCCCATGACGCAAAGGAGAAAGCCGATCTGCTAGGCTCTCTTTTTGCATCCAACTCGACTCTAGATGACGGAGAGAATATACCGCCGAACATTCCGCGGTGTAAGTGCTCCATGTGGGAAGTGCTGTTTACACAGCGCTTGGTGTGTAAAGCACTCCTCTCCCTGGACGTCAACAAGTCGAGTGGGCCTGATGGAGTCCCACCTATTGTGCTGAAGACGTGTTCTCCGGAGTTGGCACCGGTTTTAACGCGTCTTTTTCGGTACTCCTACTCCCTAGGCGTAGTCCCGGACTCATGGAAGACAGCTTTGGTGCACCCGATCCCTAAAAAAGGCGACCGCTCAGATCCGTCCAACTACAGGCCTATCGCCATCACCTCCTTGTTCTCCAAAGTAATGGAAACGATTACTAACAGCCAGCTCATGCGGTACCTTGAGGATCACCAGCTGATTAGTGACCGCCAGTACGGTTTCCGTCGAGGTCGCTCAGCTGGTGATCTTCTGGTCTACCTGACACATAAATGGGCGGAGGCAGTGGAGTCCAAGGGGGAGGCGTTGGCCGTTAGTTTGGACATAGCGAAGGCTTTCGATCGGGTTTGGCACAAAGCGCTTCTTTCGAAGCTGCCTTCCTATGGGCTTCCCGAGAAATTGTGCAATTGGATCACCAGCTTTCTTGCAGATCGGAGCATCAAGGTCGCAGTAGACGGTGCATGCTCCGATTACAAGCCCATTAACGTTGGTGTTCCACAAGGCTGCGTGCTATCACCAACGCTGTTTCTTCTGCATATCAGTGATATGTTGCAAACCAGTAACATTCATTGCTATGCAGACGACAGCACTGGTGATGCTTTATACACTGGCCGTGCCAATATTTCTCGGGAAAACTTCGCCGAGTACCGGAAGAAACTTGTGTCTGAAGTCGAGAAGTCTCAGACTGGCGGCGACTAAATCTAGTCCAATTCATTCCCCAGAAGACACAAGTTTGCGCGTTTACCGCTAAAAAGATTTCCTTTGTTGTATCTCCTCAGTTTCAAGGCACTCCCCTTCTTGCCTTAGCCAGTATCTGAATCCTCGGTGTCGACATATCGAGTGACGTGCAGTTTCGTGGTCACTTGGAAGAGAAGGCCAAATTGGCCTCTAAAAAGCTTGGCGTGCTCAGCAGAGCGGGACAGTATTTCATGCGGGCACACCGCTTGCAACTTTACAAGGCGCAGGTTCGGCCTCACATGGAATACTGTTCCCATCTCTGGGCAGGGGCCCCCCAGTGCCAGCTCCTTCCACTTAACCGCATCCAGCGCAGAGCGGTTCGAATCGTCGACAACCGAGTTCTTTCCGATCGGCTTGACTCACTGGCACTGCGTAGAGAGGTTGCATCTCTTTGCGTATTTTATCGCATCTACCACGGGGAGTGCTCTGAGGAATTGTTCGGACTAATTCCAGCCGCTCAATTTCACCATCGCACATCGCGACAGAACTTGCGATACCATCCATATCATCTAGATGATTGGCGGTCCACCACTGTGCGATTCAGAAGAAGTTTTCTCCCTCGCACAACTTCCTTGTGGAATCGATTACCACCAGCGATTTTTCCGGACCGATACGACTTAGGGACCTTCAAGAAAAGAGCCTACTCCTTTTTAAAAGGCCGGCAACGCATCTGCGATTCCCCTGGTGTTGCAGTTGTTCATGGGCGGCGGTAGTCACTTACCATCAGGTGAGCCGCATGCTCGTTTGCCCCCTCTCCTATAAAAAAAGTGCGTTTCCGGACATCGCAATGTAAGATAAATTCCGTTTAAGCTAAGTTTAATTTAACTGGCCAATATCGGTTCTATAACTTTATTTGACGTTTATTTTCAAGCAAACTACATCAACTTTTGGGTTATAACGTGTTATTATCAAAATAAATTGCCAGTGGGCGCTAAATACAAAAATATTCAAGGGATAAAATTATTATTAATAGAAGTGCATTGAATACGAGTACTCTTCTCTCTTTCAGAAAAATTTTTACTACGTTTTCCAGATTCCATAATGTTTTGGATAATGCAAAAACGATAGTAAATACCACTTTACTTAAAATCAGTAAGTTATGAAAAATAAAACCACTTTTGAATAAAAGCAATGAGTTCGATGTTTTCCTTTTTAACAATTTGACAATACAATGATATCATTTCTGATAAATATGGAATTATCATATTTTATTACTAAAACAGTGCATATCCTCTTATTTAACCTCAAAAAATATATTTTATAAATAATACTAGTATAAATGAAGAATTGAAATTAAAAAATCAATTTAAGACTCAATATCTTAAACAGACCCATCTAGCGGCAAATTATGGTACTTGTTAATGGTTTCATATTTGTTGAACGATTCGTTGCGTATTCAGAAACGCAGTAACAGTTAACCGACGTTTAACCTATAGATAACTATATTGAATCAATAGTTAATGGGATGATAACTAGGAACTTCAGAAACCGGGCATAAGTCCGCTTTTTATACGCGTTTGTGTGTAAACAAAGCTTAAATAAATAAAGGAACAATAGAAAATCCAATGTCATGCCGAAAGTTGAACCCGTGAAGTTAAAACACACAAACTTAAATGTGAAAAAAAATGTTACGCTTAACTGAGACTAGTTTGAAGCGAAATTGAAAAATAAATGAACGCGTTTTAGATACAAGCACATAATGAAAGAGACTTGTAGCGAGATTTTTTAAAGCGAGCTTTTAATTTTTGTGCTGTTTTGTAAAGATCACTTCAACATGAAGTTATGAGAGTTTGCTTTTTGTTAAAAGCCACAGAAATACAAGCTTACATACACCATTTCATTTATTCATATTTATTGTTTTCTTTTGTGAAATTGTTTTTATTTTTTAATTGAAATGAACATTACTTTATAAAATTATATTTTAATTATATATGGAGAGTATATTTCTTTTGGTAATACGTAAATATCATCATCGTCGGTTAATTTATAAAGGAAATGCTGTAGAAATGAATACTCCTTTCTGAAATCGGATAGTCGCAATATTTATTGCTTTGGAGCAATTTTAATATGATAAACTCAAACTTATTAAATTCACTTACCGCTACCGTTACAGCCTATTAAAGTCCACTGCTGAACATAGGCCTCCCCGAGAGATTGCCGATGCCGATGCCGACATAGAGGGTTATTTATAATAGTTGCCACGTTTGCAGTTAGTATGTAGTTATGCAGTTGCCCAAATCTTCCACATATGATATTCCTCGATTTTGATAATGATTTTGACTTTGATTGCTGACTTTGTTGTTGCAATGACACCTGACGGGAGCTAAGCAGTCTTGTAATTTTGTGATATGGTTTATATCTTGGGTTTTGTGATATATACATAATATAAGAATGATTATTTAAGAGTGCTGCTTGGTTCTGCGTTTGTAACAAAGTTTTTATATGAATATGGCTTTGTCCAAAATCAGGTCTGTGTCTAATACAGTCTTTTATCTTATTAACTGATATTTTTCATTCATGTTGCAAATAAAAATATCTTTCACTAACCTGTTAGAAACTTTCCCAAAATCGTATGATTTACTTAAATTTGTAAGATCTGTGATAAAGTCTTCGATTGTCTCGTTTTCTTTTTGATGTCTTGTAAAGAATTTATAACATTCCAAGGTTATATTGGCTTTAGGTATGAAGTATTCTTCAAAATTTTCCACAAGGTTAGCGTGTGTTACTTTTTCTTTACCAAGCCCAAATGAGTTAAATATTGGAACGAAGTTCCTTATCTGACGGTACGGATGGGGCAAGTAAAAGTGTAAGAATTTTCCATCACGACATATGCTATTGGTTCTGCCTAGTCATAGGAGCGCGCTTATTGGTTTAAGCTAGCCAATACCATCGCACCGGCTGCGCTTGTCCTTTCTTATTACCCCAGATTATTGGCTGTGCCTAAAGTCATATTTTTAATTAAACGAAGCTGCCTGACGTTTACTGGGTTGTCAGATTTTGATGAATCAAAAATAGTATTGTGACTAATGGTTGAACGAAAAACAAAATTACTGACCGATAAAGAAAACGACTAAATGGTAAAAAAAAAAATTTTTTTTTAACTGAAGGTTTTAAAAATTACGTCAAGATTTATTTAAGGTACCATCCATGTTGTCAGTTCATCAGGCGAAAATTATGCATAGTGTATGTTGTCATAGGAATTTCATAAAAATAAACTATGCTTAAGTATTACATTTTTTTATTCGTCATCAGATATAATATAATCACTGTCACTGTGATGTGGTTGAGATTAAACATTTTGTCTTCTTCTTTTATTATGTGAGCCACGCAGCTACTCCATTTTTCGGCAGTCACTTCATTTAGTCCTTCTTCGAATAGTGTTTTTACATCTTTAATTTTGAAGGTCTTGTTGTTTCTTACAACATACCCTTTGGCCTGCCCCCAAATCAACTCAATGGAATTGAGCTCACAATGGTAAGGGGGCAAACGTAAAACAGTAACTCCACGCTCCGCTGCCATCTCGTCCACGACTTGTCGCAGTGTTCATGTTTGTGCTGCCGTACAATGTCTATAAGAGTAGCTTTTACCATTTGTGTCTCGAATGGGATATTTTTGTTCGCCATCCACTCTTGTATTCTTGGTTTATTCCAAGACATTATCATCACCACTACGGAATTAGGTTTTAGTTTGGGCAAAACCCCACTAAACCACTCCTCGAAACACACAGCATTCATCTTTTTTATTTATTTTTATTTTTATATGAAAAGGGTGACAAACGAGCACACAGTCCACCTGATGGTAAGTGGTTGCTGCGGCTCATAGACATATACATCTATCCTCTATTACAAATCAAAATGTAGATGCGTTGTCACCCGTGAGGACTAAGATGGAATGCCTCATTTCCAGTAAAAAGGGCCTCCAGCCACCTGCACTCACCAAGCGAAACGCAGAGGTAAATCTCTACTTCACGCTAGTTTTCTGTGAGGTTGTGGTGCCACCCCGGTTCGAGCCGGCCCATCAGTGCGACAGCAAAAGCTGCCGCGTGGCTCTACCACTGTTAAAATCTCTTGATGGTAATCTTCTTTTCTTTTTTAGTCTCAAACACAAGTAAGGTATCTTCTACAAATCCTACTTCCCCGTCTATATGGCTAATAACTAGCCGTTTGCCTTTTCCTGAAGGCCCTTTCAAGCCGGTGGTCAACCCTTCTAAGAATGCCTGCCGGGACGATTGTACAGTCTGATCAATCCATTGCTTCTTCGGTGTATGACCTTCGATAAAATGAAAAATACCAATTACTCATTAAATTTACCAGTAGCATGCAATACCTACACTGTAATAGATAAATAAAACAGAGAAAAAATTAATTACCTTCGTTAATCCAGGTTTCATCTTGGTAATAAATGTAACTTCCCTCGCTGCTATAAAGATTTTGAAGGTATCGCTGGCGCCACAAAACAATATCGCGTCTATCTATTAGCACGCTTTTTCTTGATTTTGTGGCGTATATGAAATTTAAGTGTTTTAAAATTTTCCTCAAGGTACTCCCAAAGAAGTTCGGTAAATCTGGGTCATCATTAACAACCTTAAGAATCTGTAACTTAAACAGATTATAGGTAAGAAAGTCTACGCAATAGAAAACAGTCAAATAGAACCTCAAAAAAACGCTATGTGTGCGTGAGCGTGTAAATATGCAGCTTATTCTTATTCTTAGAACCAACACGTATTGCTGGGCCTAGTGCAACCTGTATAGATAATATTTTTACAGATGTTAAGCCCTTGCATAAATCAATTATTCAAAATTTAAGTTCAGATCACTGTGGACAGTTGGTATCATTGCCTTACATACACAAGAATCAGAAAAATAAGAAAGTTGTGTTTGTTCCAATAAATGAACATCGCTTGGAGAGGTTTAGAAGTAATAAAATAAAAAGACTTCCATCACTTTCATTTAAAAACAGTGCTAATTATTTGTATGGTACGTTATTTAAAATTATAACTTGCGAATTTAGTAGGATATTTACCAGTCGCAAATCATTTATGAATGGGCGACAGTAGGAATTTAAAAGAATAGGCGAAAGTTATACGAGCTTTATAATGAAAGATCATTTAATAGTAGTGTTATATTTAGAGATTATGTAAAAACATATTCTAAAATATTTAAAAAAGTGTGCGCCACAGCTAAGGCTTTACATTTAAGTAACAAAATTAAAACTGCATCTAACAAAATTAAATTGACCTGAAGAATAATAAATAGTGAAACGGGCAAGTCAAACCGCGCAACTCGGATTTTCAATTGAATATTAACAATAACTTTACCCGATCTAATCTAGAAGTTGCTATGGCTTTTGAGAAACATTTTACTGATGTTCCTTTTTTGACAACTAAATCATTAAACTCTTCTCCTACTGTCGCCGAATCATTGCTCAAACAAAATGTAAAGGCTTGTTCAAATACTTTTAAATTCCATAGAGTACTGCCAAAAGATATCGTTAAATATTTTAAAACTATTGATGTTAAGAAAACGGCAGATTTATGGGGGATTTCCGTTAAAGTTATTTTATCTGTAATAGATATAATAGCAACTTATCTAGCCGCTATATTTAATACAAATGTCGAATCTGGTGTGTTTCCTGATTTGATGAAACATAGTAAAGTCATACCTTTATTTAAAACTGGTAGTACATTAGACCCCGCCAATTTTAGACCAATTTCTGTACTACCAACATTTAGTAAAATTTTTGAAAAAATAATTTTAGATCAGATGTTAAGTTTCTTTAATATTAATAAATTGCTACATAGAAATCAATTCGGTTTTACAAGGGGTCGCTCGACAACTGACGCTGGAGTTGAGCTTATTAAACATATTTTTTGTGCATAAGAGAATTTAGAGAATGCTTTGGGATGCTTTGCATTTAAACGGAAATAAAACTAAATGTATTAAATTTACAACAACAAATGTTAAAAATCTGAGTACCAATGTGTTTTTAAATGGGGAAGAACTGAGCCCTGTTGAATCCACTGTTTTTCTTGGCATCACTCTCAACGCAAAGCTTCAGTGGGGCCCCCATATATCCAAACTAGCAAGCACACTAAGTTCTGCAGCCTATGCTGTAAAAAAGGTTAGAGGTCTCACTAGTGTCGAGACAGCTAGATTAGTTTATTTCAGTTATTTCCATAGCATAATGTCTTATGGGATTTTGCTATGGGGACATGCGGCTGATTCAGAAACTATTTTTGTTTTACAGAAGAGGGCCATTAGAGCTATTTACAACCTAAAACTGAGAGAGTCTCTTAGAGATAAATTTAAAGAAATAAATATATTAACTTTGGCCTCTCAGTATATTTACGAAAATTTAATGTATGTTCACAAAAACAAAGGTAGTTTTAGTAAAAAAAGTTATGTGCATTCTGTAAACACTAGGAACAAACACAAGCTAGTGATACCAGTTTCTCGACTCCACAGAGTCAGTAATTCATTCTTGGGGCAATGTGTACGCTATTACAACAAGGTCCCGGAAAGTGTACAGGCTCTCTACATTAGCAAGTTTAAATGTTTTGTTAAGTTGAAACTGTATAAAAAGGGTTATTATAGTATAAATGAATACATGGTTGATAATAACTCCTGGGAATGAGGTGATCGCTTCCAAGCTGTTTCTTAAATAAATTTTGAAAAAAAAACTTATATAGTTTGTATAACCATTATTGTAAAATTTGCTTGAAAAAAGAAGTCCTGCTGGGTTTCTTGCTGGTTCTTCCCAGGACGGAGGTTCTTTTCCGAATCAGTGGTAAAGTAAAAAATGACTTTCAATAAGAATTACACATGTGATCTATATTGTATAAAAAATTATTCTATTCTATTCTATTCTTTTGATTTGTGTGATAGCGACGCGACAGTTATCGTCACGCACACTGTATCTATAACAATCTTTACGCACACATAGCGCCGCGCGCAAAGATGTAAAATAATGACATTAAAGTTACCTTTGCAATGGTGCGTGCCTCATTTGCATAAAAAAAATGTGTACTTTTCGCTTTATAGCCGCTAAGGTGAAATCGTCTATTTTATTCTTGAAATTATGTTTTGGTCCAAGTTTTTTAGGAGACTTGAATTGCTCGTTTTGCTTGTTCTCTTTTAATACACTGAACACTGTGGTCATAGCGATATCCAAAATTTCAGCTGTCTTACAAACACTTATTTTTTCCGGTACTTCAGTAGGTAATACCGAAGCAGTTTCCTGCTCAAATACGTATTTGTAGATATTGCGTACCATAAGCTTTTCGGTAACTCTAAGAAAAGCCCGTGGTATCTCCTTGATTGGAGAAGAAGAGCTTTTGCCCAACGAACTTGGTTGAAATTCCATATCTTTTGTACGAAACAGAAACAGAAACAGAAACAGAAACAGAAACTTTTTTATTCAATATAGATTATAAATAATACTTATTGAAAGTCACTCTTTTGTATAATTACCACTGGTTCGAAAAAAACCTCTGTCCTGGGAAGAACCAGCAAGAAACCCAGCGGGACTTTTTTTTTTTTAATAACAGCTTACAATCATGTATGTTACACAAATTAACAACACAACAAATTAGAAATAGCTTGGGAGCGATCACCTCACTTCCAGGGGTTATTATCATCTATAAATTCTTTAATATTATAATAACCCTTTTTATACAAACTTAGTTTAATAAAGTTTTTGAACTTTGAGCAGGTCAAATTTTGTATATTTTCTGGAATTTTGTTGTAAAAGCGTATACATCGCCCCAAGAATGAATTACTGACTCGATGGAGTCGAGTAACTGGTACTACTAGCTTGTGTCTGTTCCTAGTATTTACAGAATGAATATCACTTATTTTTGTAAAACTACTTTTATTTTTGTGTACGTACATTACATTTTCATAAATGTATTGAGAGGCCAAAGTTAATATATTAATTTCCTTAAATTTTTGTCGCAGCGACTCTTTAGGCTTTAAATCATAAATTGCTCTTATGGCCCTCTTCTGCAAAACAAATATAATTTCAGTGTCAGCTGCGTGTCCCCATAGCAAAATACCATACGACATTATGCTATGGAAATAGCTAAAGTAAACTAGTCTAGCTGTTTCAACACTAGTTAGACTTCTAATCTTTTTTACAGCATATGCTGCAGAACTAAGTCTGCTTGCTAGCTTTGATATATGGGGGCTCCATTGAAGCTTCGCGTCTAGTGTGATTCCAAGAAAAATGGTGGTATCTACAAGACTCAGTTTCTCCCCATTTAAAATTACATTAGTATTTAATTGTTTGACATTTGGAGTCATAAATTTCATACATTTCGTTTTAGTGCCATTTAAATGCAAATTATTGACATTGAACCAATTCACTAATTTAGATATAGCATTATTTACTTCACACACAATAATTCCAGAATAACAATTAACACAAACACAACGTATTAAAAAACTTAACAAGAAACTTAATAAAAGCAATAGGAGAAAAGCGCGCAGAGAAAACATTCGAGTGATCAGACCAGAGGTTAGAAGCTGAATAAATGACAAGACAAATGACACACAAAATGGCCACGGAGCCGTCATTCAATTTTTCAATTGCTTGTAAACACTTTTATTGGTTAATAAACCTAGCAAGCTAACAGCATAGCAAAGTGGCGAAGCAATCAGTGAGCAATCAGTTTCAAAATAGGAGGTTCAGATGCCTGGATGATCAGTAATCGATTGCTGAAAACAGAATTTGAAAATTCGAAACCGTTCTCGAGATAATCGTGGGACAGACGGACAGACATCGTGAAATCAATAAGTGTCTTCGCAAGCTTCGCCACTTAATAATAACTCTTATTATTGGTTAATATACATTGTACATCAATAATGCATTGTGATAGTGACTTAGAACATAGTAAGAATGGCGCCAGGTAAGTGTCAGAGCTAAAGTGCAACAATATCTGAATAATTTATTTTTAACCTAAAATGTTTATATTACGACTCATTTTTGTAGCCAATTAATTAACAAATTGACTAAAAAAATATAAAAAGCAACAATGCCGACAAATGCAAAAAAAAGCGTGAGAGAAAAAAATCAAGAATGTGCTAGTAAAAAAACAGTGCGCAAAAATCTGATTTTTTAACGTGGTAGAGCCATGCTGCAGCTATATTAATAGTATAGATGTAGCACGAATGGGTCGGCTTGACCGGGAAAGGACCACGCTCTCAGAGAATTTCAGCGTAAAATAGCAGTTTAATGCTGCTGTGTTTCGTATGGTGAGTGTAGAGAACCGGAGACCCTTTTTACTGGAAACGAGGCATTCCATCTTAGTCCTCACGGGTGACAACGCATCTGCATTTTGATTCGTAATCGAGGATAGATGTAGATGTCTATAGGCCACAGCAACTACTTACCATCAGGTGGACTGTGTGCTCGTTTGTCGAAACCAATTACAAGAAAAAAATAAATTGATATCCAAAGATCTAAAGAATATCGTGAGAAAAAAAAGCAAAAAAAATAAATTACAGGAGGTAAATGTTGGCCGACTTCAAAGGTAAAATATATTATTATTTTATCACTTATTGGGATTATTACTATCTGATGCGTTTATAAATTAACATTCCTGAAATAATTTCAACAACAAACTCAAGAGTTCATTTATCGGGCACTGTTAGAGTATTTAAAAAGTGTATCCGAAACGCTTAGCAGATACAACAATAATTTACATAAACTTCCACTTATCTTAGCTGGTGATTTCAATATCAACTTTTCTAGTAAAAACTCAGAACCACTTTTGGAATTTCTTTCGGATGAATTTGATTTACAAATTAATAATGAACCAGCAAAATCTACGACAGGATACAATGCCACTGTTGATGCTGTTTCTTCCTGTCCTTTAGTACTTTAGTTACCACAAAGCAATTATCATTACGATTAAATGATGTACAATAAAAAAAAATATTTTCAAAACTTGAAAAAATATATTAATTACGCAGTTTCCTACCATTCCTCAAATTCTTCACTTATTTCTGCGTTTCATTTAATTGCTCTCGGAATCTAGTAATTCATTTATTTGTATTTGTTAATCAATTATATAAAACTTTTATCAATAATAATAATATAATAATCGTAAATAATCGAATCCCGGACGGAACAAGTATTTGTACACCTACAAATAATTTTTCCGGGTCTGGATGTTTGTCCTTATGCAATTTCCGTTTGTAAACTGCCTCCACGATACAGAAGAAAATCCTATTGTGGGGGCCAACGTATTAAAAAAAAAGAAAAAAAAAGAATTTCCCGAATGTTGCCCACCCGAGTTGAATCCGTGGTGTGTACTACTGGTTGCATACTACTTTGTAAACGTAATTGATATTTTTGCTTCTCGGTCATGTTAAGACTTGTAGCAATTTTATTTTAATAATAAACTTTGTCTTGCTTGATTAAAAACTATTGATTAATTTAATTATTAGTTAATATTTTAACTTCTGGCACCATGTTTTATAATTTATGTGGGTGATTGAAAAGATATAAAGGATTAATTAACGAGACCACACGACATAATCCGACGGAAGACATTTTATTGATTAAGCACAGCAAAGAGTATATAAATGTGACACAGACAGTTATTGAATGACCACAGACTATAATAGCTAATATTTACTTATAACAATCAGCATTAAGCTACTCTTTTTTTTATTTATTTTTTATAGGATAAGGGTGAAAAACGAGCACACAGTCCACCTGATGGTAAGTGGTTGCTGCGGCCTATAGACATCTACATCTATCCTCTGTTACAGATCAAAATGCAGATGCGTTTTCACCCGTGAGGACTAGGATGGAATGCCTCATTTCCAGTAAAAAGGGCCTACGGCCACCTGCACTCACCAAGCGACAGCAAAAGCTGCCGCCTGGCTCTACCGCTGTTAGAATGGAGTTAGAATTTATGCTGGTATTCTATGAGAGCGTGTTCCTTCGGTTTAGAAATTAACGCTCCCAAAATCCTCGAGCGACTTGAACTGACTGACGCTTTTGGCGTAATGCTTTATAACATTGCCTTATTTCTTTACATATCAATGATAAAATCGCGAGAAAAATTCATTCAGAGATTTTTGGCTTCATTTTAAATTTTATTCTTTGAAAAGTAACGTAATGAATCTTCTTGGTCACAGTGGCATGAGTTTTTTCAGTTTTGGGGTGAATTTGCGTACTAACGATTGCGGTGCAGTGATTATACTATCATTTATAGAAAACCAGTACCAGTTTAGCATACGCCACTTATGACACAGGGAGCGAAATGAGTGGTGGATTCTCTTATACCGTCACCACACTATCAAGGCCTTACATACAGCGGATATAGACAATGGCGTAGTCTATTAAGACTAACTGGTCTATGTCTAGCATTAGGCTAAACTTTAAATGTGTAGTGGTCGAGTAGACATAAAAATCATTATTAGACTGTTTCTCTCACTGGCTCATTATTTTTGCTGTTCCGGATATCATAAGACAGTTTTCCATGGGAGAATACTTAAGAAACGTTTCACATAGATGATTTCAATTTGGCAAAGTTATATAACTTTTTTTTATATTTTGTTAGTCCTCGAGTCTTGAAGTTCCAATGACACTGAACTGATTGGGCATTGCATGCGCATGCTTAATTTTCAATGCTTTTTTATGTGAATGATTAAGTCAATGTGTCATTAAAAATGGCAAACAGAGATTTTAGAAGCAGTACATTAATATTTTAAGCTTATTAACATTAATAATGTAATAAACATTAATTTCATTAACACACAGACACACACACACACACACGCACACTTATATATATATATATATATATATATATATATAGCGAGGCTCGCCAGGCTGACATTCTTCTGCCCTTTCCAACGACCCTTCCTATAAAAATCCTTAAATTTGCAATAAAAAATTTTCAGGGTCATTTAGCGGAATAAAAACTATCCCATCTCTCAAGTTGGACCAAAATACACACAGTGAGCAAAATTTCATTGAAATCAGTTCAGTAGTTTAGGAGTCCATCGGGGACAAACAACGTGACACGTAATTTTTATATATAAAGTTATATACATATATATACACACATTAATCACGTCCATTAATCGGAATTTGACCGTAATTCATAAAATGTTTAAGAGCGTCTTTATTTGTTGTTGACGACTTTGCTTTACTAAAACAAATTGCCTGATTAGCTAAGTTTTTTTTTATATAGAAGAGGGGGCAAACGAGCATTCGAGCAGTCGTGATGGTAAGTGACTACCGCCACCCATGAACAATCGCAACACCAGGGGAATTGCAGATGCATTGCCAGCCTTTTAATAAGGAGTAGGTTCCTTTCTTGAAGGTCCCTAAGTCGTAACGGTCCAAAAAAATCGCTGGTGATAATCGATTCCACAAGGAAGCTGTGCGAGGAAGAAAACATCTTCTAAATCGCACAGTGGTGGACCGCCAATCATCCAGGTGGTATGAATGGTATCGCAAGTTTTGTCACGATGTGCGATGGTGAAACTGAGCGGCTGGAATTAGTCCGATTTATTCCTCAGAGCACTCTCCGTGGTAAATGCGATAAAATACGCAAAGAGATGCGACATCTCTACGCCGTGCCAGTAAATCGAGCCGATCAGAAAGAACTCGGTCGTCGACGATTCAAACCGGTCTGCGCTGGATGCGGTCAAGTGAAAGGAGCTGGCACTGGGGTGCCCCGGCCCAGAGATGAGAACAGTATTCTATGTGAGGCCGGATTTGCGCTTTGTAAAGTTGCAAGTTATGTGCCGGCATGAAATACTGTCTCGCTCTGCTGAGCACGCCAAGCTTTTTAGAGGCCAGTTTGGCCTTCCCTTCCAAGTGACCACGAAACTGCACACTATTCGATATGTCGACGCCGAGGATACCGATGCTAGCTGAGGCATCAAGCAGAGTGCCTTGAAACTGAGAAGATACGACAAAGGAGTTCTTTTTAGTGGTGAACGCGCAAACTTTTGTCTTCTGTTCAAGGTCTACCGCAAGATCAAGCGAAAGATCCAGAGGATCCAGAGAGATTACGACACATTTTCTCGTCATATATACCTCTAAAATTTAAAATGGAAGACTATGGACAGGTTGATGCGTCCTACGCGTATTTCGAAAAAGCTTATTATCGCGATCACATATGGACTACCACTTATCTCTCTAGTCATTCTCAAGATGAATTCATTGGCGGTTTGAATTCTGATTTTATATAAATTCCATTCAGAGTTTTTCAACGATAACACCTTAGTCCACTTTTCCATTGTGCTTGTTTATGACTATATCCATACTAATCTATGACTTTAATAATGTTTCAAATTTTCTAATCATCTACTTTACCCTGATGACAAAGAGATATTCATGAAAATTAACTCGACTAAAGATTTTGAACTAATTCAACGTGTCTTGGATAACGTATATTCATATTATTTTCGTAACAATATTTCAGAAAATACTATAAAGAAAAATAAAATTGTTTTTCCGTATCACTTTAATAGCAAAGGCATCAAACAGACTGAGATATTAAAGGATTTAGAAGTTTTCCTTGATTCTAAAATAATATTTTCCGAACAGGGTCAACCATGTCCTAAATAAAAATTTTAACAGTGGTAGAGCTACGCGGTAGCTTTTGCTGTCGCACGAATAGGCCGGCTCGAACCGGAGTGGTACCACGACCTCACAGAATACCAGCGTGAAGTAGAGGTTTACCTCTACGTTTCGCTTGGTGAGTGCAGGTGGCCGGAGGCCCTTTTTACTGAAAATGAGGCATTTCATCCTAGTCCTCACGGGTGACAACGCATCTACATTTTGATTTGTAATAGAGGATAGATGTAGATGTCTATGGGCCGCAGCAACCACTTACCTTCAGGTAGACTGTGTGGCTCGTTTGTCATCCTTATCATATATAAAAAAATAGGCCACGCTCGATCTGGGGTAGGGGGAAATATAAATCTTTTAAAACAAAAGCAGTCTTAGAACTATCTACTGCGTATACTCCTGCAGTATTCGAGAATATGATAGCTCCATATGGTTACCGCAATATGCTTTATATATTAACACATTAGAAATAACACAAAACCCCATCATAAAGCAACTCAATTACAAAACCGGCATACGTCAACTATATATATAGTTGACGTTAAGGATATATATCATCATCATCATTACAGTCCTTCACAAGTCCACTGCTGAACATAGGCCTCCCCCAAAGAATGCCACAAAGCACGGTCCTGAGCCACCTGCATCCATCGCCTTCCTGCATATCTTACCAGGTCGTCACTCAATCTAGTGGGGTGACGCCCTACACTTCGCCTGCCGGTACGAGGCTGCCACTCGAGAACCTTTCTTCCCCATCGGTTGTCGGTTCTTCGAGCTATATGGCCGGCCCATTGCCACTTCAGCTTACTAATCCGTTAGGCTATGTCGTTCACTCTGGTTTTACTGCGGATATCCTCATTTCTGAGTTTATCACGCAGAAAAACTCCGAGTATAGCCCTCTACATAGCTCGCTGAGCGACCTTGAGCTTCCTCATACGGCCAGCAGTGAAGGACCACGTCTCAGTTCCGCATGTCATCACTGGCAACACGCATTGGGTATACAGTCTCGTCTTCAAGTTTTGAGGTATACCTGAGGAGAAGATGTGCCGTAATTTCCCGAACGCTGCCCAACCGAGTTGAATCCGTCGATTGACCTCTCGGTCGAAGTTGGACTTACCTAGTCTGACTATTTGTCCCAGGTAAACATATTCATCAACAACTTCGAGCTTAGTGTTCCCAACAACTACCGGCATAGGTGTGACATGGACATTAAACTTGATCTTTGTTTTGTCCATGTTCATCTTAAGACCTCTCCGTTGGCAAACACTGTTGAGGTCATTGAGCATAGTGCTTAGGTCCTTCAGTGATTCTGCCATAAGGACTATATCGCCGGCAAATCAAAGGTGAGTGATTTACTCGCCATTGACGTCGATACCGTATCCTTTCCAGTCCAGAAGCTTGAAAACGTCTTCCAATGCTCCTCTCTGTAGTTGGATATGTTTCGTACTTTGGTTCTGTGCTCGGATAGCCATCGTAGCCCTAATTTACAAGCACTTCAACACTTCGATATACCGACAGTCAACTTGGCACCGCTGGAGAGACTGCAGCACCGCCCAATTTTCGACGGAATCAAAGGCTTTCTCATAGTCCACATACGCCAGACATATTGGCAAATTGTACTCCTCGGACTTTTGTACAACTTGCCGAAGGGTATGTATGTGGTCTATGGTACTAAAGCCTTTTCGGAAACCGGCTTGTTCGGGAGGCTGGAAGTCGTCAAGTCTGCGCGCGAGACGATTCGTAATGTCTCTCGAAAACAGCACGTAGATGCGGCTCAGAAAGGAAATCGGTCTGTAGTTATTCAAGAGAGCGTTGTCGCCTTTTTTGAAGAACAAGACCACCGCACTTCTGCTCCACGCCTCCGGTGTAATGCCATCATGGAGGACGGAATTAAAAAGCTTCTGAAGGACTTCAAGTACCGGTTTTGCACCCGCTTTCAGAAGCTCCGCTGTAATTCCATCCTCGCCTGGGGCCTTGCCGTTTTTAAGGTGCTGAAGAGCCATTCTGATCTCGCTCAGACTGACGTCCGGGATATCATCGGAATAATGTCGGATAAGACTCGCTCTTAGATCGTTACTCACACTTGCGTGCGGCTCCAACGATGACGTGTACAGCTGCCCATAGAACCTCTCAATCTCACTCAAATTCTCAGGTGCCCCGAAAACGATGCTGCCACACTCGTTCTTCAGCTTTGACAGTTGGCACTTTCTGGCAGACAGATCTCTGGCAAAGACTTTGAAGCCTTGGTTCCGCTCGATCGCTTCTTCAATACGAGCTGTATTGAAGTTGCGTAAGTCCCGCCGCGTGCATTTGGAGATCTGTCAGTTCAGTTGCCTGTATGCTGTCAAATCTGTTGAAGAATGTAGCCTCATCTCCCGTCTAACAGCCATGAGATTAAGAGTGTGATCGGAGAGTTTTTGTGTTCTTCTGCGGCGGGTCTTGCAGAACTTAGCTCCGACCGCATGGACAGTTTCCACGAGCTTGTCATTCAAATCGTTCACTTCATTGCAGTCTTCTAGGCACTGAAAGCGGTTTTGTCGACCAGGTCCACTTCCTGTGAGGCCACTTCTGGAAGAAAGAGTTCATCATAAAGAGTCCCTCTTTCTCCATGAAGTCGGCCAGCTGCTGGCCTCTTGGGTTCCGTTGCCCTATTCCAAATTTCCCCACTTTTAGCTCACCGTTCTCTCTTGTGCCGAGTTTTGCATTAAAGTCTCCCATTAACATATACCGTATATTGGGTTTTTGAGGAATGCATGGCTCTAGAGATATCATCATACATTTCCTCCCCCTTCCTAATCGCGGTTTGGCCAAGGTTGGTGCGTAAACCTGTATGACCTTCAGCGAATACCATTTGGTGATTCTGAGTATAAGGTACGCAAACCTCGTCGACACACTCTCAATATTTACAACGTTGTTAACGAGAGACTTGCGGACGATGAATCCGACACCCTCTTGGGACAGATGGTCGCCCTCCCGGTAATAGAGCAAGTTGCCGGATTCGAGGATTACCGTGTCCTCCCCCACTCTTCGGACTTCGGATCAACCTATAATATGCCAGCGTAACTTGTCTATCTCTTCTTCCAGCTCCACAATCTTCTCGTATATATATATATCCTTAACGTACGTACGTACTTAAGTACGTTAATTAAAAAATGCAATCCTAATAAAATAAAATAAAACTAAAACCATTGCTTTTTTACCAGTGATGATATATGGACGGAAATATATCAGAGAGGGTGTCGTCAGCTATTAACCGTATGAGGAAACTCAAGCTATGGAGAGGACTATGTTCGGAGTTTCTTTACGGGACTATGTACTGGGGTTAACCGCAGTAGAACCAGAGTAAACAACATTTTGCATCGGATCAGTAAGCTGATGAGGCAATGGAACGGCCATTTAGCTTGAAGAATACGTGGTAATATACCTACCTTACCTTGCCTTATTTTACCTTAATAGGGCCATACTGCAGCTATATAATGATTTTACCACGCTCTCACAGAATACCAGCGTAAAATAGAAGCTTAATGCCGATAATATGTTTCATGTGGTTAGTGTAGAGAACCGAAGATCCTTTTTACTGGAAACATAGCATTCCAGTTTAGTCCTCAGGGGGGACAACGCTTCTGCGTTTTGAGTCTCTACTGTCTAGTCTCTACACCAGTACATACAGCACCAACTTTCAATTAGGTGGACGGTATGCTCATTTGTCACATTTTTTTTTAAATCGATGGGAAAGTTCTCGAGTGACGGCCTTGTACCAGTAATGTAAGTGCAGGGTCGGCCCACACTAGATGGAGTGACTACTTGCTAAGAAACGCAGGAAGTCAATGTACGCGTACATATAGGTGACGCAGAACCGTGTTTCGTGACATTCCTTAAGGGAGACCTATATTTAGCAGTGCATTTGTTATGGGTTGTGATGATGATAATGATGATGATGATGATATGCTCTCTCTTGTTAAATAAATAAGCTATATTTACCAGAAAATTTTAATAAAAATGCCTATAAATAAAATATTAATAGGAATACATTCTCAATGAGGTCATGGCAATATTTATTACAGTAATATTTTACTCAAATATGCTTTAATTTAAAAAGCGTTCGAGTTTTTCATCGCGAAAATATACGGTCCTTATATTCATTCGTTATTATTAGCACTCTATAAGGCCTACATTTGTTTATTCATTACAAATATGGAGATGGTTTAAAATTTACTGTCGTTACTTCTTTAAAATATTATTTTATTAAAAATTAGTAATGTTTTTTTTATAGAATAATGGTGACGAACGAGCACACAGTCCACCTGATGGTAAGTGGATGCTGGGGCCCGTACACATCTATATTTTACTATTAATTTATTATTTCAATATTTATTAAGAATGAAATTACGTTGGCACCATTGAGGACTAAAATAGAGTGCCTCGTTTTAAGTATAAAGGGTCTCCGGATCTCTACACTCACCATACAAAATATAGCAGCATTTAGCTGCTATTTTACGCCGGTATTCTGTGAGAGCGTGGTCGCACACCGGTCGAGCCGACCCATTCGTGCTACACCCTTATTATATGTGAAATTATAGTTTACATAAAGCCATCTTACTTATTTTTGGATGTCCGTTTGTGGTTTCAAAAAATGTCGCTACCAGGATAGAAACTCGTGCGTAGGTAATAAAATAAATGAAGGAAGACCGGAAAGAAATAAGTGGCAACGGTTATTTTGTATTATTAATCTAGGTTTTTTTTAAATAAAAGTGAGGCTGATAATTCCTGTGTAGTGGGGGGTAAGAATACCCACCACCCCATATCTTCCCGTGGGTGTCGTAAGAAGCGACAGTGGGAAACTGAGGCTGAAGATGGGCAGCAGCATCCTTATGATAACAATAAAATAACAATAAAAAACTGCGGTTGCCAACGCGCTCGCCAAGCAACTGGCAACTATGGCAATATGCCCCCATGAATAAAGTATCTAAGAGATGGCTCCCAGTCCCCGGCGTCCCCGCTATTCCTGGTTACGGTGGTGACAACAGTAACAGCGAGACTGGGGGTGCTAATAATCTTCGGTGAAAGTTCGGTTGCCACTTATGCCTCGACCTAACAACATATAAGGCATGCATGCTGAGGATTGACGGGAAGATCTTGGAGCTGGAAGAAGAGATAGACAAGTTGCGCTGGAATATTATAGTATAATCCGAGGTCCGGAGAAAGGTGGAGAACACTATAATCCTCCAATCCAGCAACTTGTTCTATCACCATCTGTCACAAGAAGGTATCAGATTTATCGTCCACAAGTCTCTCGTTGACAACGTTGTAAAGATTGGAAGTGTGTCGACGAAAATTGCGTACCTTATATTCAGAATATCCAAACGTGAAGGAAATATATGACGATATATCTAAAGTAATACATTCCTCCAAACCAACCATATGGTGTTAATGGGAGACTTCAACGCAAAACTAGGCACAAGCCAGTACGGTGAGCTGAAAGCAGGGAAACTTGGAATAGGGCAACAGCATCCAAGGGGCCAGCAGCTGGCTTACTTGATGGAGAAAGAGGGACTCTTTATGATGAACTCTTTCTACTAGAAGCGGCCCCACAGAAAGTGAACCTGGCCGAGCCCCGACAGTTCGACAAAAGATTAGATTAACTTAATTATGACGACTAGACGACAACTGTTCAGTGATGTCTGAGTGATCTCGAAGGTGAAAACCGGCAGCGATCACCGAATGGTGGGAGGCACACTGAACCTAAACATCAAATTGGATAGGGCACGTCTAATGAAATAAACGCGATTATAGCTAAGTTTTACAATACTTGCCGCAGAAGAACACAAAAAATCTACGATCACACTCTAAATATAATGGCTGTTAGATCGGAAATAAAGCTGCCTTTATGCTGTCAAGTCTGCAGCAGATTTGACAACATAAAGGCCACTGAACATACATATCTCCTAATGCATGCTGCAGGACTTACACAACTTCAGTAGAGCTCGTATTGAAGAAGCGATCAAGCGGAATTAGGACTCCAAAGTCTTTGCCAGAAATCTGTCTGCCAGAAAGAGCCAACTACCGAAGCTGAAGACCAAGTGTGGCAACATCGTTTCCGGGACACTTTAGATTTTGAGTGAGATTGAGAGGTTCAATAGGCAGCTGTTGGAGCCACACGCAAGTGTGAGTAACGATCCAAGAGCACGTCTTATCCGACACTATTCCGATGATATTCCGGACGTCAATCTGAGCGAAATCAGAATGGGTCTCCAGCATCTTAAAAAACGGCAAGTCCGCGGGTGAGGATGGAATTACAGCAAAGCTTCTGAAAGCGGGTGGAAAACAGGTACTATAAGTCCTTCAGAAGCTCTTTAATTCCATCCTCAATGGTGGCACCACACCGGAGGCGTGGAGCAGAAGTGCGGTTGTCTTGTACTTCAAAAAAGGCGACAACACTTTCTTAAAGAACTACAGACTGATTTTTCTTCTGAGCCGCGTCTACGTGCAGTTTTCGAGAGTTATTACTAATCGTTTTGGACATAAACTCGACGATATCCAGCATACCGAAAAATGCGTTGCCCTGTTTGATTTCTTGGGACAAATAGTCCTATTGGGTAATTCCAACTTCGACCGAGAGGTCAATCAACAGATTCAACTCGGCTGGCCAGCATTAGGAAATTACGGCACATCTTCTCGTCAGGTATACCTCAAAACTTGAAAACGTAACTGTATAATCAGTGCGTGTTGCCAGTGATGACCTATGGAACTGAAACGTGGTACTTCACTGCTGGCCGAATGAGGAAGCTCAAGTTCGCTCAGCGAGCTATGGAAAGGGCTATGTTTGGGTTTTCTCTGCGAGATAAACTTGGAATTGAGGATATCCGCAATAGAACCAGAGTGACTAACATAGCCCAACGTATTAGTGAGCTGAAGTGGCAATAGGCCAGCCATATAGTTAGAAGAACTGACAACCGATGGGAAAAAATATTCTCGAGTAGCAGCATTGTACCGGTAAGTAAAGTGTAGGGTGGCCCCTCACTAGATGGAGTGACGGTCTGGTAAGACACGCAGGAAATCGATGGATGCAGGTGGCTCAGGACCGTGCTTTATGCCTTTCCTTGGGGGAGGCCTATGTTCAGCAGTGGACTTGTGATGGGCTATAATGATGATGATGGTTAAGTTATATATGTTCACAAACACAGTTTGAATTGACATACATGTGTATCCATATAAGTATTTTATTTATTTTGTAAAGATTATAAAGTAAGTTTACACCTGTCATAATAGTTCACCACGCTACGGAATAACTGGCAGAGAATACGGACAGGTATTAATCAAGGTATTTCATCATTTATTATTGAGTCAGTTATTGACAATATAAACGTATGACAAATTTTAAAAAATGATTTTACATTTGCGCATTAATTATATTTTATTAGATTTACAATCGTTCAAAAGAGTGATTTAGGAAAGAGATGCCTGCGTTCGAGACACCTGCTGCTTAGCTACCGCTAAGCATGCTAAAATAAATATAGTAACATACACACCGGCCGGCCAAATATATGAGACAAATATTTTATTCATATACTCGTAATGCAATTATTTTCGCGACAGCTTCGTTAGTCTAGTGATCCTCAGCGCCACCCATGGTGAAATTGGCCAATCCCAGTGGGCTTGGCGAGTGTACTTCGGATGTGTGTTGGTGAACTGCGGTGAAAGGGATGTCCTCTCCCCCTACCGCCGCAGCCGAGGTAGAGTTGCTGGAAGAGGACATTTCCGGAGGCGGTACGGATATCCAGATGAGCACCATTGATTTGGTGATCACATCACCTCAGATCACATCTCTGCTAGACCGAAACAGACCAGATCCACCCCTGAGGTCAAGAACGCTGGTGCTACTATTCTTTTTTTTCTGGTCCTATAGCCTTGGCTTAACGGACTTCCGTCTGGGAGTCCGTTGTGCAGGTGGAAGGCATCTTTCGTGTTCTGATTCCCCTTTTCTGAGAAGGAGAAGGGGTAGCAGATGTCTTTTCCCGAAAACACAGACAGCCATCGCTGGTAGGGCCCCGGATGAATGCCAAACCGTTCCCGTGGCACACGCGATCGCGTTATTATCATCAAGTCCTGCATAGATGTTTAGTCTCCCTTGCCGCAGTGTAGTCTAGCGGCAGTGACAGAAATTCGGTCTGAACTTAACAAATATCTTATGAATTTTTATTGCACTCACTCCTTAGTAAAATAATTACTTCATTTTGAGTAAAAAATGCTATGAAGCAGTTTTCGATGGTTATTCCATAAAATTCATTTCGATATCGAAAAAAAATGTCTCAAATGATTTCCACACATCGATTATATATATTTTAATAAAATGTTCATGTTTGTTCTCTTACAAGTTATCCCACTTTTGATGTTAGAATATATAAGTAGTTATTTAAAAAAATAGAGTGAGAGCGGATGTTCAATTTTCTTTTAATTGAAAGGAGGTTTGTTGTTTGCAAGAATAGTTCCACATGAGTATAAATTACATTAAGCGGCATTTCTTATGTCTTTGGCAATGCTCCAGAAGCTATAAGAAAGAGACAAGAAATAAATGGTATTATATTTGCCTAAATTATCGACATAAGTGTCGATAAAATAAAACTACGAAGTCGTCATTATGTCCAATATCATCTTTTCATCGTGACAGGACACAACTTTTGATTTTATAAAAACCTTAATAACGATGCTTGACGGGATTCGTAATGAAAATATCAGCAAAAGAACCAGAGTAACCGACGTAGCTTCAACGAATCAGTAAGCTAAAGTAGCAATGATTTGACGATATAAGTTAAAGAACCGACAACCGATAAGACAAGTTTTCGAATGGTAGCTCACCAGTACGAACTGGTAATCGTTGTGTAGGGCGGCCCATCTCTAAGATAGGATAGGTGTTTTTTTAAGATATGATAAATTGACGACCTGATAAAACATGCAGACAGCTCAGGATCATTGGATGCAGGTGGCACATGACCATGTTTTGTGACAATCTTGGAAGGTAATCTATCGCGTTCGATGATAAACATATACCTTGAGTTTTATTATCCACTTCTTTTTTTATAGAACTAAAGGTCAAAAACGTGCACATACACCATCTTGTGGAATCTGTAATCCAACTATTTCTATATCTATTCTCTATTAAAAAACAAAATACATATTTGTTTCACCTACTGTCTAAGACGGAATAACCCTTTAGTAGTAAAAGAAGCCTCCAGTACTCGTCACTCATCATACAAAACATAGCAGCATTATACTGCTACTGGTTTTCTGTGAAGTTTGCCAGTCTCAATGGAGACTTGCCATCTGCGCAGGCAGGAATTATAGTGTCCGAATTTACGCGCAAGCACGGAGGCTCTCTCATCCCCTCACTTTCAAAGTCCGATGAGACGACAATCCGATACGAAGGAAGAGAGATTACACGCAGGACCAACCGCTTTACGTAATTTCCGTAATAATGGAATGAAATACCGTCAACTTCCGCCAACCCAGGGCTGCTACTGACTGAAAAACTTATTAAATGTGAATGTGTGAATTATGAAGCAACTTATTTGTGAAGCCAATGTTCAGCAGTGGAATTTTAATAGGCTACAACTAATAACAAAGTGTGTATCCAAATTTTCGATGTTCACGTATTATTATTAATGAACGTCAGCATTCATTCAATTTATTATCTTATGTCGAGTAATGAAATTTAATAATAATAAACTTTATTTCGGACAATAAAAAAAATAATAACAATTTCAATTCATTTAACACTGTCACTTGCAATCTAACATTTATTTTTTTTTATTTTGTTTTTTACCGGCGCCTGTTCATGAACAGGCGCCGGTAAAATGATGCTGATGCGTTTGGAAGAAATTCGTATTTTGTACTACATTGTCCGCACAGGTCACAATAAATGTTAGATTGTTTATGAACAACCATTCTAACTTCGAACTGCTCTGCGGTTACATTCAATCGTCACTGAGTTGTTGTTTAAAATTAAATTTCAATTTCACTTTACAGTAAAACGACCATTGCTTATATTTAATAAAGCAGATCAAATCATTTTGTGTTGTCAGTAAATTATAAATAAGTGAATGTCGGATATTGAAGTACTTTTTTTAATTTTTATAAGAGGAGAGTGATGAAACTTATATCATTCAGAAGGTGCCATAGATGTGCAAAAAATATTTTTAACAGTGGTAGAGCCACGCGGCAGCTTTTGCTGTCGCACGGATGGGCCGGCTCGAATCGGGGTGGTACCACGACCTCACAGAAAACCAGCATGAAGTAGAGGTTTACCTCTGCGTTTCGCTTGGTGAGTGCAGGTGGCCGGAGGCCCTTTTTACTGGAAATGAGGCATTCCATCTTAATCCTCACGGGTGACAACGCATCTACATTTTGATTCGCAAACGAGGATAGATGTAGATGTCTATAGGTCACAGCAACCACTTACCATCACTTTGTGTGTGTGTATTTGTGTTGTTTGTCACTCGATCCTATATATTTATATACATTATTATTACCTAACCACAACCACTTACCATCAGGTGGACTGTGTGCTCGTTTGTCACCTTTATCCCATAAAAAAAAATATGTAAAATAAAAAAGATAACATAAATTACTTTACACATAAATGCTTTAATAAATTAGATAAAAGATTTTGATCTAATACATGGATGTATGAACTACGACCCCTTGCCTTATATGCACGGGTAAATATTACAAAAAAAATTATGCAAACTATATAATATTTAGCGTCTTGGACAATATATCATACTTCAAGCTTAGTGTAGTAACATGGTTTTATGGAACTTCGACCACAGACGTGTAGCGGCGCTGTCGTCGCGCCACAAGCGAAAACACATCGAAGCCTAAATCGCGCTAACAAAGTTCCGTAATTAAACCAGTATATATAGAATAGCTCCGAACTACCACTCGGAGCGTTGGCCGCTCCCCGGGCAGAACACCTTGCTCGGCGGGAGATTTTCCCTTTTCATTCCACCGGCTACAGACGATATTAATATAATTAAACTGCGTAATACGATCCTCCAGATAAAAGATAATTCAAACTAAAACTTATGTCACGTTTTTAGCATTTTATAGAGAGTTTTGTTCCTAAATTTTCTTTCTTGTTAATCTTACTCTAGTAGATACTTATTGTTTGTTTTACGCTATTAAATAAAATTTAGAATAGATGTATAAACTGGCTCGCCAATGAAAACGCAAAGTATTTATATTTAATATCATTATGGCAATATACAAATACTGTTATTTAAAAATACGAGTAATGTTACGACTATTAAAATTACTTTCATTACTTTAACCACTCCATAACAGTAGTCGAATGGCAGATTTTCACCAGCGGCCTTTAAGTTCGTGATCCCCACCTTACCTTTGACCTACTGACGCTTTAGTTTTTTTATAAATGTAAAAATAAATGTTTCGTTATTTATCTCGTATGTGTTCACATATTCCGTTATTTTTTCCGATTACGATGAAGTTGTAGTGAGTAGTTGTGCTGGTTTACCATGTGTGTGAAATGAAAACATCGCGAGGAAACATGCATTAAAATGATTTTGTTAATATATTGTGGACAGCTTGACATATCCTTTATTACAAGCCATCTCATTAACATTAGACCTGTATCCCGGCTGAATAGATGAATTTAGAATGTTAATTTATTAATTTGCTACGCAACGGAGACTATTTTTAAAAATATTACTGACATATGTAAGCGAAAGTATTTGTTTCCTTGAATTATTAATATATGTAATACTTCTCTTTTAAATTGTAAAGCGAGCCAAAATTAATTGCTCCCTGTGAAACCTTTATAACAGCTATACTCGAAGTGACGGCAAGCTTTGGTAAAATTTTTTCAAGAGTACACTTGTTAAGAAATACAGGTCGAAAGGTTTTCTTGTAATTTTGTTCTTTGATCTAGTTTGACAGTATTACGATTGAAAGACTTTTTCGACGTTTTGTATACGATTAAAATTTTTGATATGAAATCTGATAAGTAGATGATTGTTCCGGACTGATAAATCCTAGGGACCTTCAAGAAAAGAGCTTACTCCTTTCTAAAAGACCGGTAACGCACTTGCGATTCCACTAGTGTTGCAGTTGTTTATGGGCGGCGTCAGTCACTTAACGCTGTTCTATAAAAAAAGTAGGGTACTTTTTCTTCAATAGTCTGTAATAGCCACTATAATATATTGATGATAATATATTTACGTATATCACAGCTGAATGATTAAATTCATCAGTTAATTTCTTTAATTAAATATCTAGATATATTAATAATGTGATTTAAATTTACCGGTTCTGGTGGTCCGAAAACAGTTAAAACACCTGAATGATCGTATCTAAGACGTTTTTAATTTAGTTTCTTACTGCACACTGTGTCGCTAACATTTCAAATTTCAAGGCATGGTAGATGAAATATGTGAAGAAAAACATTCTGAGGAAAACTACTACAAAACTACTAAAACATGTCTTTGAAATTAGAAAACTTTTCGAAGACGTGTGAAGTCTGTTGGCGCGTATGGGCCAGCGCGACGGACTTTTCCTTGATTTAAAGCCGTCTTAAGAATGAAGGGAGGCTTGTGCCCAACTCTAGAATGTATGTAGTCTGTTACTTTATTGTTATTAATTATTTTCCATATATGTTTATTCTTTCAATAATATATTAAAATTAGAAACAAAATATTTTTTTACAGACGCAATTGAACGTTTGTCTCTGCTGTATGATATTCAATTCAGTGAGCGTAACAACACATAGCGTCTGTAACGTTTGCGTTGATCTATATCATCAACATATAGCAAATAGTTTATTGTTGTTTTGGAGTAGTAGTGAGTGCGCTATCTGAACGTTTCAGGGATTGAGATTTTCATTCCTAATATAAACTACTATATTACTCAACTACCTATGAAAACAATCTCAAATCACCTTCCAAAGTAAAGCCATGTGTTTTGTTGTTCGGTGATAGAAAAGGGACGAGAGAAGTACATTAATTTTCCCATCGCTTGCAACTGCTACATATTAATTCATACATTAAATTGTGAATACCGTAATTCATTAAACACTTTCCGTTCTAAATAAGCTACAGAAAAAAAATTCACATAGTTCTAACAGCACCTAATGGTATAATCTAGTAAGTGTATTAACTAGTAAATTACTTCAAATCCGTAGCGCAGTAGCTTAACAATGAGTTGCAGCGCTAAGGGCCGCGGATACGAAAATCCCACCGAACAAGTATTTGTATATACAAATAATTGTTACGGGTCTTGATGATTGTCTTTGTGAAATTTATGTATGTAAACTGCACGATACAGGAGCAAATCATAGTGAGGATGTAAGGTTTTTTAAAAATAAGGACACAAGAATCAAGAATTGTAGATTGAATTTTAAGCATCTACAAATGTCATAATTATGAATTACGATAAAATTATTTCATAAGAATTATTATTTTTAATTATGGCTAGAACCTGTCTTAGTCTAGAAATATAACATATTTTTATTAAAACACACATTTAACTAATTATCATCTTCTCACCACGGACGTCAATTTTTTTAAGAAGTGAAAAATTTAGCTGAGTTCCGCGTTATAAAATAAAATAATGTGTGTGTTATAATGGATTTCTGCAAAATAACGCTTGATTCTATTAATTATCTTATATTTTTACGTGCGTGCCGTATCAGAATATTTAATTTTATAAAATTTTAATTATTATGCCACGCTGCAGCTATATTATGGTTGTAGTCCGAATATGTTGACTCGACCGGGGACCACCAGGCTCACAGTATACCAGCGTAAAATAGCATCTCAGTGCCGCTGTATTCCGTATGGTGGGTGTGTAGAGAACCGGAGACTCTTTTTACTGGAAACAAGGCTTTCCATCTGTCCTCAGGGGGTGACAACGCATCTGCATTTTGATGCTTGATCGAGGATAGATGTACATGCCTATAGGTCACAGCACACACTTACAATTAGGTGGAGTGTGTCCTCGTTTGTCACCAATATTCTATAAAAAACATTTGAGCAGACAGACTGACAAAGATACTGTTTTACAGTAATTGTTAATTACTCTAAGACCAAAATGGAGTATGTTTATAACGTCGCCGTCGGTCCGCCTGACCACAGACACTAGTGCACACATCACTACTAGCTGTTACCTCAGAGCCATTACTAGTGTATGTATTTACTCTTAGGTTACCTAACACGGCTGCCTCGTTGATCTAGTGGTAGTAACCGCGGCTGCTGATCATGAGGTCTCGGATTGGAAACCCGGGGTAGGCCTACAAATTTTTGTGACCTATCCAAAGCCTTCGATTGTGTTCACCATGAAACATTAATCAGGAAATTTCAACACTACGGTGTAAGAAGTGATGCTCTTAAATTAATTATTTCATATTTAAGTAAGAGAACGCAAAAAGTTGTCATTAACAGTATGAGTTCTTCCGGGTCGATGGTACAGATGGGCGTGCCTCAAGGCTCAATTCTAGGCCCCTTTCTGTTTCTTGTATACATTAATGACTTACCTTACATAGTAGAAGATAACCATGATAAAGTATTATTTGCAGATGACACTTCTTTAATTTTCAAATTAAGTCGAGATTTGCTAAAATATGACGAAGTAAATAATGCTATATCTAAATTAGTAAATTGGTTCGATGTTAATAATTTGCATTTAAATGGCACTAAAACGAAATGTATAAAACTTATGACTCCAAATGTCAAACAATTAAATACTAATGTAATTTTAAATGGGGAGAAACTGAGTCTTGTAGATACCAACATTTTTCTTGGAATCACACTAGACGCGAAGCTTCAATAGAGCCCTCATATATCAAAACTAGCAAGCAGACTTAGTTCTGCAGCATATGCCGTAAAAAAGATTAGAAGTCTAACTAGTGTTGAAACAGCTAGCCTAGTTTACTTTAGCTATTTCCATAGCATAATATCGTATGGTATTTTGCTATGGGGACACGTAGCTGACACTGAAATTATATTTGTTTTACAGAAGAGGGCCATAAGAGCAATTTATGATTTAAAGCCTAAAGAGTCGCTGCGACAAAAATTTAGGGAAATTAATGTATTAACTTTGGCCTCTCAATACATTTATGAAAATGTAATGTACGTACACAAAAATAAAAGTAGTTTTACAAAAATAAGTGATATTCATTCTGTAAATACTAGGAACAGACACAAGCTAGTAGTACCAGTTACTCGACTCCTTTGAGTCAGTAATACATTCTTGGGGCGATGTATACGCTTTTACAACAAAATTCCAGAAAATATACAAAATTTGACCTGCTCAAAGTTCAAAAACTTTATTAAACTAAGTTTGTATAAAAAGGGTTATTATAGTATTAAAGTATTTATAGATGATAATAACCTCTGGAAATGAGGTGATCGCTACCAAGCTATTTCTAATTTGTTGTGTTGTTAATTTGTATAACATACATGATTGTAAGCTGTTTTTTTAAAAAAAGTCCCGCTGGGTTTCTTGCTGGTTCTTCCCAGGACAGAGGTTTTTTTTTTTCGAACCAGTGGTAATTATACAAAAGAGTGACTTTCAATAAGCATTATTTTTAATCTATATTAAATAAAAAAGTTTCTGTTTCTGTTTCAAAAAAATCAGTTATTGCGTTTTCGTATCAATAAATTCTCAGTAGCAGCCCGAAGTCAGGAAGTTGGCGGTTATTCACCGCCATGCCTCGGAAATCACTTAAAACTATGCTCTTATTTAAAGCATCTGATCTCTCTCCGGTCGTGTCGGCTTACAGTCCCGTCGTACTATAAAAGTGAGGGAATAGAGAGTGCACCTGTGCTTGCGCATACACTCGGGTACAATGATCCTGTCCTGCGCAGATGGCTAGTTTTCCTTGAGACTGTTCGCCATGACCAAAATATAATCTGCAGAACGATATTATTATTATTTATGTCTTATGGTTTAATAAAAATAATTTAATAATTTATATTTTCATTCCAGGATTAACTGAAGTCCGCAACATCTTCGGAATCTATTCTATTCCGAAGATATCGCGGACGTCAGTTAAAAACGGCAAGGCCTCAGGCGAGGATGGAATTACAGCGGAGCTTCTGAAAACGGGTGGAAAACCGGTACTTAAAGTCCTTCAGAAGCTCTTTAATTCCGTCCTCCATGGTGGCACTACTCCGGAGGTGTGGAATAGAAGTTCGGTGGTCTTGTTCTTCAAGAAAGGCGACAACGCTCTCTTGCAGAACTACAGACCGATTTCCCTTCTGAGCCGCGTCTACGAGCCGTTTTCGTCGAATCGTCTCGCACGCAGTCTTGACGACTTCCAACCTCCCGAACAAGCCAGTTTCCGAAACGGCTTTAGTACCATAGACCACATACATACCCTGCGGCAGATTGTACAGAAGACAGAGGAGTATAATCTGCCACTTTGCCTTGCGTATGTGTACTATGAGAAAGCCTTTGATTCCGTCGAAGTTTGGGCGGTGCTGCAGTCCCTTCAGCAGTGCCAAGTTGATTCTCGATATATCGAAGTGCGGAAGTGTTTATACAGTAGAGCTACGATTACTACGAGAAACTTTAATTTCTTCATTCTTTAGATAATTATACGTGGTATATTAGTAGTATAGTCGTAGAACGAATGGTTCGGCTCGACCTGGGAAATACCACGCTCTAACAGAATACCAACGTAAAATATCAGCTTAACACTGCAGTGTTTCGTATGGTTAGTGTCGAAAACTGGAGACCCTTTTTAATGGAAAAGAGACATTCCATCATAGTCCTCACGGGTGACAACGCATCTGCATTTTGATTCGCAAACGAGGATAGATGTAGATGTCTATGGGCGACAGCAACCACTTGCCATCAGGTGGACTGTGTGCTCGTTTGTTACCCTTTCTACCTATTTTATTTGCCAACGCAAAAGTTATGGCAACAAAAAATAGTATGAATTGTCTTTTTCGCTGCAAAGTCTAAGTATGTTTTGTTGTGTTCTCGCATAAATATTTCTTACTTTTGCACTCAGAATGTCTTCAAAGCGAGTGAAGTCACATTTCTCGATAACATTTTTATTTTAATTGGTGTGTAATGGTAATTTTATGCTTATATGAATTTCTCATTACACCTTGTAATGTGTTATGGTAAAATATTCGTCTTTACCGTGATGATAAACTGGAATATATCAAAGTATCCGTTCATAAAAATCGTTTTTAATCGTGGGTAATGGACTAGAACTAGAATTCGCTTCTTTACCGTTGAGTCAGTTTAAATACCTAAATGGCACAAAGACAAATATCAAGACCCAAAACAATCGTCTTGTAGGCTTTGTTAACACTTTTTTCGTGCAAGATTCAAACTTGCGGCGGGCAGTGCTGCAACTCAATGTTAAGGCACTGCGCCACTGCACTACAGAGGCGTCAATATTTTTTGGTGAGAATGAATGTCCATGTATAATTTATGTGACAGAGTAAGAGAATTCATTATCCAATTTCATCCCGTGAGTGGGCTAAGAGGGGTCTATGAGAAATGTGTACAACGAGCCAATGTGTTAAGTTTAGACTCAGACAGTCTCCAACTGAGGCAGTGTCTAACTTGTGGGAATAATGCCTTCAAAACTCAAACGTGCTATTCACCGTTGAATGCTCTTTCACCTTATTTCTGACTATTAAAAATATCATAAACTATCTTTGGAATCATTCGCCTACGATTTTTATTATTATTCAAATTTGGGCGGTTGATTGAGTCTAAGACCAAAGTGCAAGCTAGTAGCTGTAAGAAAACTGGAAAACATTTTGGAAGTAGTACAGTAATTTTCACCCAGACAGCTAACCATGTACAAAGCGAAGGTCCCGGTTGGCAGTGGAATACTGTCACAATTGTACTGGTACCTTTTAATGCAACCAAGCGACTTACGACTCAGCGGAGATACGTGACAAGGAGCTGATAGTGACAAACCCATTAGGCATTCTACGCGTACCGATATAATGTCTTCCAGACTGAATTTCGGTCACGGCGGTCAGTTTCAACGGATACTAGAAGTCTGTGCAGGACATGATTATAGTGGCCAAATGTATGCGCAAGCACAGGTGCAATCTCTATACCCTCATACCTATAGTCGATTGAGCCTAAATTCAAACAGAGAATGCTACAGATGCGTGTCACTTTTGAGAACTAAAGTGAAATGCCTTACAACTTGCAATTATACCATATCCTTCAGAACAGAACTCAGCACTGGAAGCATTGTTGTTTCATGACAGAAATAAATAAACACATAAATAAATAATAAGAAACGTGAGAGTAGCACCTAATTAGTAGGACTCAATCTCTTATCACCTACAACGTCCGAACGCAATGAGTTTCTTTAAAAGAAATTTTATTTGAATAACTTCTTATAAGCTTGGTGCTTTTGCAAACGGCGAGCTTATTGCTATTTATTTATGATCCAGGTCTGCATTATCACTCTTCATCGGGTGGGAGTGTAGTCAAGCATTATCCTAATAGTTCTGCTAATATTATAAATGTAAAAATTTGTTTTGATAATTTGATCTTTGTATGTTTGTGGGTCAATCACGTAAAAATTACTCAACGGATTATGATGTATTTTTTTGTATAAAAACGATTTCATCTATCCCAAATGACATTTTTTTATGCAAGGTGCATTGAAAAAAAATTAAAGACAACTGGAGCCGCGTGTAAAATGCTTAGAATTAAAAAAATATTTATACTAGCTTTAACGTCTTAAACAAAAAAATATTTTTATTTAAGCCGTTAAAATTAATATAAATTGCGTAGAGAACTCATTCAGCGTTCTCGTTACGGCTTTCGTCGATGCGTAAAAAATATCGTTTATAGTTAACGATTCACGCATCGTCACACAAATTTTCGGTCAGAAGGGTGAATTTTTTCAATGTCTGTCCCAAAATGCGTATATTATATGATTATAATATACACTTTGCCAAAGATGTTTGTAACAAAGTTGGAAAATATGTGTGTAAACATTAAAAACATAACAGTGATAACACTACTACTGTATTAAATAGAGAATAACAATATTGAACACTCCCACAAGGGTTCTTGTAGAAAAAATATTGTAGGGAAGATTCGTACGCGTAGCATTGATGCCAGATGTTTATACCGCCGTCTGTTCAAAACATTACAGCAGGATCACGCTGGACTGTGGCCGGCTTCACACGTTCACTGTGACGTGGGCGCAGTACCCGAAGCTTCTACAGATAAATTCAGTTACTTTATCGAAGGGTAGAATTGTGAAAGTGTCGTTTACATTCCGCTTGTAAAATCTTGGATTTACGGTAGAAGTAAGCAGGGCTTCCTCCTCAAATACTTCCATAAATATATCGGCGACAATGGGAGATACAGTTGAGACCATGGTCACACCATCTACTTGCTTATGGAGCTCTTTCTTCCACAATAGGAAGTCAGATGTATGGCAATGTCTGAGTAATACTTCATATTCTATGAGCATGTGGTTATCTTCCAGTCTTCTAGTAACAATTGAGATACAGTCTTCAACAGGTAAGCATGCAAACATTGACTGCACGTCAAAACTGACTATAATTTCATTTTCTGCCAGGTTTAGATCTTTAATATCGCTGACAAAATGGTAGGAATCCTTTGAATGTGCTCTGGTATGCCCCCTGAATAGTGAGAGTATTTTATTATATTTAGAGAGTGGTTGAGCCAATATGTAAGTTGGTGAAGCGGTTTGGCTCACTATTGGACATAGTAGAGCATTGGGCTCGTGTATTTTGGTAAACCATACATCTTCGATGGTTTGGCACACATAGGTTTTATCGATTTTACGTCCAGATTTCATTTTTCGGGGTGTTTTTTTATGAAATCACTAGTTGATTTAAGTGTGTTATTTGTTGGACCGTTTTTAATATTTTAGTGTGTCCTTACATCCGACAAAATTTCTTGTATTTTAGAATTATAATCTGAAGTATCCATGATTACCGTGTCATTTCCTGTATCTGCGCGGAGAATTATGAGCTCTGGTTTATTACGTAAGTTGTTTAACGCTATAAAATTGTCTTTGTCAATATTTGGTTTCGGGACCGAACTTCGACGTAACATAGCTGACCGTATAAAATAATAATTTTAGCCTGGTGGTAGCCGTGGTTAACTATGACATTGGGACGTCGAACACCTCAGTACCGTACCCCCTCCCCGTGACGATAGGTGCTGTAAAGTGCTCGAAACGTCGGCAATATAAAATAAGCAAATATACGTATAATGTTTATTATAAAAGAGTAGAATAGTTTGCCAGATACTGGCAAAATTATTTCATATGATTACTTACGATGTGGGTGTATTCAATGCAAGAATTATTAAATTTTTATCAGGCTGAGTCAGTACGTTTTACCATCTTAGCTAGTAACCATCATTAGGTGGGATAGTAATCACGCACCGGCTTGTAACAAAGTAAAACTCACTGATTGTCCAGGGTGCGCTGGACGTAAATATGGTTTAATTACATCACGTACGAAGGCTACTTCTGTGCACCTCACGATGGCTGATGATTATTATATTATCTCGCCACCTGAGCAAATGCGATAATAATACCTTTTGTACAGAAGTTAGTGACAAAGTTTAAGGGACCGAAAGCACATATACACTTCGGTAGTAAAATAAAAAAGCTTATCATCATCATCATAATGATATCCCACCAAATATCCAATGCCGAACATAGCCCTCCCCAAGGAATGCCACAAAATAGGGTCGTGAGTCCCCTGCATTCATCAGACTTATTATATGTCTACGCCACTCTGTCCAGGAAGGCCATCTTGCACTTCGCTTACCAGTACTACATTCAGTCGAAAACCTTTCTTCCTATTTGATTGCCGGTTCTTCTAGCTATATGGCCGACCCCTTACCACATTAGCTTATTGGTCCTTAAAATATAACTTAAAAATAAATAAAATATAAGTATATATAACTTAAATTGTAACAAAAATGCACATCGAATACGTGCATAATTTCTCATAATCTTGATAAAAATATTAAATTCAGTAATGGCAATATGCAATTGTGCATGTTTCAGCAATAAACTTGCACGGTCTCGTCACAGAGCTTAAAGTAGAACCGTTCGCTTTGTGTCTATTCAAGTCCTTTCAGACAACTTCAATTTAAATGCACGTGACATTTGGTTATTGTTTTCGCATAACGCGCTTTAATTGGATCTGCATGTATTGTTGCTAGATATTTTAGAGAAGGTTTACGTAGATTAATCTTAAACTATGTTATTAGCTTTGCTTAGCCAACTGTTAAAAAAATTAAAGTTGCTAAAAATTACTTTGCGTCTTAGACCATTTAACCCAACCCTTACTTTGCTTACATTTATCGAACAGATGAAATAAAATGATGTTTCTTACCTAGTTTGAAGAGCACCTCCAGCCCCTTCAATTGTGTGCACTATCTCCGTCACCAGAAATCCCAGCACCACTACTCCCAACACCATCACACTAGGAAAAACACGCTACCGACGACAATACGACACGTGTTTTGCTCTACACGAGGCATCCTTAGGTGAAGTAGACTCTGAGGTGGCTTACTGCTAAATGAACGGTGACACAAAACAGCAGCTATTTATACAACTCGCTGACACAACCGCTCCCCATTTATGTGGCGAGCGACTGCATCATGCGATAAAACATGCGACCAGTCACCAATCACCGTGACGGTGTCGAACGACCATTTTGCGAGGCTATATATTATAAGAGAGCAAGCTATATATTTAAGAGAGGTGAATTAAAAACATTTTTGGTTCATTCAGCAGTGCAACGTTACTTTATTTTTTTTAATATCTCTAACTATTCCAGCACACACAGTCGCAGCCCTTTATAACACACATGTAATACTTTAAAGGAATGGTCGTTGGCTAGGTTGTGTCCAGTGTCCAAGAGATGTTTAGAAAAATGGGCGAATATACCCAAAGTAATTTTTACCAACTTATACCGGATGTTTGTAAAACACTCCCAAAAACGAAGACATACGATATTACTAACGATACCTTTGATGATGGGTCAGAAAGAAAATCGATCCCGAGGAAAAAAACATCTTTTCGCAACGTTTTATTATTTTTATTCACGCTCCGTCATGTTGGTACAGCTAAACAAAACGATAATTTCATTAAAAAAATCATAAAAATACTTAAACATTAAACAAGCAGTGGAATTTAAAATTAATTAATCATGAAATCAGCTGACTAGGGTCAATATTCGCGCGGACGGCGAACTCTTTTGTCTAGCTCGGTACAAAACAAAGCATTAGATATTACTACTTACTCTATCCTTCCCTTTCACACACGCGCTGCCGCAACCCGGCTGACTCGTGTCGCCTCGTTTCAGCGTTGCCAACATATGGGGAATTCCCCAAATTGCGGGGAGTTTAAAGTTAGTTGGGGATTTATTGGGGTTTGGTGTTAGGCGGGGAAAATGTGGGGATTTTGAAAATCGATAGCCTGGTTCAAGTCAGAACTTTTTTCAAGAAATCTAAACACTTACCTTAACATTTTTGTACGGTTACTTATGAATATCGAATGACTTGTTTTTTTTAATTATCTTCATTGCACCACATTTCATTTTCGGATTTATTTCGGCAACTTTTGTGTATCATTTAATTCTTTTCATTTCTTAATCTTTTAATTTTAAAGCAGAGAACCGCAGATACTGTGGTACTTTTTAATAGCAACAAGAGTAGCATTTAAAACACTCCATGAAGAAAAATGCTTGTTACAAAAATATGGAAAGTGTGAGAAAAATTCGGTAAAAAGAAAAAAAGTTAGTTAAAAAAATGTTATGAAATAAGTAGAAAATTGCTTAATTTTTTATATAAAATTGAGAGGAATCTGTTGAAGTTGTTTTGTCCTCTAATTGGGGAATTTGACATAGATTTTCTGAGAATTTGACAAATTGGTGTTGGCAACGCTGCTATGTTGCACCGAAATTTACCTACTAATATTTGTTTGCAGGCGAGATAAGAGTTAGAGGCGGCAATCACAATAAAAATTGCAAATAATTTTTAAAAGTTTTGACGTACTTCTTTTTACATTCAAAGTATTCGACTGATTAAAAACGGAAAGTCAGTAAAATGAAGTGAAAGAATTATTTTTTAGATTAATTAGCTATCGATCATAATTACAATTGCTTTTAAGTGTTAAATTATTCAGCACCATTTCATTTTTATTTTCCTGTACAATAAGGTACGTTTATTAATTTCAATATCATTTTGTAGTAACGAACTCCTTGTTGCGTCAGCCCATTGCTCCGGTAGTGACAGGAGGTGGAAGTCAAGTGGCTGGTTACTCCGAGGAGCGCATTTTAGATGTCGTTCGCTGGAATTCGAACCTGGCAAAACGAAGTATCGCTAAATTGTTAAGGCGTCGGTATGGAACAAGTGTGTCATACTGGACAGTTCACAAAGTGTTAAAGCATAACCGAATTCGCCCACACAAAATACATAAATTGCAAAGTTTAGTTCCCAGCATTCACGACCACCGGCGATTTTTCTGCCGTTCGTTATTAGACCAGCAAAAACGTGTGCCTGGTTTCATTGAGCACGTCATCTGGACGGACGAGTCGACGTTTACCAGACACGGCCTGTGGAACCGAAGAAATACACACGTGTATTCAGAGGTTAAGCTGCACGCTGTTCGACAAACCAGACACTAAACCCGATAGTCGTTTAACGTATAGGCAGGTTTATTTAAGGATCGCATACTAGTACCAGCGTTTCTGCCACAGCGACTTAACGGACAGCGATACCTAAACTTAATAAATGAACAGTTGGTTCACATTATAAACGACCTATCATTGGCTGAATATCGCCGCAAATGGTTTACATGTCGTGAGGTTCATCCGTGAGCGCCTTAACGAGTTATTTGATGATCGCTGGATCGGCAGACTAAGACCACACCCTTGGCTACCTTGCTCACTTGATCTGACCCCGTTAGACGTCTTTCTGTGAAGGTATGTTTTTAATTATGAGTGTTTTCGACAAACTACGTGTGGACCGTGTCAAAAACTCCACAATGCTACCCCGCCTGTATGAGAACACGCAACGCGAAGTCCAAATCTGCCACAAAATGTATGGAGCACAATTTTAACCGCATCTCATAAGGCCACGGAGGATTTAGATCGGTAAGCTGTTTCATAGCTAATTTTTTTTAAATAAATTAGTAGTGAACTGATCTGAATAGGTACATGACTGAATACATCAGAATAATAAACATACCTTCACGATGGATAAAAGAGCATGAATCAGTGGTTGGTAAAATTTCATGTTTTCATTAGCGGGGGATCGAACCAGTGATTTTATGTATTTAACCTGTGAATTCGAATTAAAGTGGCTTGGTGGAGACTAGGAAAGTGGCAAAATAGTAGGTTAAGTAGATAAGTTAGATATTTAGACAAGTATTGTAAATAATTAGGTATTGGTAGCGATCGCTAGCTAAGGGCCGCACGGATTCGGTGTCAATTCTGCGCGAATTTTGGCCACTGATTTAACATTAAGTTTCACTGCTGGTTTTATGTTTAAGTATTTATATGATTTTTTATGAAATTATCGTTTCATTTAGCTTTACTAACACGATCGAGCGTGAATAAAACTAATAAAACGTTGTGAAAAGATCGATATTTGTCCGACCCATTATCAAAGGTATCGTTATTACTATCGTCTGTCTTCGTTTTCGGGAGTATTTCACCAGCAACTTGTATATAATTGATTTCCGCAAAGTAACGCCTGATTCTATTAATTAACGGTTACAAATCCTTTTTGCCTAGCAATTCGACTCGGTAGGTGGCACATTGCGCACTGCTATATTTCTCTTTGTAGGGTAAAGAGAGCCAGAATATTTACAGGCTGTGAGGAATATGTGCAGGCTTATTAGGTGACAACTCATCTGTAGCATTCCTTATTTAAAGTTGGCTGAAGTAGTCCATGGACTGCAGAAGCTTCTTACCATTAGGTGGATTGTAAGTTTGATTGTCACTACAGTTTTATAAAAAAAAACTTACTGACAGACATGGGTCTCATATAAACATTATTAATGCACCTGATTTTATAAAACAGCTGTAATCTTAAGGCTATTTCTCTAAAATTGTGATTCAAAAGCAATCTGAAACCGTGTGACACTGATGTTTAGATATGCTGATTAACGGAACATAAAGCAATTAACTATTATGGGCCTTGGTGAATTTGATGAATATGACATTATAATCTTATGGAGATCTTGGTTCGTTGCTACCAGTTGTCATGAGGCCTTTAGTCGGTCTAAACTTTTTTCTAAATTCGATAATGCTTTAATCATTTACTAATAAATTTAATTAAGAATTTCTATTGATATTATATAAAAAATTGATGAAACGGATATCTATGATATTGGAGTACCCATGTCAGTCACAGGTAGTAGCGTCTAAGATGCAAGACGAATGATGGTGCGATCTTCCATCCGTCTATCAGGCGTGTCGAATAAGGCAAATCGATATGGCATAAAAGTAGTAGGATTTTTAATAAAATAGGAAACAATCATATCTAAGTTATGATCCATTTCAATCCATAACGTAGTTTTATTAAAATTAAAAATACATATTTTAAAAATCGTAATCAATGAAAACGCATTTACTGATTTAGAGAACTTTACAATCTTAATATTTTTAGAAAATAAGTAACACCTTAGATATTTTAACCAAGACAAATCATAAATCACATCATTATTAGTTAGTGATGCTATTCGTGTCGATAGAAGTAAATAAGGATAGTAATAATATATAACTTTCCAGATAATATAAAAATAATAATAATATATATAAATATATAGGATCGAGTGACAAACAACACAAATACACACACACAAAGTGATGGTAAGTGGTTGCTGTGACCTATAGACATCTACATCTATCCTCGTTTGCGAATTAAAATGCAGATGCGTTATCACTCGTGAGGACTAAGATGAAATGCCTCTTATCCAGTAAAAGGGGTCTCCGGTTCTCTACACTCACCATACGAAACACAGCAGTGTTAATCTCCTTACTCCTACTTACTTACTTCTCGGGCTTAACAACCCTAACAAAAATGTTTAATCATAGAATATCTCCCTATAACTTTGTATATTTTCAAATACATCCAGTATTGCGCATTTTCATGAATATGCTAGTGAATAAACAGGACTGAGTTAAAATTTTATCGAAGACTTTAATACCGGCGTTTCACAGCACTATCGTAGCAATTTTTATTCAAAATTTATAAGCAGATGAACCAATAACTAAATAAAGTTAAATATCACTTGTAATATAGATAATATGATATTCTTTTCCATGTTTAGTCGCATTTCTATGTAAAAAAGAAAAAATTCACGTGAGTATGGTACGAAACATCTCCATTCAAATTGTTTTTTTTTTATGTTCATTTTTACACTCCAATATTGCACAAAACGGCATATTTTTGCATATATCACTTAAACGGCGACCCGTTACCTTGCGAAAATTTGAGCCTGCGACTGACAATATCAACTTCTCTAATTCAGACAGTTCAACTGTCTCTAATTGTGACACGCTTGCCTCGCCCACTTTGGGCTTCCTCTTGTTTTTATATTCCATGTTTATGATGCTGTTTATTTTTATACCTATGTTTTTAACTCTGCTATAAATATAGTGTTATCTGTACATAAATAAAAAATTTATATAAAAAATAAAAAATAAAAATTTTATGACTATAAAAGATTATACAATTATAAATACAAATAAATCCAACAAAGTCATTCATCGTTAAGCCAATTTCATTGCAGTTCTAGAACACGCATATCTTTTGTTATTTTGGGTTATAATTAAAATATTAATGAATTGATTTAAAATTATCATAAACTATTTTGTTATAACAGCGACAAATAATTCTGCTATTTAAATATTTTCTTATTGCATATATGCATTAACTGTTCTTCGAGCACATCACTACAGCATATGTAACACCCCTTAACGTGTTTCTGTGAATAATGACGTGATTACTAAGTAGTTCATACACGCTTTTCGTTAGTATCGCGACGGCGCGGCGGTAACGATACCACACTGGTACGTTAATAATTTATGCAACATATAAATTAGACTTGTTGGTTCAAGCGAACGTAATAAGCAAAGAACATTAAAATGTTAGAACACTTTAATGAAAATCCAGCTTAACCTAATAAATTTTAGTACGTAGGTTGCATGGTGGCGACGTAGGAGACTTTGCCACCCCATTTCATCCCGTGGGTGTCATAAGAGGTGACTAGTGTAGTGTAGTAGTAGGTGGTAAGCCTCCTTTCTGCTTAGGACTTCGTTAGGTTAAATAACAGCCTCTTATCTATTTCTACTGCCAAGGGGCAGTGAGTGTATTGTTGTGTTCCTATCAGAAGGGTATACAGAGTATTATTACAGGCTGTAAGGCATTTCATTTTAGAATTCAGAGATGACAAAGAATCTGTATCCTTCTTCGTTTGAAGTTAGTTGCACGTATCCATGGGCCGCGGTAGGGACTTTAAATCAGGTGGTCTGTGAGAATTTCTGCAAAGACAAGAATTTCGACATTGTGGAGTTTAAGCTCAAAATTGTCTATGAATACCAGCCTCTTTCCACCGTACATATGCTCAGTATCATGCTTATGCATCCTCTGAGATAAGAAGCATGCAACGTCTGAACATAGGACAATGACCAAAATCAAATATGAAAATCATGATGGCTCTTACTACATAAGTTTTATTTCGTAATTCAATACAGTGACTATGTGTGATATAATATAGTTCCATTTACGTCGGCCGGGATTAACTTTATCGTAAAAAGTCATAAGAATTTTTTTTATTCGTGTTTCATCAAAAAATATGAAAAAAATTTATTTTATATTTTATTCTTTTTCTATATATATTCCATTTTCAGTGGTTAAAATATCTAAATTTAGGATTTTCAAACATTAAAAAATTCATAACTCCGAAAATTTTCGAGCACACAGTCCACCTTATAGTAAGTGGTTGCTGTGGCCCATAGACATTGACATTTATCGTCAATCAAGAATCAAAATGCTGATGCGTTGTCACCCGTGAGGACTAAGATGGAATACCTCATTTCCAGTAAAAGTGTCTCCGATTCTCTACACTAATCATACGAAACACAACAGCATTAAGCTGCTATTTTACGCTGGTGTTCTGTGAGAGCGTGGTCCTAGCCCCCAGTCGAGCCGACGCATTCGTGCTACAGCCATAATATAGCTGCAGCATGGCTCTACCACGTTTAAATATTATATATCAATATTATATACGCCTAATAACACAGATCTCTTATTTCTAAGCATTACAGAGCAATAATTAGTGTGCTGCGCTACTCCGGCGCTGCCGGACTGCACAAGTCCTCGAAATACTTTATTCTGCAGACATGCACCTTTCCTTACAATATTTTCTTTCACCTCTAAGCGCATGGTGAATAAGTAGCACATATATACAACAAAACAAAACAATATATAAAACTGCGGATGCCAATTCACATGCCGGGCTTCGCTACAATGGCGAAATCCCCCGGGGAAATCTATGGGGGAGGCCTATATAGCAGGGGATATTTATAGGCTGTAATAGAATGGAAATTTCGTAAAATTATTATTGTTACTCAAAATGCATAAAACTTAACTATCATAGATATCTTATTAACTTTTTGTGATAACATAGATATGACAAACAGTTAATAAGCGTTATTTCGGGCATAAGGTTCTAGAAGAAATGAGTATTTCCGTGTTCAGCAGTATATTTTGATAGGCCGTTTGGTTATTGATAAATAGTGAACGAATAAATAACCTAACAGTAGAATATATTGTTAACATACCTATCATGTTAAGGATAATTATATCACTATATTTCTTTATTTATGCCTCTGTAATGATTCTAATGATTTATTATTATTCGTTATGGAAATCGATTGTTTAAAGGGTGAAGTATCGATATAAATATCGATACCGCATTTGTCTATGACCGATCGTTTTGAGAACTGTCAAAGTTGATTTTAGCATTAGTTCATAAGGCATTCGTGTTGTAACATCTGAGAGAGTAAGTTGTGAAGGATAAATCTGTGTCAATCTTTTAAATCCGCGTTTATTGTATTAATCAAGAAGTGAATTCTACATCTCAGAAGTGGGATAAACAAGGCCCATAGTTTATTATATTAAAATTCAAGTATTTACGATATTTTTTTTCTTCCACGTGTTATTTTACGACGGTTTGAAAAATAAATATGAACAACGAAATAGAAAACGACAATAATTGCAGAAAGTCACGGTCACGTCATCGCAAGAGAAAAAATTCTCACTGTGAGTCAAAAAGTAGATCCAAGCATAAGAAGCACCATAAAAGTCGCCGTGACAAAGATTTGAACGAAATGCGATGTAATACATATTCTACGGACTCAGATGGAAGCCGACAAGATAATGTCACTCGTCGTCGACGCGCGAGGTTAAGTGAAAGTGACAGACGTAAAAGTAAATCAAGAGAAGAACGTCATTGTCGTACGCCAACTTCAACTAGAAACAGAACTCCTTCTCGCGAATCAGCTGGTGGTAGTCGTACACGCGGGTATAGATCCCGTAAGCGTCATCAAGGTGATCTTCAAGAGGATCTCCGGCAGCCACCTGTGTCTGAAGGAACGAGAGAACCGCCGCGTCGCAGGCCGTCGAGTGAAGCAAGTAGGGATAGTACGTTACATATCCTATCAGAATTAGTAAAATGTTTGTCATCTAACCGCCCTGACGGTAATAAGTTTCCTACGTTAGACAACGTTGTGCCAGAATTCGATCCTATGATTAAAGGTCAAACAGTACGTATGTGGTTGAATAAAGTAGACGAGTGTGCTAAGTTATATAAATGGGGTGATGACCAAATCATACATTATGCAATACCTAAGCTATCAGGAGTAGCTAGAGTATGGTACCAAGCGTTACCCACTATGTCGTTCTCGTGGTCTGAGTGGAAATCCAAACTTATTGAATCCTTTCCCAGTAGTGACGATTATGCTGAATTGTTGACTGAAATGCTGTCCAAACGTGTAAAGTATAACGAATTCCTAGAACTTTATTTTTACGAAAAGTTAAATTTACTAAATCGTTGCGATATCAAAGGTAAGCGTGCCGTTGATTGTATTCTCTATGGTATAGAAGATCGCTCTATTAGGTTGGGAGCTAAGGCTGCCAAATGCCAGGAACCTGAACAAGTTTTAGAATATTTTCAATCAATTAAACAGCAACCCCGTGATAACGATAAAGGTAAAAGCGTTCAAAATAGAAAAACGGCCTACACTAATAATACCCAATTAACTGGTCAAAGACAGTCGCGTCCTATGTCTAATTCGAATATTATTTGCTTTAACTGTAACGAATCGGGACACTATAGCTATAAATGTACCAAAAAGACCGTAAAATGTACGATTTGCAGTAGGTTAGGCCATTTAGCTGAAAAGTGTACGAGGGTCCAAACGAACTTCAAAAATAAAAGTGATAATTTACACGAGAAAAATGTCATGCAATTAAAGTCTAATAACGAGTATGATAATAATATAAAATGCAAGTGAATGTAAATGGTAGGGTGATCGAAGGCTACATAGACCTGGGTAGCCAGTGTACCTTAATGCAACAAATTGTTGCTAAAACGTTAGGCTTGACATGGACTATTCAAGATTTACCATTACTATGAGGAATAGGAAATAATACTATACTACCCGTTGGCTTAGCAGCAGTAACTTTGGAGATTCAGGGAATTACTGATGATATAAAGGTTTGCGTGGTTGATGATAGTATTATCAAATATCCTATACTTGTTGGTCACGATTTCACGGAAAAACCTGGAATTGTTATTACTAAAACTTTTGAATCTGTAACTTTTACTCTTAACCCATCAAATAAATTTAAATTAATCTTGCAAAGTGACGTGGCGCTTAAGGCAAATGAAATAATTGCTATTCCAATACGTTGTGATAGTGACTACACGGGAGATTTATACGTAAACGGTACGCTACGTGGTGTACCAGGATACCAGTACTATTTATTGCCATGCGATTACAGTATTAGTAATGGTACTGGCTGTTTAGTTATTCAGAGTGTTTCGGAAAATTGTATTTGCCTGAAAAAGGACTCATTGGTGACGCGTGCGTTACCTTTAAATCGTACCATTGATGTCAACGTTTTAAACCTTGATGATCCCGGCGCATAATCTGATCTTCATGTTGGTCAACAAGTAACTAGCGACGAATTATTAAAGTTAAAAGATCTCCTTAAAAAGTTCGAAACGTGTTTTTCAAGTATTTTACGTGATTTGGGAATGACAGACATAGTGAAAATGGACATCGAGCTAAATGATAGCAAACCTGTTGTTTACCGACCATATAGGTTGTCATATCCCGAACGAGCGAAAGTTAGATCGATGGTACAAGAAATGCTTGACGCAGGCATCATACGTGAATCCAGTTCTTCATATGCAAGTCCAATTCTACTTGTTAAAAAGAAAACTGGGGAAAAGAGGCTGTGTGTTGATTATAGGGCCCTAAATAATAAAACACGAAAGGAACATTACCCGTTACCATTGATCGATGATCAATTAGATATGTTGTCGGGAAATTCTCTGTTTATTACTTTAGATTTGGCATCTGGGTATTACCAGATACCTATATCAGAGCAATCACAAGACAAAACTGCATTTGTGACACCTGACGGGCAGTATCAATACACGCGCATGCCATTCGGTTTGGCTAATGCGCCTTCATTATTCCAACGTACGATGAACAAACTATAAACGAAATCTAAGGTAAAGTACGTACTCATTTATATGGACGACGTGCTTATACCGGCGCAAAACTTTGATGAAGGTTCTGGTCGGCTGGAAGAAGTTTTGGGGTTATTACGCGAAGCAGGTTTAACATTGCGACTTAAAAAGTGCTATTTCTTCTTCGAAGAAAAAGATTTTTTGGGTTTACGAGTAAATGGCAAGGGTATACGCCCGGGAGCAAAAAAAAACAGATGCTATTTCCAAATTCCCTCCACCACAAAATGTTCACGAGCTCAGGAGATTAATCGGGCTTACCAGCTTCTTTAGACGCTTCGTTCAAAATTTTGCTCTTATAGCACGACCTCTTACTGATCTTTTGAAGGCAAGTTTTGAATGGACTTGGACTCATGAGCATATAAAAGCGTTTGAGACGTTAAAAAGGAAGGTAGTGGAAAGACCGTTGTTGGCGCTCTATGATCCCAAGTTGGAAACGGAATTGCACACAGATGCGTCGAAACAAGGCATTGCTGGAATACTCGTGCAAATGGGACGGGATGGATTGCTCAGACCGCTAGCGTATTATAGTCGGAAGACTACCACGATAGAACAGCGTCTCCATTCCTTCGAATTAGAGACTCTTGCCGTCATCAACTCACTTAACCGATTTCGCTATTTTTGGTATAAAGTTTAAAATTGTTAACGACTGTAATGCGCTACGAACCACGCTAACGAAAAGAGATTTGATACCCCGAATAGCACGTTGGTGGGTGCAATTCCAGGAATATCACTGCAATATTGAGTACAGAGCAGGCTCACGAATGGCACACGTTGATGTCCTAAGTCGTAGCCCTGTGAACGAACCCTCCATCGAAGATGAATCGCGGGTGTTTGATGTTTTACAAATCGATGTAAAGGACTGGATCGCAACAGTTCAAAGTAACGATGATGAAATTAAGGGCATTAAGGAGGTACTGCAAGATAGTCGCACGAAATCCGTTGCAGATATTTATAAAAATTACCAGTTAAAAGTAGATCATGTTTACCGTATAGTTGATAATGGTATCCGCTGGGTAGTACCGAGATCGGTAAGGTGGCAGGTATTACGAATGAACCACGACGAAGTAGGAGACTTCGGTTTTGATAAGACTATTAGTCGTCTGCAAGGTATGTTCTGGTTTCCCAAAATGAGGCGTTTTACAAAAAAATATGTAACATCGTGTCTCGAATGTGCTCATCATAAGGCCTGGCCCTGGCCCCAGGTGGAAGGAAGGAAGGTATGCTTCATCCCATTCCCAAAATTGAAGTACCGGTCCATACACTACATGCCGATCATTTAGGCCCTTTTATACGATCTCGAAGAGGCAACACGTACATTTTGGTCATTGTAGATGCTTTCACAAAATTTATAAATATTAAACCGGTTAGGGACACAAAATCTACAACCGCGATTAAAATATTTCGAGAACATTTTAGCTATTTTGGAGTCCCATCGAGACTAATAACAGATAGAGGCACGTGCTTTACGAGCGCAAAATTTAAGTCATTCACAAATAGCTTAGTTTTGAAACATATATTAAATGCAGTTGCCACACCACGGGCCAATGAACAAGTGGAAAGGTACAATAGGACGATAACGGATGCTTTAAGTACTAAATGTCATGGTAAAAATGATAACACCTGGGATGAGTACATAGCTGATATACAGTTAGGGATGAATACAACAGTGAACAGGGCATCTGGCAAAAGTCCTTCAGAATTATTGTTCGGTTATAAACTAATGAATGTGTCAGAGACCATCCTCGGTGATGTTATAAGTCCGACGACTGAGTACACGCAAGGAGAAAAATTAGTGGAAATGAGATCCGCAGCGAGTGATAGAATAGAGAAGCAACAACAAAATTCAAAAAGAGCATTTGATGAACGGAGGAAACACGCAACAAAGTATAAAGAAGGCGATTTAATTAGGATTGAGAGAACAGTTATTGATAGAGAACACTTAGGGAAATCAAAAAAATTATTACCTAAATTTAATGGCCCCTATAGGATTAAGAAATTACTACCAAATGATAGGTTTCTTGTTGAGGATACGCCTTTAACCAGAAAAGGGAAAAGGCGGTATGAAAACGTAGTAGCTCTGGATAAAATACATCCTTGGTTAAATTATAAAGAAATTTCGAGCGGAAGCGACAACGACCATAGAGATAGTGACGCTAGTACCGATTTAAGTAATGAGTAATGTAGTGTTTGCACAAATACACAAACATACATTTATATAAAAGTCACAGTCTCGAGCGCACCGCGTCAGTTACACGAGAGCCTCGGGCGAGAGTGGACGTGTTTAGTTAAGTGCGTGCCGAGCCTGTGTTACACTACAGTGATTAGAGAAGATAGCAGACAATACAAGTGGCGACGAGGAAAAAGATAAGTACCTATTTAGTATAAAGATATAATCAAAAATAGGTTAGCAATGTGCAACTATTAGCATTGCAATTAATTCCTAGAGTACCCGCGGAAAAAAAAACTGTGGATTATGAATTATGATTTATTGTTTTAACCCTGTTATGATAATTTTAATAATTTATATAAATTATATGTTCGCATATGACCACGCTTATGGTGTGCAAAAATTTGCCCAAACCCCCTGCCAAAACCCCTGGAAGTGGGGTGGTCGCTCCCAAGCTGTTTCTAATTTGTTGTGTTGTTGATTTGTATAACATACATGATTGTAAGCTGTTGTTTTGAAAGAGGAAGTCCCGCTGGGTTTCTTGCTGGTTCTTCCCAGGACAGAGTTTTTTCGAACCAGTGGTAATTATACAAAAGAGTGACATTCAATAAGTATTATTTATAATCTATATTGAATAAAAAAAGTTTCTGTTTCTGTAGCAATGATAAAATAATGATTTATTTTAACATAATATGTCTATTAGCACAACTTTTATTTAAAAATATTTTTGATGGGAAAATAGTAGATGTAACTAATCACTCCTCTCGATTCGAACCGAAATACAATGTCGTTAGCTAAATTTTAGTGGCATTTTACATGTAGGTGTGATATTTATCGCCTTTAATGAAAATACTATATTACCGCTTTCAGGGCTTACAAATGTTTTACAAAAAATGGTGGACACTTCACAACTTCTATAAATTGCATAGTAGTTAACTAGTAATACTGTAAATGCGCATTATAGGTATTGAATTCACCCAAAGCCTAAATGGCACAGCAATGGAAGTAGTCGGTATAACAAATAAACCGAAAGAGAAGGGCGAATGTTTTAGAACATATTACTATCATGAAATTGAGTTGGGTACTAAGATACCATCATTAAATTGAGTTTGGGTACTAAGATACCATCATTAAATTGAGTTGGGTACTAAGATACCATCATTAAATTGAGTTGGGTACTAAGATACCATCATTAAATTGAGTTGGGTACTAAGATACCATCATTAAATTGAGTTGGGTACTAAGATACCATCATTAAATTGAGTTGGGAATTAAGATACCACCATTAAATTGGAAGTTGGGTACTAAGTTACCACCATTAAATTGGACTTTGGGTACTAAGTTACTACCATTAAATTGGACTTTGGGTATTAAAATACCAGCATTAAATTGGAAATAAAAATATAAGAAACTGTTTCAGTTTGCCCCTAAAATAATAATAATAATGATACCGTTATCAGTTTTAATGTAATAGCACATCTATGGCTATAAGGTGTGAAAAATGGAAAAGGTCTCTACTAATCTATCTGTACGCAGCTGAAGTTATATCAGCACTCAATAAACGAGCTACGCCATTGCATTTTGGTGGCTCTGGGTTACAAAAAAATATTCTACAATTTACCGGGTGCCAATGTCGAATCATCAGAAACCGTTGATGTATTTAAAGTAGCCATAAAAAACTCGATGAGTATTTTCAACCTAAACGGAGCAAAGTTTATGTTTTTCGATTGCTAAAACAAGAAAAAAGAGAAAAATTTGAGAAGTTATTGATAAGATTGCGTCAACAGGCCGAAAATTGTTCATTCAAAAAGCAAGATGATCATCTCATAGATCAAATTGCGGAAAAGTGTAATTCGAAATTGCGCAAGAACCTTATATCTTACAAAACGTGGGAAGAGTTAAAAAGCAAAAAAGTATATGCTTTTAATCAAATGTAAAGACCAGACAAGACATTATTAGCATATAGTAGTAACTCTCCTTTGGCAATAGAGGGTTCATTTGAAACTATACTCGAAGTCGATGGACGAAAGGAACATACAACCATTTACGTGATTTCGGGGGGTACTAGAGACCTGTTGGGTAAGAACACAGCAGTCCGTCTAGGTGTCTTAAAACTTGGTATCGGGATAAGTCAAGTGAAGAGTACCGACCCCCATTAAAGAGAAGGTTGCAATCAAAATTAAGGAATCACTAAACAGTGATATAATTGAAGAAGTGCAAGGCCCGTCTAAATGGGTATCACCAATGTTCCAATCATAAAAGAAAATGGTGAATTACGTTTGTGCGTAGATATGAGATGTACGAACGCCGCTATATTGCGAGAAAACCACCCCCTGCCTACTATGGACCATATTTGCCTAAAATGAAGAAAGCTAAATATTTTAACAAATTAGACAAAAACAATGCCTTCCATCAAGCGGAAATTCACTCTGAATCCAGACACATAACGACTTTTATAACCCCCAAAAGATTATATAGATATAAAAGAATAATGCTTGGAATTACCTGTGCTTCCGAGATTTTTCAGAAGATCATTGAAAGGATGCTGATAAACTGTCAAGGGGTCGTCAATTTTATTGATGATATCCTGGCATTCGGGAACAGTGAAGAAGAACATGACGCATGACTAAAGAAAGTTCTACAGGTACTTAGTAAAAACAACGCCGTGCTGAATAGCAATAAATGTAAATATAAAACGCAGGATGTGAATTTTCTGGGACACAGGCTTACACATGAAGGAGTAAACCCTTCAACAAGTATGTTGAGAGCATTATGAAATTTAGGGTCCCAAAGACCATAGAAGAACTCCCAAAGTTTTTTAGGACTCTTAAACTACATAAACAAATGGATACCTAACTTGGCCGCTATGACAGAACTTCTGAAGCACCTGCTAAGACAGAAGATGAGCAAAAGGAAGAGCTTGGAAAAACAATGGTCTGGGGAACAAGATAAAGCATTCCAAAAAACTCAAACGGATGCTCACGGAAATACAGATTTTGTCGTGTAGAGACAATTAAGGACAAAAAGAATCTAACCTAAGAGCAACAAAACAACAAAAATACAACAAAACAAATAATATATTTAAGATTCAAAAATATTTACAATTTTATATAACAAAAATGGAGTATGAATATGAGGATGGATGATGCGATTTACAGATTATTTTAAAAAAAATAATAAAAAAAAGAGATTAGTGCCGAAGCTGAGTCGGAAGATCCAAGGTGTGCTCTCAGCGCCTGGAACGAGCACGCACGGCGTAGGTGAGAAGGCGTGAGCGTCTCTAGGCGGCGACCTCCGGTGAATGTGGTAATTGCGGGATCCGGCGATTTCAGGCCAGACAGGGGCTTACAGGATCCTCGGCGGCTTCAGACATCCCAGAAGCCTGCAGGATCCGGTGACTGCAGGCGGAACAGAGGTTTGCAGGTTCCGGTGACTTCAGGCGGAACCGAGGTTTGCAGGTACCGGCGACTCCAGGTAGAACAGAGACTTGTAGGAACCCGGCGACTTCAGGCAGAGCAACGGTTTGTAGAGTCCAGCGACTTCAGATAGAGCAGAGGTTCGTAGAGTCCAGTGGCTTCAGGTAGGACAGAGGCTTGCAGGATCCCGGGGCAGAGAGGCCCCGGGATAAGGCCTTTAGAAGATGCTTCCAATTCGAGAACTGAAGCAAGACTGCCTTTCTTCACCGATTGTTCGGCTTTTATATCTTTCTAGAGAGAACGGAAAAATTATTTAAATTAAACGCAAATTTTTTGTAAATGGTCAAGAGGAAAGAGTATTTATGTGGAATTATCGAAATAGAAACAACAGACCGGTAGCAAATTTGAATATAATTTCCATGGAGACCAAATAAACAACAATAACAAAACATGTCAAATTTTAGTTTTAGGCTTGTAATAAGAAAACGGCAAGATTTAAGTGGAAAAGGAGATATTATTGATATAGGAAAAAAGGTAGCGCAACTACCCACACAAAGCCCGAAATTGTAGAGTTAAGGAAAACTAACTAAAAGATCGAAAAAAGGTAGACTTCATTGACACCAATTTAAAAGTGCTGATAATGTGAAAATACGAAGTAGAAATGATTTGTGATTGTGTTCTTATGGTTTAAAATCGTTACAGGATCCTATGGAAATAAAGGTGATGTAAAATATCCAGTTTTGAAGTGAATGCAGAAAATCGAAACGGAATGGAAAAATGGATTTAAATTAATGTAAAATGATAAGTAAGTAGCATAACACTACATTATCCCCCCGACCCTGGAAAATTTTTGACTAAGCAAAAATTTTAATATATATATACATTCTAAAATAAACCATAAAAACACAGCTTTGCAGAAACAGACATCACCAGTCAAAATCAGATATACTATCTCTTACATTCATCATCTGCATTCAGGTAAGGGTGGAGTTCACATTCAATGACTACCACTCTAAAAGTGTGTTTTCAAAATGACATTAAGGCTTATTTAAGGAGTAGTCATCCGCTCCTGCGTGGGAAAAAAAATAAATTAGTCGAAGAGACACCACTCTAAATGTGTGTTTTTCGAAAGGACATTCAGGCTTAATTAGGGAGTTGTCATCCGCTCCTAAGTGAAGATAAAAAATTAATGGAGTAGTCAGCCGCTCCCAGGTGAAGATAAAGATAAAGAAAATTAAGGGAGTAGTGAGCCGCTCCCAAGTGAAGATAAAGATAAAGATAAAGAAATACCTCAAGTAAACTTTAGTCGCTATGACTTAAGTAAAGATTAAGAACGGCCAGAGCGGTAGGGCTCAAAGCCAAAGATCAGCAACATCACCAACGAGATGTGTCTGAAATAAAAATAAAAAGTGACGATTAACCAACGAAAGTTCGAGGTCCTAAAGCAAGATGTGTTGAAGAACACTGGATCATCAAACAAACAAATTAAAAGAAATAAAATAATAAGGTGAGAATGATGGTGATATTTATACATATATACAAATTAACGGTTAATAAAAGTTAAGAAAATTTATGATTTTACATCTTTGATGTGCCACTTGCCTCTAACTCCATTAGGGTCTTCAAGCACATAGACTAGTGGTGACAGTTTAGCTATCACCTTGCACTTGATGAACTTAGGGGCAAGTTTAGCATTAAAGTATGCGCCGGCATTGCTTAAAACATGGTTTTTACGCCAAACAGTATCTCCCACATTAAATTCTTTAAAAGACCGACGAAGATCATAGCGAGCGCTATTTTTAGTGTGAGCTATGTGAAGTTTAGTTTGAACTTTGTGAAATATAGATGAGAGGAGACCAGCATTAGACGCGTAAATATCACGAGGCATAAATACCAATTCCTCGAGGTTCTGAGTTGGAGTATAGAAGGAACCACAAGGTATTGTTTCCCTACCAAAGACTAAAAAATCTGGAGTAAAACCAGTAGCTACATTTGTAGCGCTGTTCATTGCGTACTGAATCTTAGCAAGATGGTTGTCCCAGGATCTATGATCGTCTCCTACTAGAGATGCTAGAGCTGTAATAATTGTACTATTAAACTTCTCCGTAGGATTAACCTGAGGACAATATAAAGCTGTGTGAAAAATACAAGGACATTATAAGAATTTAAAAATGAGTGGAATTCTCGCGACTGAAATTGAACAGCGTTGTCCATTATAATAGTTTGAGGAATGCCATGAACTAGAAAAACTGAATTTTCCAAAACATTAATAATATTAGCTGAAGTAGCACGTTTAAGGGGAAAAATCATAGTATATTTAGTAAAATTGCAGTTAATTACTAGAATATACTGATTTCGTCTTCGAGTCATTGGCAATGGACCCATAAGATCTAAGGATATAGTTTGAAAAGGTCTGGAGCAAAGTTTGGGTTTACCCATAAGACCATAGGGAGAATGATTAGGGTGTTTGTAGGTTAAGCAGGTTTCACAAGTCGAGATTAATTCAGCAATGTCCTTAAACATACCAGGCCAATAGTATTTTAATGATATTTTCTTGAATGTTTTGAAGATACCAAGATGGAGTTCTGAAGGGGAACCATGGTTAGCTTCAATAAGTGCCTGTCTATCTTGAGGTAGTGGAACTTCTTTCCAAATAAAGTCATCGTTTAGACGATCGGGAGAATGGATACAGCGGTAAAGTTTGTTATCCCTGATAGTGTAGTTGGGATATGCGTCTGGATTGTTGGAACATCCGAGAAAAATTTTGTTGTAGTGTTCAAGTCTACGATCAGGAGGTTCTTCAATCGTAATGGGATGTACGCCTTGAGGTGAAGTTTCTCGTGTATCAGGACGTTCTTGATTTTTATGTCTTGATAATAAATCTGGAACAACGTTATCCTTTCCTTTTTTATGTTTTATGACAAAGTTAAAGCATGATAAGCGTAAAGTCCAGCGAACAAGTCTTCCTGATGGGTTTGATAAATTCTGAAACCATTTAAGCGCAGCATGATCAGTATATATTGTAAATTCTTTACCATTGTCTAGGTAACATCGCCAATGTTCTAATGCAGTTATTACAGCCAATGTTTCTCTTTCAGTAGTTGAGTAGTTCTGTTGATTTTTATTTAGTGCTTTACTCATGTAAGCAATCACGACTTCTTTATCATCTTGTTGTTGAGTAAGCATTGCTCCTATGCCATAATTTGATGCATCACAATGTACAGAGAAGGGTAGTTCGAAGTTAGGGCAAGCAAGGACAGGAGCAGTTACCAAAGCTTCTTTAAGTTTCTGGAAAGCAGCTGCAGCTTGTGAATTCCATAAAAATTTAGGAGCGTTCTTCCCGGAACAGGTTAGTTGGTTGAGTGGAGAGGCAATAGTGCTAAAGTTTGGAATGAATCTTCTGAACCAGCTGCATGTGCCTATGAATCTTCGTACTTCTTTTCTGCAAGTAGGTACAGGATATTCTAAAATAGCTTTTATTTTATCTGGATCTGCACGTAGACCATACTCGTCCACAAGAAAACCAAGGTATTTCAGTTCTTTCTTGAAGAATTGACTCTTCTCAAAGTTAATAGTTAGATTGGCATATGATAGTTTTTCATGAACTTTCATGAGAAGCGATATGTGTTCATCAAAAGTCTCACTAATAATAACAATGTCGTCCAGATAGCAAAATACCTTGTTCTCAAATTCAGGAAAAAACAGCATATCCATTAATCTTTGTAGAGTTGCAGGTGAGTTGGTGAGGCCAAAAGGCATTACTTTAAATCTAAACATACCTCTTCCAGGTACATAAAAGGCAGTTTTATCTTTATCCGCAGGATTCAAGGGAATTTCCCAAAATGCTTCCGCAATGTCAATGCTTGATAAGTATTTGGCATTCTTCAGGTTGTCCAAAATTTCGCTTAGTAGTGGTAACTTATAAGCATCACGACGTGTAATTGAGTTAAGCTTCCTGCTGTCAACACAGAAACGCCATTCACCATTCTTCTTCGGAGTGATGAGAACTGGAGATAACCAAGGACTTTCGCATTGTTCAATGACGTTCTATCGCAGCATCTTGTCAACTTCATTAATTAACGCTTTTTGTTTTTCAGGAGACAGTCTGTAACATCTTTGTTTGATTGGAAGAGAATCACCAGTGTCAATCTTGTGGGTGATTAAGTGTGTGCATCCCAGGATACCTTTTTCTTCAAAATAAATTGTCTTGAAGCGTTGGATGATGTCATTAGCGATGTTCTTTTGACTAGGAGTTAAATGCTCATAAGGTAAAACTTTAGTATCTTTAGTTTCGATAGCAGAACATTTAGATTCTGTAAAGTTAAGAGAAGATAAAACACTAGGTAAAAGATTAAATTTTCTCCAAAAGTCAATACCTAATATTAGCGAAGGAAATATTTCGGGGAAAACGTAAGCTTTAATTAAATGAGTTTGATTATTGAAATGAATAGGTAAGTCAAAATAACCCATGGAATTAACTTTTTGATTATTAGCAGTAGAGACAGTAATAAGATCTGACTTGAAAAGTTTGCAGCCCAGTTTAAGAATTTCCAAATGAGAATTATTACCCAGAATAGTTACTGAACTGCCAGAATCTAGTAAGCCAGATAAAGTTAAGTTATAAATTTTGACATTAACGAATGGACGATTAAGATCTTGTTCCTTGGAGTAGAGTGTAGAAAAGATTTTGTAACAAGAAAAGAAATTTTGAATTGTTTTAATCCAATTAGTCCAATCGTCGTTATCAAAGTTTAAGTTACTTTTCAAGTCAGTAGTATTAGGTTTGGGAGAACAAGTAGGGCAAACTGCAGTTTTAAAACCCTTAAGACCACATTTGAAACAAATCACGAATCGTGGTTGAGTACAAGTGTTCAAAGAATGACCTTGCTTACGACAGCGAACACAAAAGGAGCTTTCTTGAGGAGCTTTAGTTTGAGAGAGACTATTAATTTGCCTAGAAGGGTATTTGTAGGATGAAGTGAATTTATTCATGAAGGGAGGAGAAGGTCGTGAGTTATTAGAAGAATTTGAAGATTCAACTGAACTTGAAGTGGAATGCTTGTAGTTGAATTCAGAAATAAGAGGACTTTGTTGTACATTTGGTTCTTTAAATTGTTTGTCTCTGTCTAGGAATTTTTCATAGTTTTGGCAAGTAGCCAAAAGAGAGTCGATAGAGTCAATGTCTTTTAGAGCTACGAAGACAGAATAACATGGGCGAATATTCCTCAAAATAATCTCCAATTGTTCTGTTTCAGAAAGTTTCTTCGAAAGACGAGAAAACATTCCAGACATGATGGAAATATAGATGACAATAGGTTCATCTCGACCTTGAGTTCGATTCCTAATCGCTTCTAAAAGTTTGTGATCATAATCAAAACCACCAAAGTCTTTGATTAATAATGAAGAAAGTTCGTTCCACGTTAAGTTTGGATTCTGATTATATTTAAATCTGAACCAATGAAGAGCATTGTCAGTGAAAATTTCAATCGCTTGTGAAATCAACAAGTCTTTGGACAAGCCACGAGCTATACAGTATTCTTCCAGTTTTTGAAGAAAGGATCTTGGACAGCTTTTACCATTGAAGGTGTGTCTTTTCAGATCTTTGAAGACGTTGGTTGGAGAAAAAGATTGAGGTGGTGGTGGAGGATACAGGGTATGGACCTGAATAGAAGTTTGAGAAACAAGAGGGAGTTCCGTGACAGTCGGGTCAACCGTAACAGTCGGGTCAACAGGAGGGTCAAGTGATGGAACGTCATTTTCTGTTGAAGGTGGAGTCAAGGATTCGAATTGTTTAGTTATAGCGTCATATTTCATCTTCAAAGTCTCGAAATTAGCTTTAAAGTCTGGATATAAGTCAGTATCTATTCGCTCTAATCTGTAACAAACATGGTTAATAAAAGTTTCTATTAGTCGTAAATATTTGGTTTCACCTTGTAAATTTTTTTTAATTTTACAGTCCAGATAGGTCAATGTAGAATCAATTTGAGACAAGTCATCCTCGATCGGAATTGGAGAAGTCAGAATATCTTCAGGGTGAGAATTCGCAACTAAACGTAAAACTTGTTTTTTTAGAAGCAAAACAGTATTAGCTGGTTCCTCACATCTAATCTTCACTTCGTATTCAAGTTCGGCCTTGTTAAGGAATTCGTACTTAATAACCCTTTTCATTGTTATAATAACGTGTAAAGTTAAGTTTAAGAAATAAAAATATTATTAAAAATCGTACCTCTAAGTTATCTAGAATAAAAAATATTATAGTGATGAATGTAACTTAGAGTGATGAATGTAAATGAAGTGTTATATGTAGGCCTAAATACAATCCAGATAAGTTGAAAAACTAGAAGAAGTTTTGTTTTAGAATTTTGAAGATATGAAAAGGATGTGTAAATGAATGATGAATAATAAGTTAAGAACGAAAGGGAAAGCAATTAAATCAAAAGGGACTAGACAAGGCGCAGTAAAGGTGAAGAATTAAGAGAGAAAGAGGACTTTTACGTTGGGCGCCAAACTGTCGTGTAGAGACAATTAAGGACAAAAAGAATCTAACCTAAGAGCAACAAAACAACAAAAATACAACAAAACAAATAATATATTTAAGATTCAAAAATATTTACAATTTTATATAACAAAAATGGAGTATGAATATGAGGATGGATGATGCGATTTACAGATTATTTTAAAAAAATAATAAAAAAAAGAGATTAGTGCCGAAGCTGAGTCGGAAGATCCAAGGTGTGCTCTCAGCGCCTGGAACGAGCACGCACGGCGTAGGTGAGAAGGCGTGAGCGTCTCTAGGCGGCGACCTCCGGTGAATGTGGTGATTGCGGGATCCGGCGATTTCAGGCCAGACAGGGGCTTGCAGGATCCTCGGCGGCTTCAGACATCCCAGAAGCCTGCAGGATCCGGTGACTGCAGGCGGGACAGAGGTTTGCAGGTTCCGGTGACTTCAGGCGGAACCGAGGTTTGCAGGTACCGGCGACTCCAGGTAGAACAGAGACTTGTAGGAACCCGGCGACTTCAGGCAGAGCAACGGTTTGTAGAGTCCAGCGACTTCAGATAGAGCAGAGGTTCGTAGAGTCCAGTGGCTTCAGGTAGGACAGAGGCTTGCAGGATCCCGGGGCAGAGCGGCCCCGGGATAAGGCCTTTAGAAGATGCTTCCAATTCGAGAACTGAAGCAAGACTGCCTTTCTTCACCGATTGTTCGGCTTTTATATCTTTCTAGAGAGAACGGAAAAATTATTTAAATTAAACGCAAATTTTTTGTAAATGGTCAAGAGGAAAGAGTATTTATGTGGAATTATCGAAATAGAAACAACAGACCGGTAGCAAATTTGAATATAATTTCCATGGAGACCAAATAAACAACAATAACAAAACATGTCAAATTTTAGTTTTAGGCTTGTAATAAGAAAACGGCAAGATTTAAGTGGAAAAGGAGATATTATTGATATAGGAAAAAAGGTAGCGCAACTACCCACACAAAGCCCGAAATTGTAGAGTTAAGGAAAACTAACTAAAAGATCGAAAAAAGGTAGACTTCATTGACACCAATTTAAAAGTGCTGATAATGTGAAAATACGAAGTAGAAATGATTTGTGATTGTGTTCTTATGGTTTAAAATCGTTACAGGATCCTATGGAAATAAAGGTGATGTAAAATATCCAGTTTTGAAGTGAATGCAGAAAATCGATACGGAATGGAAAAATGGATTTAAATTAATGTAAAATGATAAGTAAGTAGCATAACACCACAATTTTATGACGTCAGAGATGCAAGACAGGTGATAGCAGATGCTAGCCCTGTCGGACTTGGTGCTGTCCTTGTACAAAATGATACAAATGTTCCTAGAATTATTGCCTATGGTAATCGAACTTTGACAGACTGCGAGCGCAGGTATAGCCAAACGGAAAAAGAGGCACTAGCATTAGTTTGGGGTATCGAACATTTATATTTTTTTATTTGGAAAGCCTTTTGACTAAGTCGCTGACCAAAAGCCGCTAGAGATATTGTTCGAGTCTAAGTCAAAACCATGTGCGAGGATTGAATGATGGGTACTGAGGCTACAGTCTTATTCATTCAAGGTTGTATACAAGCCAGGAAAACAAATATAGCTGATCCCTTGTCACGATCATGTAACTATCCTGATAACCCATCAAAAGGAAAAGACCAGCATGTGTACCAAATAGTGGAAAATTCTAGACCAGTTGCTATACCAATGAGTACCATTGTAGCATATTCAGAAAAAGACCAAGAGATTTACAAAGTGAAAAAGGTGTCTATCAGAACGACTGGGACGATTCAATTAAGAGTTACAAATTTTTTGAAAACGAGTTGTTTCCACGATAGCATTCTACTTCGTGGAAATAAAATTGTAATACCACAGCAACTCTTCAAGAGTGTATTAGATGCTGCATAGGAGGGTCATCCAGGTATCGTAGCGATGAAGGGACGCTTGAGATCAAAGGTATGGTGGCCCCGTATCGATAAAGACGTAGAACAATTAGTAAAGGCCTGTTAAGTTTGTACATTAGTGGGTTTGCCAAACCCACCTGCACCAATGAAGAGACGAGAGTTGCCTGCAGCTCCATGGATAAATGTCACAATGGATCTAATGGGACCATTGCCAAGTAATGAGTATCTGTTAGTAGTGGTCGACTACTATAGTCGATACAAAGAAGTAAAAAATTACAAAAACATCACAAGCTTACAGATTATTAAAATGGTAAAAGAAATGTTCAGTAGACTTGGTTATCCTATTTCTATCACCGCAGACAATGGCAAGCAGTTCGTTAGTGAAGAGTTTCGATCTTTCTTTAAAGAATGTAACATTAAGTTATTTAGTACTGTACCATATTGGCCTCAAATGATCGGCGAAGTTGAAAGACAAAACAGAGATATTTTGAAACGTCTTCGTATCAGTCAGATCGAGACGAAGGATTTAAAAGAATGTTTGTGGGAGTATCTTCTAATGTATAACAGCACCCCTCCTTACAGTTACCGGGAGGTTACCGTCCGAACTGTTTTTTCAACGAAAAAGTAGGGACAAAATTCCATCAATAGGTGAAATAAATTACAGACACTCATTTAGATTCAGATATCAGGGATAGAGATAAAATACAAAAAAAATCTTGATAAGAAAGAGATGTAGTGTTTGCACAAATACACAAACATACATTTATATAAAAGTCACAGTCTCGAGCGCACTGCGTCAGTTACACGAGAGCCTCGGGCGAGAGTGGACGTGTTTAGTTAAGTGCGTGCCGAGCCTGTGTTACACTACAGTGATTAGAGAAGATAGCAGACAATACAAGTAAATTAAGTAATAAAATGATATTTGACAAATTTCATTATGTAATTATATCGTTTTTGTTGATTTCGTAAAATTGTGTTTCGAAGGTGGACTAAGCCTTACAAAATGTTGATTAACCTGTGAGTTAGGAGTAATTAGTGTATGATGAAAGTAGGGATGCCTGCACATAGAAACAGACCATTCTGTAGTGATTAAAGATTTATAGATGTGTATGGGTCGTGAGCGGTTAGTGTTGTCGCGCAGATAATCGCAGATCATGACAGACTGTACACTCATATCGAATGACATAGGCTATGAGCGATCAGTGAAGGACTCATAGATGATCGCAGATTATAGCAGACTATGGATAGGTATTAAAATAAATTATAAGGCTTAGGTTGCGAGTAATTAGTGAAAACAATTCACAGATGGTTACATATCGTAACAGACTACGCCAATATATCAAATGACATAGGCTATGAAGAACCCACATATGATCGCAGATCATAGCAGACTATGCATGACTGTTCAGAAAATATAAATAACAAGTTATAGGGTTTAGGTTGCGAGCAATCAGTGAAAACAGTTCACAGATGGTTGCAGATCGTAACAGACTACGCCAATATGCATAGTTTATTTATTTTATCTAGCGTTTTATTTTTCACTCTTGTCTTCCTATTTTTGTAAAGTATATAAACACAAAATGTATTATTGTTAAATTGTATAACGCCAATAGATATTATTATGTAAATTTTACTAAATTTTACAAAAGCTAATCATATCATCTTTGTAATAAATCAAGTGAGAGGACTCACTTATTTTAGGATGGCCGAATTGTTAACATACCTATCATGTTAAAGATAATTATATCACTATATTTCTTTATTTATGCCTCTGTAATGATTCTAATGATTTATTATTATTCGTTATGGAAATCGATTGTTTAAAGGGTGAAGTATCGATATAAATATCGATACCGCATTTGTCTATGACCGATCGTTTTGAGAACTGTCAAAGTTGATTTTAGTATTAGTTCATAAGGCATTCGTGTTGTAACATCCGAGAGAGTAACTTGTGAAGAATAAATCTGTGTCAATCTTTTAAATCCGCGTTTATTTTATTAATCAAGAAGTGAATTCTACAATATTGAGAACTTTATACTTAAAATGTCGCTGTAGTAATCAGTTAGGGCTTAAACAGTGGTAGAGCCACGCGGCAGTTTTTGCTGTCGCACGAATGGGCCGGCTCGAACCGGGGTGGTACCACGACCTCACAGAAAACCAGCGTGAAGTAGAGGTTTACCTTTGCGTTTCGCTTGGTGAGTGCAGGTGGCCGGAGGCCCTTTTTACTGGAAATGAGGCATTCCATCTTAGTCCTCACGGGTGACAACGCATCTGCATTTTGATTTGTAATAGAGGATAGATGTAGATGTCTATGGGCCGCAGCAACCACTTACCATCAGGTGGACTGTGTGCTCGTTTGTCACCCTTATCCTATAAAAAAAAACAGACGGCGGAATAATGGTTGTGTATAATTTTTATTCTAGAATATGTAGCATTAAAATGAAATTCTATTTTATGTTCCTCCTAATTATTTTCTCGTAGAACTAGTGTAAAACAGAGCACAAAAGCGTTTTATTATTTTCCGATACGGAAATAATTAAACGCAGTTGTTTCGAGTTTGCAATTTACTGAACATGTGCAAGATAATAAAACGACTGTCACTTGTTTACATTATTGTACAAGCTTGGAACACATGACGAACATAAAAAATATATTTTACATGTTCACTTACGAACTTTTATTGATGTCGCACGGATGGGTCGACGCTTATTTAGGCTCGTCTAACAACAGGCCTATCGCCATCACCTTCTTGTTCTCCAAAATAATGAAATCCATTATAAACTGCCAGCTAATAAGTTACCTTAAGGATTACCAGCTGATTAGTGACCGCTATTATGGTTTTCTCGGGGTTGATCAGCTGGTGATCTACTGATCTACGTGACTCATAGATGGGTGGAGGTAGAGTAGGTAGGCAGAAGGTAGGAGCAGGTAGGCAGAAGAGTCCAAGGGGAAGCATTGGCCGCTAGTTTGAACATAGCGAAGGACTTCGATCGGGTTTGGCACAAAGCGCTTCTTTCGAAGCTTCCTTCTTATGGGCTACCCGAGAAATTGTGCAAATGGATAACTAGTTTCCTTGCTGATCGAAGCATCAAGATCGTAGCAGACGGTGCATGCTCTGATTTTAAGCCTAGCAACGCTGGTGTTCCATAAGGCTGCGAGATATCACGTGTTTTTATAACATGCTTCTCCTTCATATCAATGATATGTTGCAAACTGATAACATTCATTGCTATGCAGACGACAGCACTGGTGATGCCAGTATATAATGCCGTGCCAATATTTCTCGGGAAAACGTCGCCGAGTAGAGGGACAAACTTGTGTCTGAAGTCATGTCATGCTGAACAAAGTTTTAGATTTGGGGCGACTAAATCTAGTCCAGTTCAATCCCCAGAAGACACAGGTTTGCGCGTTTATCGCTAAAAGGAACCCCTTTGTCGTATCTTCTCAGTTACAAGGTACTCCCCTTGCTGCCTCAGCTAGTATCGGAATTTTTGGCGTTTACATATCGAATAGTGTGCAGTTTCGTGGTCACTTGGAAAGGAATGCCAAATTGGCCTCTTAAAAGCTTGGCGTGCTGAGCAGAGCGCGACAGAATTTCAATACTGAATTTGAATACTGTTCTACTCTCTGTGCCGGGGCACCCCAAAGGCAGCTCCTTCCACTTGATCGCATCCAGCACAGAGTGGTTCGAATAGTCAACGATCGAGTTCTTTCTGATCGTTTCGATGCACTGGCACTGCGTAGGGATATTGCATCCCTTTGCACTTTCTATCGAATCTACCACGGAGTGTTCTCTGAGGAATTGTTCTGATTAATTCCAGCCGTCAAATTTCACGAAAGCATATCACGTCAAAATTCACGATACCATCCTCGCCATCTGAATGCTTGGCAGTCCGCTACTGTGCGTTTTACTAGGAGTTTTTTTCTTCATACAACTCTTCTGTGGAATCGTTTACCACGGGCGATTTTCCCGGACCGATACGACTAAGGGACCTTCAAGAAAAGAACTTACACCTTTCTTTAAAGGCCGGCAATGCATCTGCAATTCCCCTGATGTTGCAGTTGTTCATGGGCGGCGGTAGTCACTTACCACCAGTTGAGCCGCATGCTCGTTTGCCCCCTCTTTTATAAAAAAAATTACATTGAGTACCAACTATATCTTTACCTGTCTCTTTCTTTTGTCATATAGTGAAAAAAGAGCAACATAAGTATACCTTATTATAAAATATATTTTATAATTATGACTAAATTCCCGTATTGTGGCTGCTATTTCCGTAAAGTGGCGGGTAAGAATACCCACTACCCCATATCTTCCTGTGGATGTTGTAAAAGGCGACAAAGGGAATGCATTACTCATATATCTCTAGAGCCATGCATTCCTCCAAATCCCACAATACGGTATTAATGGGAGACTTCAATACAAAACCATGCACAAGAGAGAACGGTGAGCTGAAAGCAGGAATAAGGCGGAACCGTGGAACCTCCAAATCCCACAATACGGTATTAATGGGAGACTTCAATACAAAACCATGCACAAGAGAGAACGGTGAGCTTAAAGCAGGAATAAGGCGGAACCGTGGAACCCAAGGGGCCACCAGCTGACCAACTTCATGCATAAAGAGGGATTCTTTATGATGAACTCTTTCTTCAGAAGCGGCCTCACAGGAAGTGGACGCGGACGAGCCCCGACGGTTCAACAAAAAATGAGATTGACTTCATTATGACAACTAAACGGTAACTGTACAGTGATGTCTCAGTGATCGCGAGCGTGAAAACTGGTATCGATCACCAAATGGTTATCAACACTGAACCTAAACGTTTAGTTGCAGAGGTATCGTCTACTGAAATTAACGCTCCGTCCTCCTCCTGCTCTAATCCAAAGTCCCGAAACCTTTCAGCTCGAGTTACAAAACCGTTTTCAGTGCCTGGAAGATTGAAATGATGTGGACGATATAAATGACAAGTTCATGAAGAGCTGTAGGCTGTAATGATGTCAGAGCTAAGTTTTTCAAGATCAGCCATAGAAGAATACAAAAACCCTCCGATCACACTCTTAGCCTCATGACTGTTAGACAGATTTGATAACATACAGGCAAAAACAGACAAATCTCCAAATGTATGCGGCGGGACTTACGCAAATTTAATACTGCTGGTATTGAAGAACTACTAGGTAAGTACTAGGGCTCCAAAGTCTTTGCCAGAGATCTGTTTGCCAGAAAAAGCCAAAGCCAAAGCTGAAGACCGAATCTAGTAGCATCTTTTCCCGGACACCTGAGATTTTGAGTGAGATTGAGAAGTTCTATGGGCAGCTGTACACGTTATCGTTGGAAACACACGAAAGTGTGAGTAATGATCCAAGCGCAAGTCTTATTCGACACTATTTCGATTATATCCCGGACGTCAGTCTAATCGAGATTAGAATGGCTCTCCGCACCTTAAAAACGGCAAGTCCACGAGCGTGGATAGAATTACAGCAGAGTTTATGAAAGCGGGTAGAAAACCGGTATTTAAAGTCCTTCAGAAACTCTTTAATTCTGTCCCCTGTATTGGCACTACCCCGGAGGCGTGGGGCAGAAGGGCGGTGGTCTTGTTCTTCAAAAAAGGTGAAAACGCTCTCTTAAAGAACTACAGACTGATTTCCCTTCTGAGCCACATCTACATGTTGTTTTCTAGAGTCATTACGAATTGTCTCGCACGCAGACTCAACGACGTTCAGCCTCCCAAATAAGCCGGTTTCCGAAAAGGCTTTAGCACCATAGGCCACATACATACCCTTCGGCAAATTGTAGAATCTGCCACTTTACCTTGCGTGTGTGCAATATGACAAAGCCTTTGATTCCGTCAAAATTTCGGTGGTGCTGCAGTCCCTCCAGCGACGCCAAGTGAGCTACTCTTATATCGAAGTGCTCAAGTGTTTCTACAGTATGGCTACGATGGCTATCTGAGGACAAAAACCAGAGTGCGAAACTTATTCAACCGCAGAGAGGAGTAAGACAGGGTGACGTAATATCCACAAAACTCTTCACCGCTGCATCGTAAGACGTTTTAAAGCTACTGGACTGAAAAGAATGCGATATTAACATCAATAGCGAGTAAATCACTTACCTTCGATTTGCCGACGATATAGTCCTTAGACAGAGAGCCAGTATAGTAACAGGCTATGCGGCAGTCCATTTTGGTTCTTAGTAGAGACAATTTAAAAAAAAAGTAACTGAGGCAGCGTGGTGGACTTCATTGCCATAAAACCGTCTCAGCAATGAGAGGAGACCTGTGTTCAAAGATTGAAGATAAAGAGACTGTAATTTACTTCTCTTCTTAATTTATATATGTAAGTAGAAATATGTTGCGGACAGCTAGAGACCCGCCGCCCCGTCGCCCCTTCATACCCCGTCGCGCCCCGCAAACCCCGCGCACCAGAGCCGAGCGACGACCAATGGGCGTGCAGCATCGTCGCGCGGCACAACTCACAGACTGAGACGCTCTTTTGCGGGATATAAGAAGGGCGTTTTGGTCTGTGAGCTGTTTATTTCTGAAGCGGCACTCGAGAAGACAACAAAGAAGACTCAAGACAGGAAATCAAGACTCCATAATTCAAGACCTCCCTCTGTACATATTATATAGTTTAATAGTGCCGAATTATTGTAAATAGTTTAATACAGTATAGTCAAGATTACCATCTTTTCTTCGAGCAGTCCCCTAGCATAGTTAACCTGAGATCAGTCAGTCAATTAGTAAATACAGTCCACTAGCTACAGAAATAAATAAATACAGTCCACTTAGATCCCTTATAATATAAATACGAGGGTGGATTGAAAAGTACTCGGCCTAACACAGATCCATTCAATTCTAAAAATCAAATCTACCCACATTATTTAGTTCAGTTCAGACTAGTTCATTGTGTGAAGTTCGAAACGTGTGCGATAATTAGTTGTGATTTTATAAATTTATTAACAAAGTAATCGGACATAATTTCCGCGAATGGAGCAAATCTAGCAGCGTGCCGTCATTAAGTACCTCCATAAGAAGGGGCTATCATCAAAAGCCATCCATGATGACATGGTCAGTACATTAGGCGATTGTGCTCTGTCATATTCATCCGTCAAAAAATGGATAGCAGAATTTAAGCGTGGTACAGAGAGTGTGAAAGATGAACCCCGCTCTGGAAGGCCTTCGACGTCAACTACTGACGAAAATATTAAAAAAGTACTTGATTTAATAATGGGAGACCGCAGATTAAAAATTAGAGAGATAGCCGAGATTATAGGCATCTCTTATGAACGAACTCAAAACATTATTGTCAACGAGTTGGGTTTCCACAAGGTGTCTGCGAGGTGGGTTCCGCGACTGCTTTCAGTTGAACAAAAAAGGACGCGTTTGACTATTTCACGCGACTGTTTGGAGTTATGTAAAGCCGATGCAGATGATTTTTTGAATCGTTTTGTTACTATAGACGAAACATGGGTTCATTACTGTACACCGGAAACAAAACAACAATCAAAACAGTGGAGAAGACCTGGTTCACCACCCCCTAAAAAGGCTAAGTCGATTTTGTCGGCAAATAAGGTGATGGCTTCAGTATTCTGGGACTCGAAAGGTGTGATTATGATTGATTATCTTGAAAGGGGTCAGACTATAAACTCTGATTACTACTGCACCTTACTACGTCGTTTACGAGAGGAAATAAAAGAAAAACGTCGAGGAATGCTCAGAAGAAAAGTCCTGTTTCATCAAGATCACGCCCGTGTTCATACGTCAGTACAGTCAATGGCTGAAATTCACAACTGTGGCTTTGAACTGTTACCGCATCCGCCGTATTCACTTGATCTGACACCATCAGACTTCTTTCTGTTCCCTAACCTAAAAAAGCACTTGGGAGGTCAAAGATTTTCGACAAACGACGAGGTCAAAGCAGCTGTAGACGCATATTTTGACTCTAAGGAAGAATCATTTTTTTTCAACGGTCTAAATGCTTGGAAGGGGAGGTGGCAAAAGTGTATTGAACTTGATGGCGATTATGTAGAAAAATAAAAATATAACTGATTTAGTATGTGTTTATTTTCTTGGTTAGGCCGAGTACTTTTCAATCCACCCTCGTATCTACTTTTGATGAATTTGTTTTCTCGCAAATTGGCTATTTTGTCGGATCTCTTTATCCTAGAGTGGTAAATCCAATTCAAATTTCGATTATAATCGATAAATAAAAATATATTATTGTACATCAACGGGCAAAACGATATCAACTAAAATTTTATTGTTATCAAACAAAATTTCTTCTACTTTCTTGAATTACTATCAAACTTTAATTAAAATTTCATTCATTTTATATTTCATCGGCGGGCTAAATGATATCTGTGAAATATCAGATATATTAGATATTATATATATTATATTAGACTAATTATATATATTAGACTAAAATTCACCTGTTTTCAAACATGCAAATTTTTCAATTAACTGTTATTCATATTTGGGTACTCAAATTTCCCCCCACTGTTTAATTAGTGGAGACATTAAATCCAAAGTAAATTTTCTCGCAGCTGGGCGAAATAAAGGCGCGTACAGTTTATACGCAGCTTTAATTTTCTTTAATTAAATTATGCAGAAAACTTTAAAAGCAAGTCTTAGAAATGTATAAAATAACGGCATTTAATTAAAGCTAGCTCAAGCTCCGTTTCGTTATGATATTTAATTAAACTTAAAAGCTAAGCCAAGCGACCTATTCTATAAACTAGCATAGCGTTCACAAATAATATAAAATGCTAATAATACGACTTACTACTTAAAAATATAACTTACTTTTTTACGTGGTAGAGCCATGTTGCAGCTATATTAGTAGTATAGTTGTAGCACGAGTGGGTCGGTTCGACCGCGGAAGGACCACGCTCTCACAGAATACCAGCGTAAAATTGCAGCTTAACACTGCTGTGTTTCATATGGTGAGTGTAGAGAACGGGAGAAGAGAACTTTTTTACTAGAAAAGGGGCATTCCATCTTAGTCCTCACGGCTGACAACGCATCTACATTTTGATTCACAAACGAGGATAAATGTAGATGTCTATGGGCCACAGCTGCCACTTACCATCAAATGGACTGTGTGCTCGTTTGTCACCCTATCCTATAAAAATAACTTAATAAAGCATATAACTTACTAGATTCTTCATTTATATTTTTATTACAACTCATCAAAAGTACTCAGCTGATCATAGCCCTCCACCAAAGATTGCCTCATAGGAAGGATATTTGCCGCAGTTAACACTGTTGGCGACGCGATTTAATATTTCCAAAAAAATATTTCTTATTTCGCAAAAACTAATCGAATTTATATTAAAGACGAACCACGTTAATTTTATTAAAAAAAAAAACAGATAACTGGATTAACTTAGAGTCATGCATTATATGGCAATCAGCTATGTATATAGTAGAATTAAAGAATTAAATATTTAATTATTTGCCTAATTTAAAGATATGTATTGTGTTTTGTGATAAAGGATAAGATACATAACAGCTAGATTAGTATATACTACCAGGGATAGCTATAACTTTAGAGCGAGATGGCGCGAGCCTCCTATTGGGAATTAATTTATAGTACAAAAATATGAGAAATAGTAATTGTTTAAAGCTGTAACTAATTGTTTTCATAATGTATTAAAATGAATGTAATAAATATTTCAGGAATTTTTATAAAATAATAAGATAAGAAATATGTTAAAAGCATTTAATTTTATTGATAAAATAGCGAAATAATAATAAAATTGTATAAGAAATTTAAAGTTGAATTTAAGTTTAATTATCGCCGCTTAAAGGATTTAATTCGTGAATTAAACAATAGTATTGTTTGGGATTTCCATGTTTATTAATAAAAAACATTTTTCTACCGACTTCAAAAAGGAGCCGGTACTCACTTCCACTAGATGTTTTTTTATGTGTGTTACCTCATACTTTTTTACTGGTTGAATCGATTTCGATGTTTTTTTTTATTTGAAAGCTGGTGATTCACATGTGGTCCCATATAAATTTGATCAAGGTCTGACCAATAGTTTTTGAGTTATTTTTAATAATTTATATTGAAGTCGATTATACAAAATTTTTAATTTTAAATTAGTAAAGTACGTGTATTAGATGTTAAAGAATTATAACTACAAAAAAGCTTGTAAAATTGCTGTATTTTGATAATTATCGGGGGGCACGGTAGTGCCCCCGCCAAGTCGAGCGCGAAGCAAACACTGCCGTACCATCCTTTACTGGAACCATTTCGCCGCATTTTCAGGCCCCTATTTGAGAATCTCAGGATAAGTCCAGAACGCAGAAATTTTTGTCATCCAGTAAGCTATAATCACATACTTAAAATCCAAAATTTCAAGTCTGTAGGTCATTTAGTTCCGAAGTTAAGCGAAAGCAAAGTTTCGCATTTATCACACTCTCTCACTCACTCATGATCATCAAAATAGAACTAATACTTCCCATAAACTCAGAGAGCTGAAATCTGGTACAGAGTTAGGGGTTTAATGGCCACATAAAGAGAAAACTATAAAAACTAGGATATTCGAAGATCTGGAGTACCTGGTGACCCTGATTAGAAAACACAAGAGCCCAACCAAACTATTAGAAGAGATCGACATACCGCCTTTACAAAAAATATCCAACTTGGTGGGCCGCTTCATTTGATGTCATAAATCGAAGGTCTGAAGTATCTGATGAAGAACCCTCAGCTGGTCTCAGATGTATTAGAGATATGGTAATGCCCCCTTTTACTATTGGTACATAAAAAAAAACACGCGTACAGAGAACAATTCCCAATCTGTGTGGCGAATGCCCTAACAATTCACAAGAGCCAAGGTCTAAGTCTAAAAAATGCCCTCATGGACATTGGCACCTCCATGTTCTCTTGTGGCCAAGCCTACGTGGCGCTTTCACGAGTAACCAATCTTCATGTGCACCTCACAAATGTTGACTTCAAGAGTATAAAAGCTCAAGCTTCAGTGATCACCGGATACAACCGGCTTAGGCGTAAATACCGCGCCGATCTTTCAGAAATTAAACCGTCTAAACCGTCTAAAAGAATAAATAATGAACGCGAATGGGCAATACGAAAAACTGTTGCTACTGTACAAGAATCAGAATTGGAAAAAAAGAAAAGAAAGATTTGTAATAATAAAAAAACTACTCCTAAAAAGAAAAAAATGTGTCAAATAAGAAAATCTAATAAAATAAATCAATATGCCCACGTTTCTACAAAAATCAGTGAAATCCCACCAAAAACATTCTATAAAAAACTAGCCAAGTCTCGATGGAGCTGCTTGTTTATCTCTAAAAAGTAATGAAATCTAGACAAAGTCGTGCCAAGTCTAACGTTTTCTTTCGCGATTTCGCGATTTCTTTATTATTATAGTTAATGTTGTGTGACTTGGCCGTTGAAGGGTACACAAGGGTACAAAACCAGGTGCTACATTGCATACCCACCATTGCACCAATCTGTCTCCAGAACCGCTAACCATTGACGATGGAAAATTACCACTTGGAAAACGTTGATTGAATAACCAGTCAATTTTTAGGCTTGATAAAGCTGCGTATTTCAATAATACTTTTGTATAGGCGAGCCTGAAACAAACAGTATAAAAACTTATTTACAGTACAGGCGGACTTCTAATCATTGATATAAGTCCGTCTGTACGTCTATTTTATGTTACATCGGTGGTCGATTTGACGCTTCAAAAAGAATAGAGCAGAAGTCAGCATTGTCAATGCTGAATGCATGTGTTGCACAATCAACAACCACCTAAAATGAGACACTAGCGTCCAACTACCAATACCAGTATGGGCTATTATTTCGCTTAACAAATATAGGTAGTTACAACAGATATAACATTACGTATAAATACAATTACGTACAACATTACGTGTAAACGCAATTTTATCAAGCTTACAATTGACTGGTTATTCAATGAACGTTTTCCAAGTGGCAATTCTCCATCGTCAATGGGTAGCGTTTCTGGCGACAGATTGGTGCAATGGTGTCATGTAGCACCTGTTTTTGTACCCTTGTGTACCCTTCAACGGCCAAGTCACACAACATTAACTATAATAATAAAGAAATCGCAGTAAGGAACCTTCGACTTGGCACGACTTTGTCTAGATTTCATTACTTTTTAGAAATAAACAAGCAGCTCCATCGAGACTTGGCTAGTTTTTTACAGAATGTTTTTGGTGGGATTTCATTGTTCTTTTATATGATATTAATACTTTAATTATTACTGTAATTTGTCTTTTTGGTATTTTATGTGACATGTAGTTGTGTAATAATATCGTGATGGGTAATAAAGTTATGGGTTCCTAAATGGAAATGTGAAACGAAAATTAGTGATTAGTATAGATATTCCCTTTAGAGTATAGCTTTCATAGTACAATAGGAGTCTGATATATTTGCAATTCTTTCGGGAAGTTCGGGACCAGCTACAGTTTCTAACTTTAAGTCAAGAAAGAAAAGCAATTAGGCTTCACTATCACTTTATAGGGAAAGTTAGAAAGTAGTGAAATATTCAATATCGCATTTAAAATGGGGGCATTTTTATCAAGTTAACCAATGTTGCATTTCAATATCATCCGTGTTCACCCTAATAGTAGGGAGAGATAGGAAAATACAGTCCACTAAATGACTGACGTCAAGACCGGGACCATTCCTTAGGGACCCGTAATTTTAGTCATCAACCCTTTCTTTTGAGAAAGGAACAAGTTCTGAGTTAAGCGTCTACTCAGAAGTCACGCCCACCTCGTTGTTTCCGAACCCAGCGTGGGGTGGTATTGGTCTGTGAATAGAAGGTCAATAATTGGTTGATCACTGCTGCAGAGCGTGAAATTAAGACTGTTTCCCTTTTCAACCACCCTTAGCCGGCATGTTATCAATCGCATTTTTTACTATTATTATTATTGGGTTGCAATCTGGAAAACTTCTGGATCGTGGGGGCAGTTTACAAACACAAACTGCACAAGGACAAACATCCAGACCCGGAACAATTATTTGTAAGCCATACAATACATTTAAAATATTCACTGCCAGTCAACTCCCGAAAGTTAAGAAAAGTATTGGCAGGTTACACACTTTGTCGTTAAGAAAGGGAAAACTAATAAACTGGAATAAGTAAAGTATTATATAAACTTATGTACATATATATATATATATATATATATATATATATATATATATATATATATATATATATATATATTATTCATCTATAGATTCATAAATATGACGGCACCTGCACCGTTGCAGGTGCGGCGGCGTCGGTCTAGCTAGACAGAATTCTTGTAAGCGACACGTGTACCGCACACCTGCGGCATTGCACCTGGGTGCCGCCAGTCCTGCTTGTATAAAAGGGACGGAGCGGCCGCCGTTAAAGCAGTCTTGGCTCTGACGTGGAACGGTGCGCTTGTCGTATTCCGTTACTAGTTTATCCTTGACTCGTTGAATAATTAATTCGTGTAAACGAATTAATTATTATTCCTAACTACAAAATTAGTCTCTGTACTATACTCAATTACACATTCTACAAATACATAAAATACGACTATGTAAACATATTATAAACTAGCTCTCCAGGCAGACATTGTTGTGCCCTTTCCAACGACCCTTCCTATAAAAATCCTTAAATTTGCAATAAAAAATTTTGAGGGTCATTTATCGGGATAAAAAGTATCCTATCTCTTCAGTTGGACCAAAGTGCACAGAGTGTACAAAATTTCATTGAAATCAGTTCAGTAGTTTATGAGTCCATCGCGGACAAACAACGTGACACGTAATTTTTTTATATAATGATAAAATGAAAGAAAACTATAATGTTATGTGTGCCTTCAGACAATTATACTTGTTTATAAAATTTAAATACACATGTTAACTTTACAAGCCTTTTACATAATTACAAAGCAATTTATTGAAACCACGGTTTATAACAAGCAACTAAACATCAATTTTATACAATTCTAATTTTTTAAAGTACTTACCTAAACTAACCTGACTAATATAGCTTTGTGAACCACTATATGTGAACCATCTACGCTAGCAATTCTTGTTCGATCCCCGCCGGCGCCAATTAAAATTTTAATTGCAATTTTATGTGCTTATTTACAACGTGCTCGGTAGTAAAGGAATACATCGTAAGGAAACTATCATGTCTGAGAAATATTTTTTTACAACACCAACCAACCAACGCTTATTGGCGCAACGCGGCGAACGTTTCCTTGCACTAAAACTCTCTTAGTAAATGCGAGGATGCCTGTGTCCATCAATAGGATGTATATATAATCATCACATGCTGTCAAAAGTCCACTGCTGATGTCCCATAAGATGTTCATCTTAGGGGATATTTTGTAATGTATAGATTTGCAAACGCAGTTATTTATTTTTTAGATGCTATGCCACGATGCAGCTATATTATAGTTGTAGCACGAATGGGTCGTCTCAACTGGGGTCACAACAGTATACCAGCGTAAAATAGCAGCTTAATGCTGCTGAGTTTTGTTTGGCGAATGTGGAGATCCGGTGACCATTTCTACTGGAAACGAGTCATCCCATTTTAGTCCTCAAGGATGACAACGCATCTGCATTTTGATTCTCAATCTAGGATGTCTATGGGCCACAGCATCCAGTTACCAGCAGGTGGACTATGTGCTCGTTTGTCAACCTTATTTTAAAATAAATATTATATAGTCTGTATCTTGAGTTTATTAACTGACTTCAACAAAAGGAGGAAGTCCTCAATTTGACTGTATTACTTAGTGTGTTAAAAGGTTTTTTTTTTAGGTAAACCGATTTTGATGATTCGTTTTGTATGTGAAAGTTGGTGCTTCTCATGTGGTCTCATATAAATTTGAGTAGTAGTCTTTGAGTTATCTCATTAATGCGTATTTAATTAACTTCGACTACATTGATAATGTTTTCATTACAATTTTTTTTTTAAATTTACTACTTGTTTTATTGTTGTTAGCCGCGATTGAACTCGGAATGCTCACGTACTAAAAATATCTATCCCTGTAAAAATTTAATTTTTTTATATTCATTATAATTCCCGTTCACTCTCATATATTTCATAAGATAAAACAAAAAAAATACAATATAGACAGCAACATACAAAATTATTTAAAAATATTATCGAATTTGAAGTTTGTAACATACTTTTTTTTATAGGATAAGGGTGACAAACGAGCACACAGTCCACCTGATGGTAAGTGGTTGCTGCGGCCCATAGACATCTACATCTATCCTATATTACAATTCAAAATGTAGATGCGTTGTCACCCGTGAGGACTAAGATGGAATGCCTCATTTCCAGTAAAAAGGGCCTTCGGCCACCTGCACACGCCACAAACTTTTCGGCCTAGCAGACTAGCGGATCTAAACAATAGATACGACAACAAATTAATACCAGAATATACAAAAATAAACAATTTGAGAATTAATCATAAATATTATATCAAAATTAAATGTGTAACAAAATCTATCAAAATTATTTTCTAAATGTCCACATACATACCCTACGGCAAATTGTACAGAAGTCCGAAAAGTACAATTTGCCACTATGTCAGGCGTATGTGGACTATGAGAAAGCCTTTGATTCCGTCGAAATTTGGGCGGTGCTGCAGTCCCTTCAGCGGTGCCAAGTTGGGTTGCTATAATTATTAATGATGGAAGAAATACCTCAGATCTTATCGCCTTTTTTAGCTGACTTTGAAATAGGAGGAGATTTACGTTCCCTTTAATTCTTGAAGTAATAACTTCGTTAGAATCGTTGTGGTTTACATCTCAATAGGACAAAAAAGCGAGACTAAAAAGAGACAAACATATACATACGTTTATAGGATATAGCCTACGAGAGAATGACATAGAATAACAAGCGACAGTGCCTAATGGCAAGGTACCTAGAACTCAAAAGATTGTGGGTTTGAATTCGCCATTCGACTACTGTCGTGAACCACTCCTGAGACATGCATTTTCAGCTTACCATTAGTGGTTAAAGGGAATATTAGTAACGTTAATAATTGCTAGTAGTTTTGAAGTGAAACTTATTTTATTATCGTTGTGATTTGAAAATGCCATAAAATAAAAAAGCGACACTACAAAGAGATAAATATACGAACATATGATTTAGCCTGCGAGAGAATGAGATAGAATATAAAAGACTAATATAATGAATCAGAAAAGGTTTTGTGTTTGTTTAAGGCTTTAAACACGCTAATCTAAATATTAATCTAAAATAAACTAAGAGTCCAATTTGATTAATTATTTCTGTATATGATAGCCAGATTCATGAATAATAGTATAGTAGATAGCCTATACTAAAGGCTATCTAGCATTAGGCTACACCTCTCAGCTAGCCTAAAGTATTGAGTTTTGTGTAACAAGTCGTAATACAAAGCGCTCAAGAACTGCTTTACCGGCGTAATGGTTAGTGATACGTAAATACAATGTTCTACAAAAATATAAATCTTTCTTCCATCTAAAAAAAAGTCCGCGATACTAATGCCTATTTATTATACATAATCCACAATAAGGTATTTTGTGACAAAACATATTGAAAATTAAAAAGTGATTTAAGAGAGTTATTATTAGGCATGGTATATTAATCCTTACGAACGAAAGTTACTTCATCAAGACAATTTTATGGAGATTAAGTTTGCTCTTTATATCATGTTATTTAGACGCATACTTCAAGAGATAAAGAAAAATTACAATAATTCAACACTCAACCCGGCATCTATAAGCCTCGTCGCCTATAAGCAAGGTGACATGACATCAGACGCTCGATATGTGCGGGTGAAACCGCTAGTACAGTAATAAAGTGTTTCCTATTATCTCGGTCTACTCTGTGTGCGGTTCTTTAAAGATTGTTAACATAACATTTAAAGGTAAAAATAAAAAATAAATAAATTTACCAATGAAATTAAATTAATTATATTGAATTAAAATACCATATCCAAACCATTCTTAACAATCTACGATTTCATATTTTACCGATTTATAAACCACCTTGAGAGTCAATCAATGTTTGTTCGATAAAATGACTCTAGCTATTGAATTAAGTGGACGTCGCTATTACAAAGCAATTTTAGGCATAAGAAAATATTATTTTTATTTAATTAAAACACTAAAATTTAGGGTGTACATGTCTGTAAGGATTGTAAAATTTACATATTTTTATAAAATTAAACTATTACCTTATATTTAATGTTGCACTTGTGGTTGAAAATTATCCAATTAAATAAATCATTTGCTGTGAAATCTTTTTGTTTTATATTTCATTTCATTTGAAAGTTTTACTTCTATCGTGTGTGAACAGCACACATGCATTTTTTTCAAATACAATGTATCCTATTACCTCCGTCCCCTCTTTATACGGGGCTTTAAAGATGGTTAGTATAAATTTGAAATGCTTTTTTTATAGAAGAGGGAGCAAACTTGCATGCAGCTCACCTGATGGTAAGTGACTACCACCGCCCATGGACAACCGCAACACCAGGGGAATTGCAGATACGTTGTCGGCCTTTTAGAAAGGTGTAAGCTCTTTTCTTAAAGGTCCCTAAGTCTTATTGGTCCGGATAAATTGCCGATGGTAAACAATTCCACAGAAAAGTTGTACGAAGAAGAAAAATTCTAGTAAAACGCACAGTAGTGGACCGCAAAGCATCCAGATGGTGAGGATGATATCGTGAATTTTGACGCGATGTGCGTTCGTGAAATTTGGCGGCTGGAATTAATCCGAATAATCACTCAGAGCACTTCCCGTAGAAGATTAAAAAAAAAACGCAAAGAGATGCAACATATCTACGCAGCGCCAGTGTATCGAGCCGATCAGAAAGAACTCGGTCGTCGACTATTCGAACTGCTAAAATGAACAGTATGAAAAATTGGATTGATTGAGAGTATGCCAACGAGGTTTGTGTCATAGAGGAAATAATCTACATAAAGTATTTTCTAAATCAAAACACATTTTCTATTTTGATAATATAAAAACGAGTATCGAACTTTTCCTCCCATCTTTTGTAAGCTTTTGCGGGTTAATATTTGAGATCTCCTTTTCTAATAGTTCGAAAACTTTGAAAGTTTAAATTGATATCCCGTTTCTTAAGACTTCAAGGAGTTTTTTATTGGACAAAACACCGAAGTGTCGAACTCGTCAGTAAAATAAATGAGACGGTAAAATAAGAAAGGAAAACGGTACTCTAAATAACACCATATTTTACATCACCTTTTATCATAAGATGGGATTGCGACCAAATACTGATTAATATAATTACTGAAAAAAATCATGAGGGTCTTTCAATATAAGACCAAAAAGCAAAGATAGGCAGAGCTCTACGTACATTTCAAGTGACGTAAAAAGCAAGCCCGTCTAGTGGCAGGAAGCAGGCGACAGAGGGAAACTGAGGCAGAGGATGGGCAGCAGCATCTTTCTGATAACAGCAAAACAACAATAAAAAAACTGCGATTGCAAACCCGCTCGCCAACCGTGGCAACTATGGCAATATACCCCCCCCCCCCCCCATGAGAGTAACGAAGAGACGGCCCCCAGTCCCTGGCGGCGCTGCTATTCCTGACTACGGGGGTGACCATGGTAACGGCGGGGCAGGGGGTGCTAAGAATCTCCGGTGGAGGTTCGGTTGCCACCTACGACGGCTCGACCCTGAGGACCCTGAGGACTGACGAGAAGATCCTGGAGCTGGAAGAAGAGATAAATAAGTTGCGCTGGAATATCATAGGATAATAAAAGGTTCGAAGAGAGGAGGAGGACACGGTAATCCTTGAATCCGGCAACTTGTTCTATCACCGGGAGGGCGACCATCTGTCCCAAGGAGGTGTCGGATTTATCGTCCGCAAGTCTCTCGTTAACAAAGTTGTAAAGATTGGGAATGTGTCGACGAGGGTTGTGTACCTTATATTCAGAATCACCAAACGGTATTCGCTGAAGGTCATACAAGTTTACGCACCGACCTCGGCACACTCCGATGAGGAGGTGGAGGAAATGTATGAGGATATCTCTAGAGTCATGCATTTCTGCAAAACCCACTATACGGTGTTAATGGGAGACTTCAACGCAAAACTAGGCACAAGACAGAACAGTGAGCTGAAAGTAGGGAAATTCGGAATAGGGCAACGGAACCCAAGGGGCCAGCAGCTGGCTGACTTCTTGGAGAAAGAGGGAGTCTTTATGATGAACTCTGTCTTCCAGAAGCAGCCCTATAAAAAGTGGACCTGGTCGAGCCCCGAAGCTTCGACAAAAAATGAGATTGACTTCATTATGACGACCAGACGACAACTGTTCACTGATGTCTCAGTGATCGCGAGGGTGCAAAACGGCAGCGCTCACCGAATGGTGAGAGGCACACTGAACCTAAACGTTAAGTTGGAGATGTCACGTCTAAGTAAGTCAGCGCTCCGTCCCCTCGTGATCTAATCCAAATTCCGGAAACCTTTTAGCTCGAGCTACGAAACCGTTTTCAGTGATTAGAAGATAGCAACGCAGTGGACGATATGAATGACAAGTTCGTGAAAACTGTACATGCGGTCGGGGCTAAGTTTTGCAAGATCTGCCGCAGAAGAACACAAAAACTCTCCGATCACACTCTTAACCTCATGGTTGTTAGACGGGATATGAAGCTGCAGTCTTCGGTGCATTTGATAGCATACAGGCTACTGAACAGATAGATCTCAAAATGCATGCGGCGGGACTTTCGCAACTTTAATACTGCTCGTATTGAAGAAGCGATCAAGTGGAACTAGGGCTCCAAAGTCTTTCCTAGAGATCTGTCTGCCAGAAAAAGCCAACTGTCAAAGCTGAAAATCGAGTGTGGCAACGTCATTTCGGGGACACCTGATATTTTGAGTGAGATTGAGAGGTTCTATGGACAGCTGTATACATCAACGTTGGAGCCACACGCAAGTGTGAGTAACGATCCAAGAGCGAGTCTTATCCGACACTATTCCGATGATATCCTGGACGTCAGTCTGAGCGGCCGTCGAGATTAGAATGGCTCTCCAGCACCTTAAAAACGGCAAGGCCCCAGGCGAGGATGGAATTAAAGCGGAACTTATGAAAGCGTGTGGAAAACCGGTACTTGAAGTCCTTCAGAAGCTCTTTAATTCCGTCCTCTATGATGACATTATACCGGAGGCGTGGAGCATAAGTGCGGTAGACTTGTTCTTCAAAAAAAGCGACAACGCTCTCTTGAAGAACTACAGACCGATTTCCCTACTGAGCCGCGTCTACGTGCTGTTCTCGAGACTCATTACGAATCGTCTCGCGCGCAGTTTTGACGACTATCAGCCTCCCAAACAAGCCGGTTTTCGAAAGGGTTTCAGCACCATAGACCACATACATACCCTTCACCAAATTGTACTGAAGTCCGAGGAGTACATTTTGCCACTATGTCTGGCATATGTGGACTATGAGAAAGCCTTTGATTCCGTCGAAATTTGGGCAGTTCTGCAGTCCTTTCAGCGGTGCCAAATTGATTGTCGGTATATCGAGGTGCTGAAGTGCTTGTACAGTAGGACTTTGATGGCTACCCGAGTACAGATTCAGAGTACGAAATCTATCCAATTGCAGAGAGTTGTAAGACAGGGTGAAGTTATATCCCCGAAACTCTTCACCGCTGCATTGGAAAACGTTTTCAAGCTTCTAGACTGGAAAGAATACCGTATCATCATCAATGGCGAGTATATCACTCACCTTCGATTTGCCGACGATATAGTCCTTATGGCAGAATTGCTGGAGGACCTAAGCACTATGCTCAATGACTTAAATAGTGCCTCCCAACGAATAGCTCTCAACATTAACATGGACAAAACAAAAATAATATATAACGTCCATGTCAAACTTATACCGGTAGTTGTTGGTAGCACTAAGCTCGAAGTTATTGACGAGTATGTTTACCTGGGACAAATAGTCCGACTAGGTAAGTCCAACTTCGACCAAGAGGTTAATTGACGGATTCAACTCGGCTGGGCGTCGTTTGGGAAGTTACGGCACATCTTCTCGTCAGGTATATACCAAAACTTGAAAAGGAGACTGTACAACCAGTGCGTGTTGCCAGTGATGACTTATGGAACTGAGATGTGGTCCTTCACTGCTGGCCTAATAAGAAAGCTCAAGGTTGAGCTCGAGCTATGGAGAGAGCTATGCTCGGAGTTTTTCTGCGTGATAAACTTAGAAATTAGGATATTCGCAGTAGAACCAGAGTAACCAACATATTAGTAAGCTTAAGTGGCAATGGGCCGGCCATATAGCTCGAAGAACCGACAACCGATGGGGAAAAGGCTCTCAAGTAGCGGCCTCGTACCGGCGGACGAAGTGTAGGGCATCCCTCAGATTGTATGACGACCTGGTACGACCTGCTGGAAGTCGATGGATGCAGGTGGCTCAGGACCGTTCTTTGTGACATTCCTTGAGGGAGGCCTATGTTCAGCAGTCAGAAGTAGACTTGTGAAGGGCTGTAACGATTATGATGATATATGTGTATGTGAGTGCATGTCAAGAAGTTGAGCCTGGTTTCGTGTAACTTGAAACGTATGAAGCGTTCCGTCTTTCTTTCTTTGTTAGTCTGAGCATTCAAAATGTGACCTTTCATGTTACATTAAAACAATTTTCAAATAAACACGAAAGAATAGATATATTTAATAAAAAAGTAGTTCATACATTTTGTCCTCCATATGGATGCTCTTGGGATTTTAAGCAGAACTTATGAAACTTTTCTCGCTCCTACGCGGTTGCTGTAGCAGAAAAGTTACCGCATTAATTTTAGTTACATCGTAAGTATTTATGATCTGCCACTGCTGCGTCGTAGAAATATACGATCAGTGAACTTTTATTTCTTACTGTTTTTTTTCGTCTTCTTTGTGTACTGATAATAATTGTTTATTAAGTATTACTATCAGTTCATCACTCCGAGGTTACAAGGGCTACGAGAAGTACGAGGCTACCACTCGAGAACCTTTCTTCCCTATCGATTGTCAGTTCTATTGCTACTTCGAATTACTAATTTGTTGGGCTATGTCGATTGTATCGTTATATCGGTTATGTTTGTTCGGTTGTGACGATCTAGTAAGACATACCGGAAGTCGACGGATGTACTTAGCTCAGGATCGTGCTTCGTGGTATTCCTTATGGTGGGCTTATTTTCAGCAGTGGGTTTGATGATGGACTGAAATGATGGTGATGATGAAACAACATTAAAATATACAATATTTATTACCTTGATAAAACAAAAACTAAGAGTTAATATTAAAATTATCATACAGTCCTCGCGGTATAGTACAAAGAACGCTGGCTTCGTTTGCAACAGAGGGAAGCAACATATCCTGTATGGGCAGCATCGTCTACCCGTTATCAGCTTAAAAATTAAAAAACCCCGAATGCTATGCAATTATATTATTAATTAAATTTACTATAGTCTCGTAAATTTTAATTATTTTTATGAATCAGCCCAAATTATTATAGTAGAGTAGTAGGGGAGTAATGATAAGCTTTTGTAATTAAAAAAAATCACTTACCAAAGATGTGTTTCACAAATTATGTGCCAACCTTAACGTCATAATTTCATGAACATAAACTCTCACACCTATTATTCAAAGGGGTAGGCAGAGACTTCGTACTTTTACTTGGAACGACTCTGAATAACCTCTCTCGCATTTTTCACATCGTACCATCTACACATACATGCTTGTCGATAAAAGAGTACTCTTAACTAGCCGTCTTTTATATGTCGGCAACTTGGTCGAATAACTTCCGTCTAGGGCATACCTTACTGACTGTTTCTCTTTCTGCATTCATTCTTTATAATAATGCTTCTTTATATTTTTTATTATTTTATCATATTAAAGTAATTAATAAATTTAAATAAATATAAAATATAAATTTGACTGACAATGAAAGTATAAAGAAGCGATGGAAGGAGTATTTTGAGAAATTGATGAATGAGGAGAATGAATGGAATGGTATGCTTGAAAACCCACCAGTGAATATGGGCTTAGTGAGAGAAATTAGTGTGGAAGAAGTAAAAATGGCTGTTAGGAATATGAAGAATGGGAAGGCGGTCGGCCCAGATGGAATACCAGTAGAAGTGTGGAAGTTGCTGAGGGCGGATGGATGGAAGTGGTTGAGTTTATTTTTCGGTAAATTGTTGCAGGAAGAACAAATACCTGAGGAATGGTGCAGTAGTATACTGGTCCCCATTTTTAAAAACAAAGGAGACGTCCAAAACTGCAGCAGTTACCGGGGAATAAAACTCATGTCACATACGATGAAAGTCTGGGAAAGAATAATAGAGAGAAGAATGAGAGAAGAGTGTGAGATAACACAAAACCAGTTCGGATTCATGCCCGGTCGAGGTACGACAGATGCCATTTTCGCATTACGCCAATTGTGCGAAAAGTACAAGCGCGTGCATAAAGATCTGCACATGGTTTTTGTCGATCTTGAAAAGGCGTACGATCGGGTTCCCCGTGAAGTTTTGTGGTGGGCGTTAAAGATGAAAGGTATGCCTGGGAAGTATGTGAGGTTAGTCCGTGCTATGTACAGAGCATCCCGTACATGTGTACGATCTGCCGCGGGAACTACGGACAGTATCGATGTGGGGGTAGGGCTGCACCAAGGGTCGGCATTGAGCCCTTACCTCTTCCTACTGATTATGGACGCTCTTTGCCGATGACATCGTGCTTGTCGGGGAAGAAGGCATCGAGGTACAGAGCAGACTGACGGGGTGGCAACGGAGGCTGGAAAGTGTTGTCCAAAAAATCCAAAACCGAATATCTGTGCTGTGATTTCGGCGGTCTTTCCAGTCCTGTACCCATGTCGTTGGATGGCGCTATACTGCCTATCTGCTCAGATGTCAAGTACCTCGGTTTCCTCATTCAAGGCGACGGCGGAATAGATAGAGCTGTGCAGCATAGGATTAACGCAGGGTGGATGAAATGGCGACAGGTCACAGCCACAACGTGCGATCCCCGAATGCCAATAAGGCTGAAGGGGAAAATTTACAAATCGATCATCCGACCTGTCGTCATGTATGGAAGTGAATGCTGGGCCGTCAAGAAGAAGGATGAAAATAGACTGCATGCGAATGAAATGAGAATGTTACGATGGATGTGTGGTGTGACAAGGATGGATAAGATAAGGAATGAGTATATAAGAGGAAGCCTGAAAGTAGCGCCAGTGGTAGAAAAGGTGAGAGGAAGCAGATTGGCATGGTTTGGGCATGTGATGCGGAGGAATAAAAGTCATGTCACAAAACGAGTGTTGAATATGAATGTGGAGGGACACACGGGCAGAGGAAGGCCGAATAAAAGATGGATCGATTGTGTGAAGAGTGATATAAGAATGAAAGGAGTAAGTATGGAAATGACGGCTGATAGAGAGGAATGGAACAAAAAGATTTACTGCGCCGACCCCAGATAATGGGAAATGGTTTAGAGAATGATGAAAGTAAAAGTATCTCAATGATTGAGGTTACATACGACAAAACTAAAAAGCAGTTTGTTTGAAAAATCTATTACACTACTGTCTAGAAAGAAGTACTCATTTATTTTCATGAAATGTTTAGTTATACTCCATTCGTAGAGGCACATACTAATTATGTCAGACTCGCACAGACTAAAACCCAAAGCTTGGATATCGGGCACTTAGAAGTAAAAGTCTTCCTAACCCCAACGGTGAATCTGGTCTATGGCTCCGTCGCCGCACCGGCCGAGTTCCAACCGCAAAGGTAGAGAAAGCGGCAATTTTATCCTCTATCCTCGCCTCCCGATAGCGATGAAGCCCCGAAAGATTCACAAAAGATAGGGCATGTGTGATATCGCCATACCAACACTCCCCATCCTCAGCGACTTCACCTCACTGCAGCGGGCAAGTGGGAAGGACAGTGGACACGTCAAGCGCACTCGAAGCAATCACCTTGGATAAGCTAAGTTGGTTTCTCTTTGTTCCCCATAGTGAGCACGACAAGACAGCCACGAATGTTATTTAAAAAGTTTAGTTTATTTTTTGAATTCAAATTTGGAACACTATGTTTACTATGCTATACTATAATTATTATGTGAGAAACTCAAATCGATTTGCCGCCATTTCACATATTCCACCATGATTGTTAATTTACATTAAGGAGTAAGGCGTTAAAGAAAACAATTTCAGTGATCGCTTTGTATAAGTTGGATTTAGAGACGTCTATTATATTATTGACGCTCTAAAAGCTAGACGTTAACCGTATTTTTGTGTTTCCATCCTTATAAAAGTCAGCTTATAAAAGTCCACTGCTCTACATAGAACTTCCTCCTAGATTTCCTCATGGGGAGATTTTGCTATAGTTGCCATGCTTAGCAAGCGGGTTGTCACCGGCATTTTTTTATCTGCCCATCTCCTGTTTCATTTTCCCCCTCTCAGCTCTTACCACACCCTCGGAAAGATATGGGATAGTTAACATTCTTACACCGCCACTTCATGGTTATAAGACCTACTCAAAGTTATATATATTTAAAGTAACACAATTTTTCTATCTGAATAGTTTTTTAACGAATTTTATTACAAAATGTTATGACGAACTACAGTTTTCCATTCAAGTAGACCAAACTACCACTACTAAACATACACTTTATGTTATTCACCGCAGTTTTAATATCCTCCTTCCTTATTCACTATTTGTAGAATAATGAATTTCTTCATGGGTTATAATTTTTGTGTAAAGCAATATTGAATCTCACCATTCATCTGCGAAACACTATTAAACATAAAGGCGACCCCTACTTTGAGACGATTTAAAGTCAGAATTCGTCAAACACTATAAAAACAAAAAAAAATATTATCGCATAAAACACGACATGCTATAAATCAGTTAAATCAGTACCTGCAGCTTAAAAAACTGGATTGATTAAAACACGATATGTCTGTTGTCTCTCTAATGTCGCGGGTTGCAAATCTGCTTTTAAATCTCATAATATGTAACCAAACTTGAAATTCGGATTTTCGAACTGCATTCAGTTATTTCTGTGGAATCCATTCTTAAAAAAGCTTCTCGTCAGTTTCACTTAGTACTTTATACACCGTCAGTTTGTTTTTAGGCCAGTAACTTTGGCCTCTTGTTGGGTAATTTTCGCAACGATCTTAAAAGCATGTTGATTGTAATTGACATATACTTCTTTCCAACGTCAATAATACGGTACAAACTTTCATGCACTCAAAAAAAAATTAAAGTTTTTACTCTATAGAGCCATGTTTTGCTGCAGCTATATTATGGTTGTAGTACGAATGGTTCAACTCTACTGGGTAAGACACACACTCCCACAGAATACCGTCATAAAATATGTATGATGAATATATAGATCCGGAGATCCTTCTTAGTGGAAACGAGGCATTCTATCTAGGTCCTCACGGGTGGCAACGCCATCTACTTACCGTTGGGTGGACTGTGTATTGCTTGTCACCCTTATTAAAATATAAAAAAGTATTTCGAAAAGAAAGTTCAACATAAAATACAAATAATAATTCAAAATATAAATCGACTTTTTCATAAAACGATATTTAGAAAAATAATGTTTCGGGTCGGTGAAATCTAAATTTCATGTGACGGTTCTGAGATTATGTGAAACACTTTTATAAAATGTGCTTGAGTTATGAATAAATGAATAAATTTACTTCCCCTTTTGTTTTCTTTCTGATATATTAAAACATCGTTTTCAGATAAAAGCTTCGAATGCTTATATTCTGTTATTAAAATGCCGAAGGGTTTACGTTTAACCTTTATTATGTTTAAATAACATATTGATATTACGGCTGTAATGTTTTCAGGGATAATAATTCGTCTTAAATCTATATTTCAAATTGGTAGAGACATGATACAAGAACGTGGTCAAACAATTGTGCAATATTTAATGTGGTACAGACACGCTACAGGTATGTTATGATGTATGAGACGAGCATTAATGAGAACTAGAGAAACGAATGTCTACCAGAGAATGCAATCTATGGTGGAGGTCTATTTTCAACAAAGAACTTTTGATAGGCTGTAATGATGACGGTAATGATATACAATAAATATACAATAAATTATATAACATTTATGCCATATCAAAATGCGAATCGTGTTTTTTTATTAAACTTTAATAATGCTGTTGATGAAACTATAAGTTTATTAGCAAGCAATCGCAAAAAAGCATTAATATTATTGACTCCGTGGTCATATTGTACGTGGTAGAGCCATACTGCAGCTATATTAGTAGTATAGTTAGACCGGGGAAGGACCATGCTCTCACAAAATATCAGCGTAAAATTGCAGCTTAACACTGCTGTATTTCATATGGTGAGTGTAGAGATCCGGAAACCCTTTTTACTGGAAAATAGACATTCCATCTTAGTCCTCACGGGTGACAACGCATCTGCGTTTTGATTCGCAAACGAGGATAGATGTAGAGGTCTAGTGTGTCTAGAGTGCTCGTTTGTCACCCTATCCTATAAAAAAATGCTACTTTAACGTACTACTAACATTTATCACAAAATCTTTATAAAGTCAAAAGCATATGATTAACAGGTTTTTTTTACATGTGGAAATGCCTACGCATACCCGCCTCGCGGGGGCAATGACGGATTATGTCGGACTCGCACCGACTAAAACCCCATGGTGTTCCACCCTAGTCGCATATTGGCAGGGCCACGGGAACGCTTTCGCACACTTCCGCGGCCCCCCCTGCGCTGGCCACCCCATGGCGGCCCCTTCTCGGGAGAGAACCACTCCTCCGCCATCTCCTTTTCAAGTAAGGCGCACCAGAACACATGGCGCGGCCTCCTTCTCGGCCTCCAGTTTCCAATGCGCAACAGACGCCCCCGTGTCCGATGCGCGAAGGCCATAGGGCCAGGAAAAACAAGCACTCTGAAGCACCGGGCTTCCTGGCCCCAGCGGCGGATCTGGTCTATGGCTCCGCCGCCAACTACGATTCGGCTGCGGAGGGTAGGGAGAGCGGCGCCTCGCAATACCGACACTCCTCTCCCCCCGCAGCCCCACCACCACCGCATCATTAACGGTGCGGCCCCGTCAGAGTCGCGGAGGATAGGGCGAGTGGCGCATCGCCATACCAACACTCCTCTTCCTCCGCGACTCCACCTCGGCTGCAGAGGTAGGGGTGGGGAGGACACCTCTCTCGCAGCAGCCCATCGACACACATCCGAAGTGGGCTCACCAAGCCCACTCGGAGTGGCCACCTCGGGCCGACCCTACACCACGGGCCAGCCAAGGGGTTCCTCTTTGTTCACCGTGGGTGACCAAGCCACTATATGATCAACAGCTGGACCTAGATTTTGCTCAGCTGTATCTTTTATACTAATAATGTCCTCCAGACAAAATTTTCATGAGTTTCAACGGAGAGTAGCCATCAGCGCAGAAGAGGGTTATAGTGCACGCGTGTGTGCGTAAACACAGGTGCAATCTATATTTTATGGGACGGTAATACGTATTCTATATTTGATAAAACAGTAATACGATATGATCGGAGAAATATCAGGCACAAAGCCAACGGATTTCCGTGTTTTCCGCGGCATGGACATGAAACTCCGTCAACTTTCTGACTCCGAACTTCTACTATGAATTTCTTAACGTAAAACCCAATAACTAATTTTGGTCCGGGATCGGAACTGCAACCATATGATCAACAGTCGCGTTTACGAACAGACAATCTATTATAAAATGATTACAAATAGATCATGCCCTAGCATTACAGTACTGATGTGTTTCGTGTGGTATGTAACATGAACCCGAGTCTTTTTCACTGTTTTTCTTTTTCATTTTTATAAGTCCACTAGTTTGTAGACCTTACCTTGTTCAAAAAAGTATAATGATAAAGTAAGTACAAATAAAAATTATTACATAAATTCGCATTTGTAAAAGCATTTAAAATAGACGTATATTGTAAACTGACGTGCATGGCGTTCGTCTGAGTCAGGACCGATATGAGAAACTCAATAGTATGTACGCTCAAAGGCAAATTTACTATAAAGGACAGCTTCAAAGCAAACCACGTTCCGTTTGAAGCCACAGAACGTGACCACGCACGTCTGCTTCTGAAACAGACGCTATGTGTTGTTACGCTCACTGAATTGAATATCATACAGCAGAGACAAGCATTCAATTGCGTCTTTTAGAAAATATTTGTAATTTAACATATTATTAAAAGAACAAATATATACAAATAAAATATTTAATAAATATAAAGTAACGAATTTCATATATTCTACAGCTGGGCACAAGCCTACCCTTAATCTTAAAATGAATTTAAATCAAGAAAGAGTCTGTCGCGCCGTCCCAATACGTGTGAACAGACTTCACACGTCATCGGAACGTTTTCTAATTTCTCACACATGTAGTGTTCTCAGAGTCATCTGCCATGTCTTGAAAGGAAATGAACTTCTTTCCATACAAGCTTGGGCCCGTCGTGAACAAAGTTCAAATATGTCTTATTTTGGAGATTTACACATTTGTTACTTATGACAAAAAATGATATTATTGTAAGGCCTGGGGTTTTGATTTTATTTTGTTTTATTATTTGTAGGTTATGTAGTACTCGTTCTTGGGATATGTTGTTTCAATAAATTGAAAAGAACACAAAAGGATGTCGTTTATTAGTTATTATTAAATAAAATAAACGTGGTCCTTCACTGCTGGCCGTATGAGGAAGCTCAAGGTCGCTCAGCGAGTTATGGAGAGGGCTATGCTTGGGGTTTCTCTGCATGATAAACTTAGAAATGAGGATATCCGCAGTAGAACCAGAGTAACCGACATAGCCCAACGGATTAGTAAGCTGAAGTGGCAGTGGGCCGGCCATATAGCTCGAAGAACCGACAGCCGATGGGGAAGAAAGATTCTCGAGAGGCAGCCTCGTACAGGTAGGCGAAGTATAGGGCGACCCCCCACTAGATGGAGTGACGACCTGGTAAGACAAGCAGGAAGTCAATGCATGCAGGTGGCTCAGGACCGTGCTTTGTGGCATTCCTTGGGGAAGGCCTATGTTCAGCAGTTGACTTATGAAAGGCTATAATGATGATAAAATAAAATAAAATAAAATACAACTCAAACTTTTCTAATTGTTTAATTATTTTCTGCAATTATTATTAAAAGTTTCATCTAGAAAACCAGCCTGAGGCGGTACATTGCCTGTTCTATTCCTCTCAAAACCGAAGTAACATATTATTGTCATTATGTGGGCGCAGCAACCTATTGTCCTATGAATCGAGAGAAAACCCAAGGGTTAATTTAAATTAATTCACGAAAATAAAAACACGAAATATATACACAAACACAACCACAATGCCAAATGTGCATGACAAGTTTAAACTCGAAGTTACCAAGTCTCCTTCGAAACAGGCAATGATCAACGACCATACAGCTTATTCAATAGTGTCCGATATTATTCAAATATTTTGTTGAGTTTAATAACGTAGTCTATTCAATCGATTTTCTAAATAGATTTCTTTTATTAAGTATTAATCTCTACAGATTCGCCTCAATATTTCAGTACTATGCTATTTATTACCAAAAATAGCATTATTTATCTAATGCCATAGACAAAATACATAAAAATATTTAAAAACGTTTTGCTTTTGCTATGGTAAAAGCATTAGCTTTCGTTTTTCATTTAAAAAAAAGTTTTTATGCTTGTCCTATACATTACAGAAACAAAAACCATTTAATTGTGCTTATAATTGATCGTTATATTACTTACATATTTTTGTATCACTGTTACGAACGATGTCAACAACCCAATTTCGTACATCTCCTCTGAAATGTTAGCGACACCTTGTACCTCTAATAAGGAACTAAATTACAGCGTCTTAGCGGCAACTATTCAGGTATTTTAACTGGCTTTCAGACAACCCAACCCTTAAATAACATTCGCATTATTAATTTGTACGATATCTATATTTAACCAGCTAGTACCTAACGCGTTGCTGCCGCATTGCAATTTGGAAGAGTTATATTGTTTAATTAGGAAAGATAACACATTCCTTGAAGTTAAATGATATATAACTTTCAAATATATTTTTCGGCACGATACGCGCGCCATCTACTGTAAGTTATGTGATTAAGCCATTGATATAGTACTTATATCTATGGTTTAAATATAGGTATATAACCATAGATATTGCCTTTCATCGTGTGACTGCCTTTGCGAATACTTGAGTACAACTTTTCTGCGTTAATTAGTTTATAGTGCGCACGCTATAATCACCCTATCTGTAATAATAAACTGTTATGTTAATGCTGTGTGCAGTGTAATTTCTAATATTTTTTTCGCTGCTGTCAGTCTCGTTCTCGTTCCGCTGCTCGCGTCATAACTGAGGGCCGCCTCGCCCCCATGTGAAAGATTGCTATTTTTCGCCCCGTCTCCACTCATCGTGTGATTTGTTTTTATTGTTATAAACAATGAATAATAATCTGCAACGCGTATCTCCGATCAAAGTCTTTTTAAAACTCCGATTAATTTAATATATCGGTAGATATGGAATCCTACGTTAACCTGCATAAAAGGAAACAAACGAAATGCGAAGGCCATAGAATGTTTGCAATCTTTAGGCAAAAGATGGAACAGCAAATGGAACTTGAATGACAGCATAACTAACTGTAATTTGATATAGTTAGTACAGCGGTAGTGACCGCTGTCAAATCTGGAATTACCGAATAACTATAATACTTTACTACGAACTTGTGTGAAATAAATAAAACCTTACAAAAACTTACTAAGGATAACTCAAAAATTAATAAATCACTCTCAGAAATCAAAATGGAAATATCTCTCAGTTCATCTTTACAAAGGCATGATATTTGAGAGTAGATTGCAAGCATGTGAGAGTGTCTCTTCTCAATCTACAGAACACACACAAAGTTCGATCCCTTGAGATCAAAATGGACGAAGTTGAACAACAAGCTAGACTAAACAACGGTGAGATTACTGGAATTTCTAAAAACACAGGAGAAGATTTGTCATTGAATTTCCGTAATATAATTAATTTATTGAGTATTGAACTATCAGCAGATGATGTAATTCGCGATATAATGCGCGATTCTGCTCTTGCTGTTGTGCGTGCTAAGAAAGGACTTAGACTCTGTGATATCGGCTTTCCTAACGTGGGGTCCAAAATATATGTAAATGAACACGTAACAAAGTACTCCTTAAAAAAAAACTAAATTAAAAATGGAGTCTGCCCTATACCAGTATTTGTGGGTTCGTGATGGAAAAATTTTCGTCAGGAAAACGATACCAGTCACTCTTTACATATTAAAGACAGCTCGGATGTTTTAAAAATTGTTTGACTATTTATAAGTTTTGATCTTATTGTAATTTGCATCTACCAGTACTTATATGTGAAAAGTGAACATACTGTGTTGTGCACAAAGTTAGGTTATAATTATCTAGGTAAGCATTATCATTTATCTGTTAACAGTGATATCAACACCATTGTATTTATGTATAACAATAAGATCATATGTGTATTATTGTATAATTAATTTTAAAATATGAAATGCCATTATATATATATATATATATATATATATATATATATATATATATATATATATATATATATATACACACACAATATTTATATAAAACACATGACACATGTTTCATTACTTTATTATGTATTATATTGTTGCCTACATAATTACAAGTGTATACACAAGATATTTTGTTAAACGTTTTTAAGTCATATCGTCCCTGTCGTCATATGTATCTGTCCGTGTTCATTATTTGTCCGTCTTCGAGGTAATACACTTCTATAACTGTTATGAGGCTGTTAGTTAATTATGATGCGTTAATTATGGTACGAAAACGTACTTTTAGATATAGACATAGACATTTTTATTTATTTATTTATTTATTTAAAAAAGGTCTACCTACAATTGTTACAATTTAACATACTAAATCTAAATGTATAATAAAGTCTTATACTAATTGCACAATTACTTACAGGTAAACACCGCTAAACCATAATTAAAGTGTTAATTTACATATTATGTTAAGAAAAAAAAAATTTAATTAAAACATTTTAAAACAGAACAACAAAACAACCAGTGATTTAGATATTATGTGTAATAAACATACAAAATAAAAATAACTTAATTTGAAATTGTGTCTAACAAGTACTTGCGAACCTTGTACGAGGAAACAAAATTTATATCTGTCCGGCTACTGACCCCATTATAAAGTTTACTTAACCTAGCTACAGGAGAGTTGTTACCAAGCACAGTCCTACGAAATGGTGGGGCAAGTGGAAGAATGGGAGCTCGCGGAAGTGTCCTGGGCACCCTAAATTTAAAGTAACTTAGAAGTTGGGGACAGTCTATTTGACTTCTTAAAATTTTGAAAATAAAAGTTAGGTCGATAATAGCTCTGCGTTTTTCAAGAGAGTCCATGTTAAAATGTTTTAGCCTGTGGGAGTAAGAGTAAGAGAAGCCCCTTCGTCCCATTCCAGAAGAGTACGCCAGGTGCCAAAGAAATCTCTTCTGTATCCTTTCTAGCCGCAAATAATGGGTAGCATAGTGCGGTCTCCATACTACGCTACAATACTCAAGAGTGCTACGAATAAAGGCATTATATAATATTTTTTTTGTTTGATAACTGCGAAATTTTTTAACGTTTCTAATAATAAATCCTAACATTTTCGATGCTTTCTTGACAATATGATCATAATGTGGAATAAATGTCAATTTGCGGTCAAACACTACCCCTAAGTCTAAAACAGTATCTACTTCACTTAAAGACTTAGACATGTATATATTCAGCAACTTACACTCATAAAGTTTTGATACAGAAAATAAAATGATACATAAAAACATCAAAGATAAAAGTAAATAAGAAAATAGACATAAAATGATCCGATTGTATGACTGGTGTGATGCTGAAAAAGGGCACTGACTCAACATAATGCTATCGCAGGATTGCGGTAGCGTTGGTTTTCAGCAATGCGCATTGAGTTTGGACTCGCCCGAGAGGATAGTGCATTCGCTTTATTTCTATGTTCGAGACAGATCTTATCAAAATAATATAATAAAATAATGGAAATAAAAAACGACGGGAGCCTTATTTATGCAATATGCATACATAAATGAATGTAATAAATAATATAATGAGTATTTACAATAACACAATAAAGATATTTATATCGCTATGAAAATTTAATGCAGCTATGTTTTCCTCCCTAAAAGTTAATTTCACAAAAGTATTCTTTTACTTTTACCTTGAAAAGGCTGATTCTATTTAGTTGACGAATAGGTGGGAGCAAGTTTTTCCAGCATTTAGTAGCTGCATATCGGAAACTGCCGCGGTAGACTTCCGTTGTGTGTTTTGGTATTGATAGGTCATTTGATTTTTTTCGAATGTTCTTAAAATTACCGTCCTTGCGACATTTTAGTTTTTCCAAGAGATACCCGAACTTTTTGTTTTGAAAGACACCAAAATTTAGTATTGCCAAATGTATCGCTCTTAATTAGGGCGTGTGACGTATCTCTCAAAAGGAAGTGCGTTATCCATCAGCAACCCCAGATTCTTGCCTTCAGTCACACGATTTACCTTCTCCCCGAGGACACACAAATCAGAATTATTTGCAACTATTCAATTTATCTGCCGCTTTGATCTTAACACTACGTATTATGATTTTGCTGGATTGAGTACAAGAGTATTGGCTTCCTACCACGGGGCTATTTTCTTTAGATCTCCATTTTAATTATTAACAGCCCTTTTAATTTGACTTGAAACAAAGGAAAGATGTACCTACAAATCGTCTGCATACATATGATATTTACAGTTCTGAATGGTTGTACTAATATCAGCTGTATACTGTATGAATAAAAGAGGGCCCAATATGGATCCTTGCGGAACTCCGGTTAATACAGGGCAAGGATTTTATATGAATGACAAGCTCGTGGAAACTGTCCATGCGGTCGGAGCTAAGTTCTGCAAGACCCGCCGCAGAAGAACACAAAAACTCTCCGATCACACTGTTAATCTCATGGCTGTTAGACGGGAGATGAAGCTACATTCTTCAACAGATTTGAGAGCATACAGGGAACTGAACAGACAGATCTCCAAATGCATGCGGCGGGACTTGCGCAACTTCAATAAAGCTTGTATTGAAAAAGCGATCGAGCGGAACCAAGGCTCCAAAGTCTTTGCCAGAGATCTGTCTGCCAGAAAGAGCCAACTGTGTAACCTGAAGACCAAGTGTGGCAGCATCGTTTCCGGGACACCTGAGATTTTGAGTGAGATGGAGAGGTTTTATGGGCAGCTGTTCACGTCATCGTTGGAGCCACACGGAAGTGTGAGTAACGATCAAAGAGCGAGTCTTATTTGACACTGTTCCGAAGATATCCCAGACGTCAGTCTGAGCGAGATTAGAATGGCTCTCCAGCACCTTAAAAACGGCAAGTCGCCGGGCCAGGATGGAATTACAGCGGAGCTTCTGAAAGCGGGAGGATAACCAGTACTTGAAGTCCTTCAGAAGCTCTTTAATTCCATCCTACATGGTGACACTACTCCGGAGGCATGTAGCAGAAGTGCGGTGGTCTTGTTCTTCAAGAGAGGCGACAACGCTCTCTTGAAGAACTACAGACGGATTTCCCTACTGAGCCGTGTCTACGTGCTGTTTTCGAGAGTCATTTCGAATCGTTTTGCACGCAGATTTGACGACTTCCAGCCTCCCGAACAAGCCGGTTTCCGAAAGAGCTTTAGTACCATAGACCACATACATACCCTGCGGCAGATTGTACAGAAGACAGAGAAGTATAATCTGCCACGTTGCCTTGCGTGTGTAGACTATGAGAAAGCCTTTGATTCCGTCGAAATTTGGGCGGTGCTGCAGTCCCTTCAGCGGTGCTAAGTTGACTGTCGGTATATCAAAGTGCTGAAGTGTTTGTACAGTAAAGCTACGATGACTATCGGAGTACAGAATCAGAGTACGAAACCTATCCAATTGCAGAGAGGTGTAAGACAGGGTGACGTTATATCTCCGAAACTCTTCACCGCTGCATTGGAAGATGTTTTCAAGCTACAGGACTGGAAAGGATGCGGTATTAATATAAATCGCGAGTACATCACTCACCTTTGGTTTGCCAACAATAAGGACTATTATGGCAGAATTGCTGGAGGACCTAAGCAATATGCTAATGACCTCAATAGTGTCTCCCAACGGATAGGTCTTAAGATTTTTATTTAATTTTATTTCACACAAATTTATCACAAAAATCATGTTTAACGTCCATGTCACACCTATACCGGTAGTTGTTGGGAGCACTAAGATCGAAGTTGTTGACGAGTATGTTTACCTGGGACAAATAGTCGGACTAGGTAAGTCCAACTTCGACCGAGGCGTCAATCGCGGATTCAACTCGGCTGGGCAGCGTTCGGGAAACTACGACACATTTTCTCGTTAGACATACCTCAAAACCTGAAAACGAAATTGTACAACCAGTACGGGTTGCCAGTGATTACTTACGGATCTGAGACGTGGTCTTTCACTGCTGGCCGTATGAGGAAGCTCAAGGTCGCTCAGCGAGCTATGGAGAGGGCTATGTTCGGAGTGTCTCTGCGTGGTAAACTTAGAAATGAGGATATCCGCAGTATGACTAGAGTAACCAACATAGCCCAACGGATTAGTAAGCTAAAGTGGCAGTGGCATATAGCTCGAAGAACCGACAACCGATGGGGAAGAAAGGTTCTCAAGTGCTATCCTCGTACCAGTAGGCGAAGTGTAGGGCGACCCCCCCCCCCCCCCTTAGATGGAGTGACGACCTGGTGAGACATGCAGGAAGTCGATGGATGCAGGTGGTTCAGGACCGTGCTTTTTGGCATTCCTTAGGGGAGGCCTATGTTCAGCAGTGGACGTGTGAAGGGCTGTAATGATAATGATGATAATGATATCTTTAAGAGCATTTTGCCCTTTCGCATGTATTAACATGCGAAAGGGGCATATAACTTAATAGTTACATGAAGTCACGTAAAAAACTGACATGGCGGCTTATTGTGGACATATTAAAATAAAACATACATAACACATACAATACTAAAAAAACTATATATAAGAAAAACTTAAATTATCACACAGTCCTACTCCCCGTGCTATCGTGGCTGCGTTTCCTCGCTGAATGGAAAAGGACTTTTGAAAAATATACTTAAGGAAGCGGTAAAAATATTACAAAAGAATAGTTTAGTGCACGAAACTCAATAACTTCAAAATTTACTGAATTTTTAACATGATATTCTAAAACAATAAAAAATATTCATATAACATGCTCCCGGGAATAAGCTGCACGTACCTGCCTTTTGTTGGATATTAATTCAAAATGTATAAATTCCGAATAATCTCTGAAGAGGTAAGTCTACTAAATAAAGTTAAACTATTTTCCCCAAGAATCACATCGGAAAGTAATATTTTCGAGCCTTTAGAAAAAAATATTTACTGACGTGGACATTTTTCCGGAATTTATTTTTAACATAATGTTAATCAAACAATTTATGTTTGATTATCATTATGTTAGGTAGGTACTTAATTAAGTGTATACCTATTTATACGTTATATATTTTAGAAAATGTTTGCTGGTGAAATAAAATACGGGGACACGGAGTACATAATGGCTGCTTTATTTTTCATATTTTGAGTATTACTTTTAATAAGTACAAATATTTAAAAATAAATTACATTATAGAAGTTTATTTTAATATTCGACTAAATATGAATGTAAACTTAAAAATTTCAGTGGGGATACTTGTAGGAATGAGTTAAATAAGATTGCTTTGTTTAAAGGACAATATGTTTAAGAGACTACCGTCTCTTTCATCTTTCCCTGAAAAATATAAATTAATAATAAATTTATTATCATTTTAGCTGCATAAATCTTAAAAATATTATGATCTTAGCATAGACTAGCCAAATATGTTGGAGATATGGAAGTGCACTAAGTATCTGAGGATATATATGTACTCTCTAAGAGTATTCCCTCAATCTCGTTGTGTTAAGAAAACTGTCACCCATCCATGGACTGACCGCAGCAACCGCAGCTTCATCTCATAGATCTTTTGATCCGCGCAGCTATTACTTAACCCGAGTTCCTCTTTTCTACGACTAACACTGCAGACGATGAACGACGCTATCTAACTCCCGGTGCACTGTCGTTGGCCATCAAGCATGAATCGGGCGTCGAGCGTTGTGACTATCAAATTCTATGGAATTTTTAGTATCCTGGTACACTGAAACGTGTGTTTTATAGGCGGGCGTCTAGCGGTGCTTCAGGAAAATCACTAAATATCTTTATCCAACGACGCTAAAAGTTTTATCATGGTGATTTGGAAAGCTCCGCTCAAGCAATTGGGAAAATAGTGTGATACTATAAATTTTGTACTAATGTGACCATGGGGTGTGGGTGGTAAAGTAAGGTTTTACAGTTTTTTTGGTTGATAAATATATACCTAGTAATGTTCATAACCCCTTAAATAGGATAATCTTAAAATTTTTTATCTTTAAGGTACTAAAGTTTACTAGATAAAAATCTATCTCTATTTTTATCTAAAGAAGTTTTTGAAGTAAAATTTTTGATGTCTTACTATACCCATATTAAACTTACTGGTACAAATAATGTGGAAATGGCTGATTTTAATAAAATCCTCTCTGTGCAGAGATGGAAGAGATGGCTGACAGAAGTTCCCTTGGACAGCCTTGGCGGGGGACGAGAATGCAAGTGTTCCCGAAGGAAGGTGAAATAGCTTCTCGTCAATCCTGCCGATGTGCTCAGACCTTGCCTTGGCAATGACGCTTTTGTAGGACCTGGAGGCGGAATTATACTTCTTTTAAGAGCGCTGGTGTTTACATCCCAAGACATTGATACGTCAGCCCAGGCCCGATAGCACTGCTGCTTATTGCAGGATGCTATTTTACAGGTGTTACCAAACCATAGCTGGAATCTGCCTTCGATGGGCACTACAGAGGATGGAATAAAAAGTTCCATACCCTGAAGTACCACATCAGCATCAGAATCGACAACAATGCTGGGATCTTTCGGCGAGAAGCAAACCCGCCCCCAAGGGTAGGATGCAAAAAAAGATCGCATCCCGTTCCAATTGGCCGACCTACACTGCCAAACACGGCGGCAAGCTGCAGATCCCAAATGTGATGGGAGCGTGAGTGATACCGTACTCCGGATCGGACATTGGTCCGAAGAGCCCAGAGGGGAATCGACGGAGACCTGATATCCGTCCGAATGAGAGATTAGCAGAAGATCCAACAGTGAAGGTACATGATCCTCTACATCTGGGATCCACGTAGGCGAAGTAACCAGTTGTGTTAGACCATATGCCAAGGCAAATTTATAGACAGATCTACCCGCATGATCGGTTAAACGGGAACTAAGCTATTCAGCGTGGTGGGCGTTAAAATCACCGAGTATCACGATCTCTACGGATGGGACCTGTTGTAGCACGAAGTCTGCAGCCATTTGAACGAGGTCCATTAGTCGGTCTGTGTCGGCATTACCGTTATGGGACCTAATATTTCTTCGTGCAGAGAAGGCAAAGGGATTTTAGTGCATACAGCCATGAATGAGATCTAAATCATTCATTTAATTTGGTAATTATTCGTATATATTCTTTTGTTTTATCTACTTTTTCTGCACATGTATACCTTCTGAATGATATGTTATATTTCATCACTCTCCTCTTATAATAAGTATTTCAAAATGACATTTGTCCCTTAGGAAAGAGGTAAAGCCGTAGTGTAGGATGCTACTTGCGTAAACACTTTGGCGGCCTCTAACTCAGGGGTACCTTGTTTAGAGCCGGGGCGGCATCAGAGGCAGCTGAATTGAGTACGTGGCGTAAATATGAGTATCTGAGAGATGAGTACATATTTATGCCATTTGATATAGAGACTATCGGTCTGTAAGGTCCACGTGCGGTGAAGTTTCTAAAGGAACTCTATCCGCGACTGTTTTTTGCTGGTGGTGATAAGAGGGCTGGTTCTTTTCTCGCTCAAAGGCTAAGTAAAGCCATTCAGCGAGGAAACAAAGCCAGCGTTCTTCGCACGATACCACGGGGAGTAGGACTGTATGATTATTAAGTTGTTAGTTTTAGTTTTTTATTATAGTTTATTAAATGTTGTATATACATACATAACATACATAAACACTCACGCCTGTCACCCAGAGGGGTAGGCAGAGACTATGGACTTCCATTTGGCACGATCCTGACAGACCTCTCTCGCTTCCTCCACATTCATATACCTACGCATACACGCTCGTCGGTTAAAGGTACTCTTGATTTGGCCCATTTTCAATATATCGCCAATTTGGTCGATAAACTTTCACCTAGGGCGACCCTTCCCGACTCTGCCGGTCACCTCTGCAACATAAATTTGCTTTGTCACTCTTTCCTCATTCATTCTTTCTCCATGACCAAACCACCGAAGCATTCCTTTCTTAATCCTGGTCACAACATCATCTTGCAAACCACACTCTTATTAAACAATTTCTCACTCTGTTCTTCAGATTCATCCCTAACATACTCCTTAATGCCCGCATTTCTACAGCATTTATTCTACTCTCGTGCTTCTTCTGCCACACCCAACTTTCACTACCATACATTAAAGTAGGCACTAACACAGCATTGTGAATTGCCATACGTGCCTTTTTGGACACATTCTGACTTTTCACTATAGAGTGTAGAGCCCCATTCACTCTATTTCCTGCATTCACTCGTCGTTCTATATCCTTATCATATCTACCATCCTTGCTAAACACACATCCCAAATACACAAACTCATCTACTTGCTCTACCAACTCCCTTTCTATTCTTATTTCACATATCGTTTTACTTTCTTCTCTTTCAAAAACCATAACTTTCGTCTTACTTGCGTTCACTTTCATTCCCTTTTCTTTTAATGTCCTGTTCATTAATGTAACCATCATTTGCAACTCGGCTGCCGAAGACGCAAGTATGACTTGATCATCGGCGTACAAAAGGTATTTGACGGTTAACTCACCCATTCTTAACCCGCATTCTTCTACTTTCAAATTTTCCAGACAACTGTCCATAAATAGGTTGAACAGCCACGGGGAAGCCACACAGCCCTGTCTGACACCTTTATGGATGCCAAACCAGTCCGAGTAGGCCCCTTTGATCCTGACACAGGCACTAGAATCCCTATATAGAGACTTCAATGCCCGTATCAGACCAGCGCTCAACCCAAATGAGGTCAGTGTTTGCCGTAACACGTTCCTGTCCACTCTGTCATAAGCCTTTTCCAAGTCCATGAACGCACAAAAAACTTTCTGGTTTTTGGCCAAAAATTTCTCCGCAATCATGCGCATGGAAAAGACTTGATCCGTACACCCCATCCCCTTTCTAAATCCAGCTTGCACATCCTAAATTTTTCCATCAGTTTCTTCCATAACTCTTTCACTTAACACCTTAGCATACAGTTTACTCACAATGCTAAGCAAGCTGATACCACGGTAGTTATTACAGTCCTGCTGCGACCCCTTTCCCTTATATATTGGGACTATAACGGCTTTGCACCAGTCTTCCGGTACCCGCTTCAGTTCCCAACATAAATTAAACAAGGTGTACAGCAGGCCTGCAACCACCCCCTCTCCAGCCCTTAGCATTTCGAGTGATACTCTATCATATCCGGCTGCCTCACCTGTTGTATATATTAATAAATTAATGAAGTATTTAAAAATAAAGTACTTCAACTTGGTATAATTAATAATTTATTGATTAAACAGAACATTTTGATTTACTTTATTAAATATATGTAAAGTAAAGTTGAACATTCAATTTTAAACAACAACTCAGTTAGTGACGGTTGAGTGTAACCGCAGAGCAGTTCAAAGTTAGAACGGTTGTTTATGAACAGGCGCCGGTAAAATTAAGTTGGTGCATTTGAATGAATTTGTATTTTGTACTACATTGTTCACACAGGTCACAATTAAAATTTTATGGCAAGTGACAATGTTAGGGGAAATTGGAGGAATTGATGACACTTAAATTAATATTACAATAAAAACTATAACATTAGGAGTAATCAGTATATTTTTCAATATAATTAGAATTTGAGTATATTTACAAAATTTACACAATCTTTTATTTTTAAATAATCAACTACTATTAAATATTTCATAAAAGTAATAGCTGCTGACCGTAACTACCCGATACATATCGGGTAAATACCGACACCAGTTGTTGCTAACAAAGTCACAAAGATAACCACCAGGCGTAGGCACCACCTTCTATAGCATTGTGTCAAACTCTGAAGATATTTAACTCCTTTGTTGGACTTTCTATTGCTGTATTTTGTTTTCTTTATATAATTTTTTTATTACTCTTACTCTTTGTTCTCTTTTATCTACTTCTACATGTGTAGCTTATTTCGTCATTGTGTATATTATATATATTTATAATACAGTTTATTGTACACAATATACAAACAAAGAGATACTCGAGACACTATATAATTATTATTCTAAAGTTAAATTTTTCGTAAGACATCCGTATTTACTCTACCTCCCACGTCCGCAATTAAGCGAATCATACTCGTAGTTTTTGTACCCCTGAAATATTTTTGAGTTTATGATAACTCATGTGATTTATTTTTGCTACAGTTTTCATGGTGTATCCAATGATTTTGAGACAGAAATATCGTTTCGACAATAAATATATCGCTGCATATACACGTCAATGAAAATAGCCAAAAATTATAAGAAAAGTCCTAACAAAGTTTGTCAGTACATACCTTGAAGTATGTGCTCGGCCTTCAGTCTTAACTACTGTCCGTGCACTAAATATGACGGGTGCAAAAAAAATATAGGAATTGCTAGTCGCAAAGAGGGCTAACCTTCTAGAAACAACTGCATCTGGAATTACTCAGTACAATAATGTTATATGAACAATAATTTTAAACTAGTATATTCTTATAAAAGCCGACTTCCGGAATTACTCAGTACAATATTGTTATATAAACAATACTTTTAAACTAGTATATTCTTATAAAAGCCGACTTCCGGAATTACTCAGTACAATAATGTTATATAAACAATACTTTTAAACTAGTATATTCTTATAAAAGCCGACTTCCGGAATTACTCAGTACAATAATGTTATATAAACAATACTTTTAAACTAGTATATTCTTATAAAAGCCAACTTCCGGAATTACTCAGTACAATAATGTTATATAAACAATACTTTTAAACTAGTATATTCTTATAAAAGCCAACTTCCGGAATTACTCAGTACAATAATGTTATATAAACAATACTTTTAAACTAGTATATTCTTATAAAAGCCGACTTCCGGAATTACTCAGTACAATAATGTTGTATAAACAATACTTTTAAACTAGTATATTCTTATAAAAGCCAACTTCCGGAATTACTCAGTACAATAATATTATATAAACAATACTTTTAAACTAGTATATTCTTATAAAAGCCGACTTCCGGAATTACTCAGTACAATAATGTTATATAAACAATACTTTTAAACTAGTATATTCTTATAAAAGTCGACTTCCGGAATTACTCAGTACAATAATGTTATATAAACAATACTTTTAAACTAGTATATTCTTATAAAAGCCAACTTCCGGAATTACTCAGTACAATAATGTTATATAAACAATACTTTTAAACTAGTATATTCTTATAAAAGCCGACTTCCGGAATTACTCAGTACAATAATGTTATATAAACAATACTTTTAAACTAGTATATTCTTATAAAAGCCGATTATGAGGTGAGATTGACTTGACTACGGCTTGAAGCAGCAAAATATAACCCGTTAGAAATAAATTATTATTTGTCGTACATTATTTTGAAACAACATTCAGCTTTATTGTACCATCTACCATATTATGTTAACAGATAATGCCTCCAAATAATAAATTAATCATTACACGAAAAGTTGGCAGGCATATTTTGGAGGGAGGTTTAATACAGTTTTAAAATAAATAGATATAAAATACGTGGATATATAACACATATAATTGTTATCCTATTTAAAAATGCGGATATATTACATAGGATAACCACGAGTACATGTGTGCTTTGGTAGGTGTCTGTGGCAGCGTAAAATGTGATTAATTCGCAAAAATGTGTGAAGACCGCGTGTCATAAAAAAAGACTCTTTTTTTTAAATATTTAATTAAAAAAAGTGGTTTTATCATCCCCATGATATACACAGAAAAAGTAACAATAAATAAACTAATGCACACATAATAACATCGAAAGTAACATAACTGCATACAATAAGAGTAAATTTTACGACAAAAATAGGTATGTTGCAAAATCCTGGGATATGATTACCCTTATAAATAGGACAAAAATTACATTTCTCTAAACTGCCACTATATGTAAATAAAGTTTGTTTAGCATTTTGGCCTCTGGACAAAGTGGAGATAATAGAATAGTATTGCACATGCTTACTTTGTGATTATACAAAAATGTCATATATCCTTTGTACCTCGTTGCGAACACACTCCGTCGAAACATAGTGCACATTTTCTATAGTATCACACTCCGAGCAGTTAATGGGAATCTTATATTCCCATCAGAAATTGGAACTTATATGACAGGATGTACCGTGGCCGTAGTCTAAAAAGCGCTACAATAATCTTCCTGTTGATTTCATCGTTTTCAAACCGTGTGTAACGAGGAGGTTGACACTGAATGGTCTTGTACCATATTCCCTTACTATTTGTACACTTCTAAAAAATTCTCTCGCCATAACTGCCTACAATTTACTTTAACTTCAGGTAACACAACAACGTAAATGCTCACTGTGGAGCTCCAAGACTCGGGATGCTCTAAATTACTAGTCGCTCTGCACTCGTGGGGTGCGACGTTCTAGAATTGTTCTAAAATTCTCCCCGCTTTAGCACTAATTGCTTTGACAATTGCGGGGAGTGCGATAGCACCGTACGTAATAATATAGCTATACTATAGCTAGTGAAACGGATTTATTTATTTCTTCTCTGGGTATGAACTTACATTACCGAGCACGTGGTAAGTCAGCGCTTAAAATTGAAATTAACAATTTCATTTGTAATGGCGGAAATCAAACCCGTGGTACTCACGTGCTGTGAGATTTTCTGCGAGTGCTTATCACCTGAGCTATCATGGCTCGAAGCTTATCAAAGCAATAATAAACAAATGAATAAATATCGGTATAGCCCCAATACAACTTCTAGTCAACAAAGAAATGTGCACTGCTGGATCGAAGGGCTTCTCTCCAATAAAGTCTCTACCCACAAGGGTAGAGAATCTCTTCTCGCAGGCCTCTCTCCTCACAAGAGGAATCCTTTATAATTTTCCACGTACTCGAGGATGATAGAAATTAAACGTAATTTCAGGATATCTGAAGCTCGCAATACATTTTCCTATTTTAAAATTATGCGCAGAAATTGTGGAAGAAGCCTATGCTGGACTTTAGTAGTCTGTAACAATATTTTAGCTGAGTAGAGAAACATTTTTAAAAATTAATTATGCAATGGCTCCTTGAACTAAAAAGTTTTTGTCACAACGTCAGTGCTGCGATATTGAGTATAGAAAAATATATTGAAAAAAAAACTTGCAACAAAATAATTTATCGAATCGTACTCCAATTGAAAAAGAAAATCCAATTGCAATGTTGATACAAATACTTCCTGCTCTCGGTTGTAACTTGCAAGTAACCGATGCCAATAAAAATACAAAATTCTTAACTGCAGTGTAAAAATATTTCTTTTGTGGCAATCTTTATAAAGATTTCTAGTTTATAGCAGCTTACAAAGCAAAGCAAAATGTTTCAATATCGCCAATTGCCGTTAGTATAAAATTACATTTTTTATATAGAACATGGGTGACAAACGGGCATACAGTCTACAAGATGGTAAGTGGATGCTGTACGTCTATCCTCTATTAAGAATCAAACAGCCTTAGGGACTAAGCTAAGCCTAAGATGGACTAACTGGACTGACAGGTCCGTAGCGCAGTGGCTTAGCAATGAGTTGCAGCGCTAAGAGCCACGGGAATGATTTCCGCACGGAAGTATATGTATGGCCTAAAAATAATTTTTCTGGGTCTGGATGTTTGTCCTTGTGAAATCTACGTATGTAAACAGCTCCCACGATACAGGAGGAAATCCTAGTGTGGAGGTAACTTAAAAAAACATATGAAACATAATAGAATTAAGCTGCTATTTTACGCTGGTATTCCGTGAGAGCGTTTTCTTTCCCAGGTCGAGCCTTCGTGCTACAACCGTAATATAGTAGTAGTGGAATCTCTTAAACTGCCAAAGCCACAGACACAGTACCACACACACACACACACACACACACACATATGCGCGCGCACGCACGCACGCACGCACGCACGCACACACACACACACACACACACACACACACACACACACACACGCGCGCGCGCGCGCGCGTACACACACACACACGTACATACACGTACACGTTTGCACACACACGTACACGTACACACACGTACACTTACACACACACACACACACACACACACGTACACACACACGTACACACACACGTACACACACGTACACGTACACACACACGTACACACACACGTACACACGTACACACACACACGTACACACACACGTACACACACACACGTACACACACACACGTACACACACACACACACACACACGTACACACAAGTACACAAGTACACACACACACGTACACACACACGTACACACACACACACACGTACACACACACACACGTACACACACAAGTACACAAGTACACACACAAGTACAAAATACACAAGTACACAGTACACAGGCATTCAGCAAGTAAAAATCGCCAGTGGTCTAGGCACATTACCGCTAGGAGTCGAACTATATTAAGTTTTTAGTTTTCTTTTCTCTTATGCCGCCATAACACAGCGTGGTAGAAGAAGTAAGCGCTTAATCTGGGGGCACGGCAGTGCCCCCGCCAAGTCGAGCAAAAAAGCGGCACGGCCGTACCATCCTTTTCTCGAAGCAGTTTAGGCCATTTCCGAAACCCTATAACTTCGTTATGGATAAAACTAGAAGCCTGAATTTTTATTAACCAAGTAGGCATTGTATAAACTCGGTATATTTCAAATTTCATTGAATTTGATCTAGTACTTTAAGAATTATAACTAGTCAAAGTTTCTTCATTTTGTCACTCACTGATTGACCGAACATCAAAACTCTAAGGCACTTCTATCAGACATAAAAATATAAATAAAGGAAAAATTAAAATATTTTACAATTTTGGTCCAGTTTTCGAGATACACCAACTGCATAAATAACTTTGTAATCCTATATAAACATATAGTATTACAATGTTACATTTGCAGTGAATGAATCAGTGTATCTATATATTATGTATAATGGAATATTATGTGTTTTTCTAAAACACACAGCGTTTAGGTCACACAGAGGTCAGCGTGAAGAAGCTGTCTGTGAACCTCGTCTTTTAATCTAAATAAATGCATAAAAACCTTACCAGATTATCTATGGTCTGTGACTTTCGTCCAATCTCTCACCAGCTAGGGCGCCTGTCTTGCGCGCTGTCACTGTCAAGTGTCTATAGTCATAGCGTTTGTGAAACTCTTTGAGTAAACTTCGGTAATTTAAAAACTTTTAAAAAAAATATTAATTTACTTAATTCTACGTGAATTTGAGTTGAATTTACACACAGTGGTTTGAAATAGTTCTATATAGTAATTAAAATAGTATTGTATTGCCAAAATGAGTGCTAATTGCAGTGCTAGTGAAGTCGAACCTGTTGAGACTTGCTCTCAAGAAAATATTCCTGATGAATCTCCACAAGCCGTTGTATCCGAGGATAGTTCGTCAGATTCTTCAGACGAAGAAGGTATATCGTCTCCGCCGCCTAATAGTCGGCGACGGCGAAATTCGTCAAACATAGTTTGCAATGATCCTCGTATTGACACCCTTATTGCACAGGTGAGTTACTTAACACAATATATAGGCGAAATTACTCACCCAACTATTAAGCACATCAATACACCTAGCCATGACATACTCTATCTAAAAAATCCGGTGTCTACCACAGTTCCCAGCCTTAGTCTGGGAGAATTAAATACAGACTTTGATGACAACAAGATAATACCTGCAGCCGATAAGGAAAGACTAGCTTCATTAAACCGACTTCAACAATTTGATTCTGCAGCCTGGAAAGGTATTAGATACAAAAAGGCGTTACAAGCTTATGCTGCTACCCCAGGCTTTGTGGCACTAAAAATAAATGAAGAGCTATGTCATTTAAATACTGCCAAGGACTACCTAGCAACTACAGAACAGGTTCTAGCAGGTATAGCCAATGCCATACTTGAACAACGGCAGATGTTACAAATAGGTTTACAGACACTCATTAATTGGGCAGCAGACAGCCCATAAGAACTTAACCCAAATACCCTTTTTGACAAAATATCGAAAACATTTGGACCAGGTACACCTATATATAAAATTTCAGAACAAACAATGCAAATTGTGTGTGGTAAGAGGTCAGAGTGTATAGAGATTCGCCGTGATTATTTATTAAAAGAAATAACTAACACAAATTTAAAGGCTATGTTAAGGAATGTACCACCAAGTGCAGAACACTTGTTCAGCAGGGAAGCGTTGCTTCCTATTATTCAGTCCTTATCAGCTATTTCAACTTATTGTGCTAACATTGAAAAAATTTCATCAAATTTCTTTGTCCACCAAATTCTAAAGGCAATATCTGTGGCTAAACCAAAACCTAAGAAACCACCAATTTGGGATATTAAACTGCTTTTTAATTGGTTGAAGGAGACTCCTAGTACAAATTCATTTTTTGACATTTCAAGAAGGACTGCATTAATCTTACTTTTAGCATCTGGACGTAGAATTCATGACCTATCTCTGTTACATATCTCAAAAGATAAATTGATACAAAAGTATGATGAGGTAATATTTTGGCCAGAATATGGATCCAAGACAGATTCTTCTACTTACCAGCAATCTGGTTGGCATTTGTTGAAACATCCTGATGCAAATATTTGTCCAGTTAGACATGTTTATTTGTTAATTCAATCTTCACAAGTAAGAAGAGCGAAGGAAAACATAGATCAGTTGTTTATTTCAGTTACAGGCAAAATTAAACCCGCCTCAAGGACTATGATTTCTGGTTGGATTAGAACTATTTTTAAAGCAACAAACAAAGAAGCATCTCCAGGAAGTTTACGGTCAGCAGTAGCTTCCAGGGGTTGGCTTGAAAACAGACCGGTAGAGGAGATACTAGAAAGAGGAAACTGGCGCAGTGAAAAAACCTTTAAAAAATTCTATTGTCGTCCAGTTATTTTAGAAAATAAAGATAAATCTGATTTATTATCTTCTAATTTTTGTCCGGTTTAATTGAATTATTTTATAAGTTCCTATAATTAAATTAAGTTTTTGTTTTAAATATATCCTCATACTGTCAGGTTTAATAATGTTATTAAGTGTTGCTAGGCTTAATATTAATATATTTATAGTAATCTTGTGATTTTAGATTATGATTAGCTATGATGGTTGCTCAGAGATATAATTTGAATTATAATTAAAAGTAATTTTAATTTTTCACAGTTATATGATTTTATCCTAAGATGTTTCTTAAAAATTGTTATAACTATAATCCATGTGAAGTTTTTAATTATTAAATTGTTATCAGAATTATCACATAGCGTTTGTGTTTATATTTCATGATTTCATCAGCAGATATCAAACACGTCTTCACCTAAACGCTGTGTGTTTTAGAAAAACACATAATATAAATGTTTTGCATTACAACAAAACATGTATTATGTGTTGAATAAAACACACAGCGTTGCAGTATAAAACTTGCTGGTGGTGAAGACGCTATGACCATAGACACTTGACAGTGACAGCGCGCAAGACAGGCGCCCTAGCTGGTGAGAGATTGGACGAAAGTCACAGACCATAGATAATCTGGTAAGGTTTTTATGCATTTATTTAGATTAAAAGACGAGGTTCACAGACAGCTTCTTCACCTAAACGCTGTGTGTTTTATTCAACATATAATAAATGTTTTGTTGTAATGCAAAACATTTATAATAGGTGTAAATAGCTACCTAGATATAACTATCTTTAAAAAGAAATGAGATGCCATCAAAAACCTAAGTTGTAAAAAAATCCAAGTCTCGCAACTCAGTTCTTCTACCGTAAAAAGTTGTGAGATTCATGTAATACCAAGTCGGTTAATTTAATCAGTCCATAGATTGATACATAAATTGACTTGGCAATCGCAATAATCAATCTAATTTAATATAATATGTATTAAACATAATACTAATTTTTATCTACAATACTAAAAACTATAATAATAATAATAAAAAAAAAACTAAAACTAGAAACTTAAATATCATATAGTCCTACTCCCCGCGGTATCGTGCTAAGAAAGCTGGCTGCGTTTCCCCGCTGAATGGCTATACTTAGCCTTTGAGCAAGGAAAGAACCAGCTCTCTTATCACCAGCAGCAACGACCAGCCGCGGATGGAGTTCCTTTAGGAACTTCACCGCACGTGGACCCCACGGACCGATAGTCACTACAGCAAATGGCACAAATATGTAGTCATCTCTCAGAGACTCATATTGGCGCCACTTACTCAGTTCAGCTGCCTCTGATGCCGCCCCGGCCCTAAACGAGGTACCCCTGAGATGAGAGATCGCCAGAGTGTCTACGCAAGTAGCATCCCACACTAGGGCATTACCTCTCTCCCAAGGGACCAATGTCATACCGTTGGGTCTCCTGCCATCGTCTCTAAATATTCCACAAGGCTCTAAAACCGAGGGAACATTTATAGAGACAAGAGCCCTTCTGATGACATCGTTCAAAGAACTGTGTCGTGAAAATCTACCAGCACTTTTCTTACATGAAAGTCCGTGGAGCCCAAACTTGTCGACGCTGCTACCACAGGGACACTGATGGGGTTGACAAATCGCCGCTCCTAGTCGGATTCCTACGGCAATGCGTAAGCTTTCCGCATCAAGTAATGTGCCGAGATTACTTGATGGTAAAGCGTGTAACCAGTGATTAGATTCCTTAGTCGAAACAGCTAGAAGGCGTGCCTTATCTAGGTCACTTATATATGTATTACTTGCGAGATATATTGTGTTTTCATGCGGTTGCCATGTCAATCTATGTATCAATCTATGGACTGAATAAATTAACCGACTTGGTATTACATGGATCTCACAACCTTTTACGGTAGAAGAACTGAGTTGCGAGACTTGGCTTTTTTTACAACTTATGTTTTTGATGGCATATACGATTAACAATGACAGTAGTCCCGTCGGGAAACAAACCCGGTTGCTTCTTTGAAAAGAAAATGTAGGTAAGCACGATTCCCTACGCTAAAATTTTACGTTTCTTCACGTTAGCCATTAAAAAATCTTCTGAAATCGAGTGTCAAGCATGGCATATTATCATTTTTATTCGATATTGATTATATTATATATATAATACTTACTGAAAGTCATTTAAGATTTAACACTGGTTGGGAAAAATAACAGACTGGTTTAAGTTTTTATTTATCAATTCAAATATTACCATAACATTATACTTGTAAAGCTAAATATCAGATGAATTAATATTTGTCCAATATAAGGTATGGGACAAAAATTTAAGTTCAGTCCAATTATAAATGTAATATCAATAGAACGTAAAAAAACGCTTTTTAATATTTTGAGTTAGATTTTTATTTATATCATTTGTTTTTTTTTTCATTCATTCATTCATTGCAGCCCGTCACACGTACACTGCTGAACATCCTCCCCCAAGGAATGCCACTGAGCATGGTCTCGAGCCACCTGCATCCATCGACTTCCTACACGTCTTACCAGATCGTCACTCCATCTAGCAGGGGGACGCCCTACACTTCACCTGCCGGTACGAGGCTGCCACTCAAGAACCTTTCTTTCCCAATAAATCGTATTTGCTTTACAAAATTCTATATATTAATAATTGACCAAGTAATGAGATTACTTGTATGGAAGTTAAGAATATTTATTATGCCCTAAATAAATTATGAGATTGATCGGTTACATCAGGCTGGCAACACTCCAAAATAGATGTAGACGGAGAATAAAAAATATTCTGATAAAATTGATCATTGACAATAATAAATTATAATTAATAGAATTAGGCGTTACTTTGCGAAAATCCATTATATAAAAGATTTTAGAAAAATTTACTTCGCAAATATCCGCGTTATAAATCGCGGATATTTGCGAAGTAAATTTTTCTAAAAGCTTTTTAAATAATAAATTAGTCTAATACCAATCATATCGCCAAATATCATAAGGAATATATTAACCGGAAGAAACATGGTGAAAAGGATGTAAGGACGAAAGAAAAAGGGCTAAGCGCTCGTTGTAAATATAACAGAACGTGAGCAACCTGGGTCCAATTGCCACTAGCACCAATGAAATTGTTAATTGCAATTTAATTACCAATTTACCACTTGCTTGGCGGTTAAGTAAAACAGTATAAAAGAAGAAAACCATCAAGATCATACCTGGTCACTTTTGTACGTGAAGGAGCCACACAACAGCTATCATTATGGTTGCAGTAGGATTGTGTTAGCTCGACCGGTGAATGACCACGCTTGCACAGAATACCGACGTGAAATGATAGCTTGCAATGCTGTACAGTGTTTCGTACGGTGAGTGACGACAAGCGAAACTCCTTTAACTGGTAATGAACTATTCCATCTGAGACCTCAAGTATAATAACCCATCTGCATTTTAAAATGTAATTAAATATCAACGTGGTTGTCCATAGGTCTCAGCATCACTAATGATTAGATGGAAAGTGACTTTGTTTATCAACCTAAATTATTTTTTTTAAAACCACACTGCCGCTTATCGCTTTCCGGTCTTCGTCAATTTACCTATATTCCCTACGCGCAAGTTTTTATCGCGGTCCCGTCGTTCTTTGAAACTAGAAACGAATATCCGAAGATACGTAAAAAGGCTTTATGTGGGCTTTTTATTTTAGATAAGGGTGACATACGAGCACACAGTCTACCTGATAGTAAGTGGTTACTATCCTCGATTACGAATCAAAATGCAGATGTGTTGTCACTCATAAGGACTAACATGGAATGCCTCGTTTCTAGTAAAAGGGCGGCACTGAAAATTTCGGGAATCAAGGAAGTGACACAACATTACTATTTAAAAATATATGTATTGCTTTTCGAAGTATTCTCCGCAAAATTTGACATATTTTTCCATACGATGGAACCAATTATTGAAGGAACCATTCCATTCGGAAGTTGGGGTCTCCAAAATGGCCGTTTTGTAGGCGTCCACAGCTTCTTCAGGTGATGAAAATCTCTGTCCACGCAATTTATTCTTTATTTTAGGGAAAGTATAGAAATCATTAGGGCTAAGGTCGGGGCTGTACGGCGGATGGTCTAATAATTCTATGTTTTCTTGCTCTAAAACTCTTTTGGTCTGTGTGCGGTGTGAGAACTCGCATTGTCGTGATGGAGGATGATGCGACGGTTGCAGTTCTCTTTACGGAGTTCAGAAACGACCTGTGGCAAACAAATGCTAGCATACTATTCTGCATTAACCGTTCTTTGTCCCTCAAGAGGAATAGTCATAACATGGCCGGTTTTGGAGAAAAACGTGGCCACCATTTTTTTTGCAACACTCAGTGAACGTACAATTTTTGTTGGCTTTAACTCATTTTCGAACACCCAAACTCGTGACTGGTTTTTTGTTTCGGGTTCGTACGCATATATCCAGGATTTGTCACCTGATACAATGTTGTATACGGCATTTGAGGATCCTGTGTGGAATCTTTCGAGAGTTCTGAAGCACCAAGTAACGCGAGCCGCTTTTTGCTCTTCACCGAGCGAATGCGGTATCCATCGGGAAAACAACTTTTTTACACTTAATTGTTCATGCAAGATTATTTGTATTTGACTCATGCCAATGCCTAAAGTTGCCTAAATTTCGCGGTATGTCACATGTCGATCTTCCTCAATCAGCTTACGCACAGCATCAACGTTTTCTTGTGTGACTGCAGTTTCTGGACGACCTTGACGGGGATCATCACTGAACTTGACACGTCTACGTTGAAATTCAGAAAACCAGCGATAAATTGTGGTTTTGGATGGGGCTTTATCACCGAATGCATAAATCATCCGGTCAACACACTATTTTTGTGTTAAACCACTTCGAATGTCATAATAAATCGTCGCTCTTGAATTTTCTCGAGTCAATAATCATTATACGAAACTAGTTACTTATTTTTTATAGAATAATATAATTAAGAAGAAAGGACAGTAAATCAAAATTATATCTATATCAGTAATAAGTAATCAAATAAAGGCCTTATAGAGCACTAATAATAGTAATGAATGAATATAAGAACCGTATATTTTCGCGATAAATAACTCGAGCGCTGTTTAAATTTAAGCACTTCTAAATTTAGAATACTTCTTTCCGGCGACTTCCTTCCGATCTTAACGCTGTCCGCTACCATAAGCCGGCCCTGCTCTTTTTAACCGAGACTCCGGTGACCTCTCCGGCTGATACTTCATATATCTCCTCCAAATTAGAACACACCTTTGTGCCTCGGGTTGGAGTTTGCGTATACGTCAGAGAGGACTTCCTTGCTGATCGAAGCACCAAGGTCGCAGTAGATGGTGCATGCTCTGATATTAGGCCTAATAACGCTGGTATTCCACAAGGTTGCGTGCTATCACCAACGCTGTTTCTTTTGCATATTAATGATATGTTGCAAGCTGATAAAATTTATTGCTATGCAGACGCCGGCACTGGTGATGCCTTATATACCGGCCGTACTAATATTTCTCGGGAAAACGTCGCTGAGTACCGGGACAAATTTGTGTCTGAAGTCGAGTATTTGCTGAACAAAGTCTCGGATTGGGGGCGACTAATTCTAATTCAGTTCCATCCCCAGAAGACACAAGTTTGCGCGTTTACCGCTAAAAATAACTCCTTTGTCGTATCTTCTCAGTTTCAAGGCACTCCCCTTGCTGCCTCACCTAGCATTGGAATCCTCATCTTTGACATATCGAATAGTGTGCACTTTCGTGGTCACTTGAAAGGGAAGGCCAAATTGGCCTCTAAATAGCTTAGCGTGCTCAGCAAAGCAAAACAGTATTTCATGCCGGCACATCACTTGCAACTTTACAAAGCGCAAGTTCGGCCTCACATGGAATACTGTTCTCATCTCTGCGCCGGGGCACCCCAGTGCTAGCTCCTGCCACTTGACCGTATCTAGCGCAAAGTGGTTCGAAACGTCGACGACCGAGTTCTTTCTTATCTGTTTAATACACTGGCGCTGCGTAGGGATATTGCATCCCTTTGCATTTTCTATCGAGTCTACCACGGGGAGTGCTCTGAGAAATTATTCGGATTAATCCCAGCCGCCAAATTTTACAAACGCACATCGCGTCAAAATTCACGATAGCATCGGCAATTCCCCTGCTTTTGCGGTTGCTCATGGGCGGCGGTAGTCACTTACCGTCAGGTGAGCCGCATGCTCGTTTTTTTTTTTTTATAGGATAAGGGTGAAAAACGAGCACACAGTCCACCCGATGGCAAGCGGTTGCTGCGGCCCATAGACATCTACATCTATCCTCTGTTACAGATCAAAAGGCAGATGCGTTTTCACCCGTGAGGACCAGGATGGAATGCCTCATTTCCAGTAAAAAGGGCCTCCGGCCACCTGCACTCACCAAGCGAAACGCAGAGGTAAATCTCTACTTCACGCTGGTATTCGTTTACCCCTGGCTGGTTTTAATTTGTTTTTTTTTTTATAAAAATATATACACACATTGCAACCAAATAGACCTTTCTTCAATTTTATACAAACATAATACGATGAAACTTTTTCCCCGACCTATTACGTAGTTCGTATAGTGGCGATGTAAGAGAATCAACATTCCACTTTGTCCCGTGAGTGTCGTATGAGGTAACTAGTATCTTTTAGTAGTAGGTGGAAATACTTCTTTTCTGCTTAGCACTTTGTCTGGTCTGCCACCAAGAAGCAGTACGTGTATTGTTGTGTTCCTGTCTGTAGTTAATAGTATAGCCTCTTCTATAAAAAAATCCATCTAAGTCCACACATACAACACCCACGGGACGAGATATGATGCTTTATTGTAGAGGTGCCACTCAGCGCAGTCTTCGGGTTCACACATAACTATATGCGTACTTCGGCGCTCCATGTAGTCGGTGCCGTCCCGCACTAAGCTTGCCTAGGCGCGGTCTGCACTCAGCTGATAGTCCGCCGAATCCAACGGACACCGCTACATCGAGTCAAAGTTTTTGGTACTAAAAAGTAAGTATGTTGCTTCATTTAACTTGTTTTTAGTATTTTATTTTAAAAATAAATATAGGTAATTGAATTGTAGATTGAGTTTGTGCAAATACTTGCCTTGCATTTGCGTAATAATTGAGCCGCAAAAGCTTTTATATTGTTGTTACTTGAAATGTTATATTTTTTAATAAATAATACTAGTAACGACCAGGTAAGACATGCAGGACCATGCTTTGTGGCGTTCTTTGTGGGAGGTACATGTTCAGCAGGGGACTTGTGATGGGCTGTAATGATGATGATGAATGAATAATATGTTAAGATTTAAACGTTGTGAGAATTCCTTAAAATGACTGATAGAATTAAAAATTTCATTAATTTTCAAAAAGGATTTGTTAGTACTGTCTTCTTATTTATTTTTTAATTTTCACAATTACAATTTATAATACCGACAGGCACTTAGTAGCTCTTTTAATACCGAAATGTTACGAAAGAGCCAAAATACAATTTTTTTTTAAATAAATATTTCGTTGATTTTTCGTATGCCCACTTTAATAAATAAATAATAATTGAAGCAAAAAAAGACATAATTTCTTTCATTAAAAGTATGTTTTTTTGGCTCCGTTCAGTAAATTGGCTCTTTCATGCCACTTCTATCCTACTCCACCTGTTATCACTACTACGACAGTACAACATACATATGTAACCACCGCATTGAAATTTCAGTTTAATAGATACAGAATGCTATGTTAGTATTAATCTTGGCTCTCCAGCGCATTCCTTCGCTATAAACTTTGTCCACCAGAAAAACTACGAGTATAGCTAGCTAGAAACTTTGAGCTTTTGGAATAGCCATTTCGTCTATGTCCACGTTTTAACACCGTAAGAAAACACAGGCATAACGCGTCTATTGAAGACTTGTCTTCAATAGACGCGTTCAAGTGTATATATTTTAATTTATTTCTGTCGCCTAGCAGAAGTGCGTGCTCTTTTTTCGGTCTGAAGGCTGTACAATTACAGAATGTGAGGCTATCCAACTTATCGCAATACACCTGGTAGCCTTCTTTGTTTTAAATTGGTTACAGGTACCAATGGGCTGCGGTAGCAACTGATGGACTATAAATTAGTTTTTCACTTTAGTTTTATGAAAAATGACCAACCAGTACGAAACACTGTACAGAATAGACCAAATTATCAAGAAGAATACAAAAGCGCAAGTAATGTACTTACACGCACATATATACACACAGACTTGTCAATCAACCACAGGTTCTGGATCTGCTGTGATTCAACGAAGAGAATGATAAAAAGCAGGCTTTGTGTACTGGCGTATATTACGTGAAGAGAAAGAGGTGAATTTCCTTCTTCTGGAAAGGGATCGCAAAAAGGAACTGGTGTTGATGGAGCTACCAATTTTCGGCCTATTTGGCCTTTGGGTTATAATCGTTTCGAGTTTCACATAAACCGCCCTTGATACCCGCGAGACAGGTATGTGTAGGCGTTGTCCCATGATATATAGATATGTTGTGATCGTATCCCTATCCTTATTGTATTTTTTTAAATAATCGTTATATCCAAAGCTAGGTTGGAGTGGCTGAAGTAGTCACAATAGTAATATAAACTCTCCAGTATTATAATTCTAACGATACATTACCCATTCTATACATTTCATCCTATAAAGTCCACAGCTGAACATAGGCTTAAGGCATAAGTTGCGGCAAGGAGGCCATGACTCCTTGACGCTATTTATGCCACTCTTGGTTGTTACCTGCTGGTGTGTTTTCCACTTTCACCTCTTCCGAGTCCCACGGGACAATATGAGGTAGCGGATATTCATAAACCGCCACAACGTGGTCATTTCTTTAAGGATACAAATATATCTTACAATACAAGGATCTTTTAACATAATATTATAATTGAGAATGTAATAAATACAACGGTAACAAACATAATACTGGAATTAAGCTTGAAACTCGTCACGTAACAACTTAAGTTCCATTACGTGCTCCTACATACAGCCGTTAACAAAATAAAACGGAACTATTCAGTGGGGATAAGATATTATGTCCTCACTCAACACATCCAGATAGTAAATATAATACGTTGTTAGAAATTACTCTCGAAATAATTTAAATAAAGAAAATTATTTATACGTGGTAGAGCCACGCTGCAGTAATATACATTATAGTTGCAGCACGAATGGGTCGGCTCGACCGGGGAAGGACCACACTCTCACAGAATACCAGAGTAAAATAGAAGCTTAATGCTACCGTGTTCCGTACGGTGAGTGTAGAGAACCGGAGACCTTTTTTACTGGAAACGAGGCATTCCATGTTAGTCTTTAAACAATATGAGAAATACTTAAACTTACTGTCCACTAAATGACAAAAGAAAGAGACAGATATATATGCATATATATAATTGTTACTTAACCGGTTCATTGCGGATGGCACGTCAGGCGTGCCATCGATTAATTTTGTGTGTGGCGTATGACACACTAGTCGTGTCCTTTTAGAAATCGTTATAACTCGCTCTAATTGCGTTTTTGGAAAATTTATCCAGAACAACATATTCATTATTTTTCAAGTAGTTCGGCTTTGTTTCTGGATATTTTGAATATTTAAAATTTTTAGGGTTTGACAACCTTTTTTTAAATTGTACATGGTACTCTTTTTACTTTGTGGGTTTTCAATCATGTTGTGGTAAAATAGTCTAATAAGTAACAAATAATAGCACTCATTGCGATAGCTCACAAACTCAAGTTGTAAATAAATTTCTGGAAAACAAGTCTCCTGTTAAAAAAACAATGCGTTTGTCTTATTGTTTAATTTTGCTTAAAATGGTTGAACTGCCGTCTCATTACTATCATATGGCCGAATAGACCTTCGAGGTACCATGTGCTCTTGTGATATGGAATAAGGTTTATTTTTGCTTAAAACAGTTTGAAACCGTTCATGCATAAAAAAGATCGCTTATAAATAGTATTTTGTCAATCCGCCGCCGTATAGCGACGGCGTTTGTTTCCTCTTGAAAACAGTTGTTTTGCTATTCTTACTAATTAGACGTTTTCAAATCGACTTTATTTTTGCATTTCTATAAAATTAAATAATATTTAACATTTGTAAGTTGTTGTTGTTTAATGAATCATAAACCTTATTTTTTTCCAAATTATAGTTCTTGATTGTTTGATATTTACAAATATTATTATTGGGTGAAAATTTTATTTAATAAAAACCAAGGTTTTCCAGGGTGATTTTGCTGTACCTACTTATATAAATGATTTTTTTTATAAAACAAAAAATAGTACTAAATGTTTGTAATCTCTGCATAAAAAAGTCACGCTCTCAATTTCAAAGAAAATACCTAGAAAAACACGTAGTTACCCACTAAAAACAAGTATCCTTCCGTTTGTAACTGATGTTTGATGTCAACTAAACTTAATTAGGTCTAAACAAGTGAAAAAAGCATAAAAAAGATAATTACTTTTACACATGGCTGATGGCACAAAAGGCGTGTCATCAACGTGTCATGGAATATTTGTTCGCTGCCACAGCTAAAAGTTGTCGAAAATTGGTGCCGCAACAAATCGGTTAGTATAAATAAGCGATATTTAACGACTATGAGGTATACATGTAAAATACATACATGTATCTTTTTTATATTTGTCATGTGTGTTAGGAGCTTGCACAGTAATGTAAACAAGCGACAGTCGCTTTATTTTCTTGCACATGTTCAGTAAATTGCAAACTCGAAACAACTGCGTTTAATTATTTCCGTATCGGAAAATAATTAAGCGCTTTTGTGCTCTGTTTTACACTAGTTCTACGGAAAAGTAATTACGAGGTATATATTATAGAATTTGATTTTAATGCTACATATTCGTGACTAAAAATTATATACAGCCATTATTCTAACATCTGTTAATATCCTAGATAAATACTATGGCGACATTTTAAGTATAAGGTTCTCAATCGTGTTTATATTCTGCTATTTAAAGGTTTTCTTATTCATTTATCATTCATCATCAAATTCTACTGCCAACACGAAAACACTTATTTTTCATAGGATCTTATTTTATTTGGCCTAAACTAACGCTTATTTACTCTTTATAAAATAATATTAGTCACGAACAGCTGCAACAATAATCAAATTATACCGTGTAGTGACGGTGTAAAAATGTCCACTACCCCATACCGTCTCATGGGTGTCGAAAGAGGGAACAAATCAGGAGATGGGCAGCAGCGTCTTCCTTATACTGACTAAACTTAAAAACTGACATTGCCAACCCGTTTGGCGGAGGCCTATCTTTAACATTGGACATTAATAGGCTGTAACGGTAAGGGTAATAATCAACTTCAACTTAATTCATATTGAATACAATTCATCTCCCCCATAGATAGGGAATTTTGCTATAGTTGCCAAGTCTAGCAGGCGGATTGGCAACCAAACGTTCTTATTTTCGAGTTGTTATGAAGAAGAGGCTGCTGTCCATCTCTTGGCTTGTTGTAAAAGTTTGCTACTGAGCACTCATTTACTACGCAATCGGCAGTGAAGGAAAAAAATGTGAGGAAATCTGCTGATCTGTGTTATTAGACGTATACCATAGACTGTTACTTTACTTTTTACTTTTAAACATTTTCTACTTTTGAAAATGCAGTTCTTTTAGTTGTAGGGTACTTACCATACTCACGTTTCCATCCACATCATCTAGATGCACGGTGTTCCACTATTGTGCAATTTACGAGGAAGTTTCTGCCTAGCACGACATCTTTGTGGAGTTGTTTACCACCGGCGTTTTTCCGGACCGATATGACTTAGGAACCTTCAAGAAACAAGTTTACCCCCGTGTAAAAGGCCGACAGCGCACCTGAAATTCGCTTAGTGTTACAGTTGTTCATGAGCGGCGGTCGACATTTATCATCAGATGAGTCGCATACTCGTTTGTCCCTCTTCTGTAAAAAAAATTTACTGCTGTTTACTGTACTGTTAACCCTAGTTAAATAGAAAGCAGTACAAAGGATTACACAAAAGTAATTTGTTACTTGTCCTCTGATGTGTTTATTCCCCTAGACCGCTAAAGCAATCTCGGGGCTGAACAAAATGATACTCCAGTGCTGACTGACGCTAATAATGCACCATTTCCTAGGTTTTAGAATAAATTCCCAACAGAAATATAAATTAATTAGAAACCAAAAAGAGGAAATAACATATTTAAAGTTCCCGTTATGGTTTCTGTCAAAGCATATAAGTAACGTTTACGGATTACGCTTCAAATGTTACTTTTATATTTCAAAGCTAGTAAAATAAATATGAGCAATTTTAAAAATGTTTTTATAAAATAAAAAGTTCTCAATCCTTAATATTTCAGGTACAGGGCTGTTTGAAACCAAGCTGGTGTAAATTTTAATAAATGTTTTATATAAGTCTTTAGAAAATTCTATATGAGCGGCTTATGATCCGTTCTACCGTAGTTTTCTATTTTATAGCATACTTGAAAAATAACGCTAGAACAAATATTCTTTACGATACAGACATATATCTACCACTGCCATGTTTTGGTTATTATTTAATTATATAATTGGTTTAGAATTCCCTAGCCGATGTTTTCAATTAATAAACGCTTGACAAATATTTATAAACATCTGAGTATGTGGCTTTAGAAAATTCATATATAATATACTTTTTAATATATATTTTCTACAATAGATTTAACAGCATACAGGCAACTGAACAGATAGATCTCTAAATGCATGCGGCGGGAATTACGCAACTCCAATACAGCTTGTATTGAAGAAGCGATCGAGCGGAACCAAGGCTCCAAAGTCTTTGCCAGAGATCTGTCTGCCAGAAAGACCCAACTGTCAAAGCTGAAGACCGAATGTGGCAGCATTGTTTCCGGGAACCTTGAGATTTTGAGTGAGTTTTAGAGAGTTTCTATGGGCAGCTGTACACGTCATCGTTGGAGCCACACGCAAGTGTGAGTAACGATCCAACAGCAAGTCTTACCCGACACTATTCCGAAGATATCCCGGACGTCATTTTGAGCGAGATTAGAATAGCTCTCCAGCACCTTAAAAACGGCAAGTCCCCGGGCGAGGATGGAATTACAGCGAAGCTTCTGAAAGCGGGTAGAAAACTAGTATTTGAAATCCGACAACGCTCTCTTGAAGAACTACAGACCGATTTCTCTTCTGAGCCGCGTCTACGTGCTGTTTTTGAGACTCATTACGAATTGTCTCGCACGCAGACTTGACGACTTCCAGCCTCCCGAACAAGCCGGTTTCCGAAAAGGCTTTAGTACCATGGACCACATACATACCCTTCGGCAAATTGTACAGAAGACAGAGGAGTATAATCTACCACTTTGCCTTGCGTATGTAGACTATAAGAAAGCCTTTGATTTCGTCGAAATTTGGGCGGTGCTGCAGTCCCTTCAGCGGTGCCAAGTTTATTCTCGGTATATCGAAGTGCTACCAGAGCTACCCGAGTACAGAATCAGAGTACGAAACCTATCCAACTGCAGAGAGGTGTAAGACAGGGTGACGTTATATCCCCGAAACTCTTCGCCGCTGCTTTGAAAGACGTTTTCAAGCTACTGGACTGGAAAGAATGCGGTATTAACATCAATGGCGAGTACATCACTCACCTTCGATTTGCCGACGATATAGTCCTTATGGCAGAATCGCTGGTGGACCTAAGCACTATGCTCAATGACCTCAATAGTGTCTCTCAATGGATAGATCTTAAGATTAACATGGAGAAAACAAAAATCATGTCACACCTATGCCGGTAGTTGTTGGGAACACTAAGCTCAAAGTTGATGACGAGTATGTTTACCTGGAACAAATAGTCCGACTAGGTAAGTCCAACTTCGAACGAGAGGTCAATCGACGGATTCAACTCGGCTGGGCAGCGTTCGGGAAAATACGACACATTTTCTCGTTAGACATACCTCAAATCCTTAAAACGAAATTGTACAACCAGTGCGTGTTGCGAGTGATGACTTACGGATCTGAGACATGGTCCTTCACTGCTGGCCGTATGAGGAAGCTTAAGATCGCTCAACGAGCTATGAAGAGGGCTATGCTCGGAGTTTCTCTGCGTGATAAACTTAAAAATGAGTATATCCGCAGTAGAACCAGAGTAACCGACATAGCGCAACGCTTTAGTATACTGAAGTGGCAGTGGGCCGGCCATATAGCTCGAGAACCGACAAACGATGGGGAAGAAAGGTTCCCGAGTGGCAGCCTCGTACCGGTAGGCGAAGTGTAGGGCGACCGCCTACTAGATGGAGTTACGACCTGGTAAGACATGCAGGAAGTCGATGGATGCAGGCTTTACGTGTTAGAGCCATGCTGCAGCTATATTACTGGTATAGTTGTAGCACGAATGGGTCGGCTCGACCGGAGAAGGACCACGCTCTCACAGAATACCAGCGTAAAATAGCAGTTAAATGCTGCTGTTTTTCGTATTGTGAGTGTAGAGAACCGGAGACACTTTTAACTGAAAAAGAGGCATTCCATCTTAGTCCTCAAAGGTGACAACGCATCTGCGTTATGATTCGTAATAGAGGATAGATGCAGATGTCTATGGGCCACAGCAACCACTTACCATCAGGTGAACTGTGTGCTCGTTTGTCACCCTTATCTTATAAAAAAAATACAAGTGGCTCAGGACCGTGCTTTGTGGCATTCCTTGGGGGAGGCCTATGTTCAGCAGTGGATTTATGAAAGGCTATACTAATGATGATGAATTTACAATCATCTGATTTAAGTTGTTTTTATGCTTAATTGTTAAATATTATTCACATTAATCAATTAAAGGAATCGATTTCCTATTTTATTCGTGACAAAAACTTATTTTCAAGATTTCTCGTATTCCAGATTGTGGATTGGACAATTCTTTTATATTTTGAAATAGAAAAATATAACGCTTTTTCAAACCACATTACAATTTTTACAATTCAGCCCAGAAATTCCCGTCTCCTTCATGACACTTACGTTTTCATGTCGTTATCAAATAAAACTATAGATATCGAATATAACAGCGCCCCCCAGCTGACGTAAATGGAACTGTTTTATATCACACATATTCACAATAAAACTTATGTAGTAGGAGCCATCATGTTATCAAACCAATGATTTTCATATTTTGCTTAGTGGCGGCTCATATTATTAGAGCCATTTACTAAAATAATCTATTTGGCATTTTAATCAATATATATTGTATTGAAACTATATCTGCTAAGTTGATATTTTGTTATTATGAATTTATGGATATGTGCAGATTATTAATTTTTAACTGGCAACACTGAGGGTGCATAATGTGTCACATGGTCGCCATTTTGTTGTAACACAGTCAGTCGACACTTATCAGTCTCGTTGTTCGGGTGAGTAGTTTTGAGATTATTTATGCATTTTTATCGATTTTTTGTAGTGTTGGTGTGTTTTAACTATGTTTGTCCATATGCATATGCTAAGCTTGCTTAAAATATGTTTGTTGCTAAAAAAATCATTTTCATATAAATATTGTTATTTTATTTGCAGGATATATATTTTTAATCGTTTGAAAAGCGAAAGATCTGTCTCAAAGAAAAATTTAGAAATTAAAACTTTATTGCATACTGGGCATTCCCAAAGGAAGATTTCATCGATTGCCAATGTTTGGAGGGCATCAGTTGACCGAATAAAAAAAACTTGACACAAATGTTGAGCTAACACCGATACGTACGAAAAACTGTGGGCGAAAGAAAATTACCACGTCACGTGATGAAAGAAAAATCAAGGATATCTGTGTTGAAAACAGGAAAGCACCTCGGAAGATTCTTACGAAGAAGGTACAGGACGCTGAAATCAACATTTCCCTAGCAACAATTCGTCGACGCATGAAAGACTTGGGGTTCATTTGTCGTCGACCGGCTAAAAAACCTCTCCTTACACATGCTATGACGTCAATGTGTTTAAAATGGGTAAAAGAACACCAGAACTGGACTGCCGAAGATTGGAATAAGGCAGGTGAATAATCCTTGAAGCTGCTGGAAGTAAAAAGCGAGGTCAACATTAATTTAAATTAAATTTAAATGTTCATTTCTGTGCACTAAAAAAGTAATAAATATTTCAGGTTTGTTTTTCTTATGAATCGTAAGTGCAAATTTTATCGGACAAAGCTGAATTTGTAAGAAGGATGGGTGAGAAATTCAAAGAAGATTGCATAATCAAGAGAGTGAAGCACACAATCAGCATCATGGTATGGTCCATAATAAGCAGCAAAGGCACTGGTAGTCTATACATGTGTGGAGGGAACGATGCGGCAGGATAAATATATCCAAGTCCTTGAGACAAAGGTGCTGCCCCAGGTCAAGGAGTGGTTTCCGAACGGCAAATTCATGCATGATTCTGCTCCTTACCATAAAACAGAAAAGGTCACTAAATTGCTAAATGCCCAGAAAGTAAAGGTTCTTGACTGGCCTGGGAATTAGCCGGACCTCAATCACATAGAGAACCTCTGAGAGTTGATGAAACGAAAAGTTTCCAGAGAACTCGTCACTAATAAACGCCAACTGATCGAGCGTTTGATAGATGTTTGGCACAGAAGTGAATCAATTAAGATAAACTGCCCAAAATGTATCGAAAGTATGCTCAGAAAAATTCAGGCGCTTATAGAAGCCAAAGGCGGTGTCACTAAATATTGATTTAATTTGTATTTTTATATTTATTGCACTTATTCAATACATAAGTTCCGTTTTTAATAAGTTTGATTTTATTTCTACCTAAACTAATATAAATCTAATTTTTTACTGTGGCTCTAATAATATGAGCCCCGACAGTATGTTATTGTCCTCTGTTCAGACATTGCATGCTACCTACCTAGAGGGATGCACAAGTATTACATTATATTATATTACTAGCTGACCAGGCAGACGTTGTTCTGCCCTTTCTGACGAACATGTGTCCTAAAAAAATCAGTAAAAACACAATAAAACAAATTGAGCGTCACTTATCGGGATAAAAACTATCCTATCTCTCAAGTTGGACCAAACTGCACAGTGCACACATTGTGAAACATTTCATTGAAATCAGTTCAGTAGTTTAGGAGTTCATCGCGGACAAACAATGTAACACGTAATTTTTATATATAAAGATTACTAAGCACATGTAAGGTTGCAAGAGGCCGGTATTCAGAGACAATTTAAAGCTTAAACGAAAACTCCACAATGTCAAAATTCTTGCCTTTGACATATTTTTTTAATAAAAATTGAAGTGGCAAATGTACACACAGACCACTTGATGTTAAATCGCTACTGTAGACCATGGATACCTGCTACCAATATCGAAAGAAAGAAGGACACAGATATCACCTGCGGGTATTAATATAGATTGCCTCTCGGCCTGTAACTACACACATTATACACACTATTAACAACAGACCGGAACACAGCAATGCTGCACTGCTTCTTGGCGGCAGACCAGACGATGCGCTTAGTCGAAAAGAAGTATTTCCACCTATAACTACAAGACACTAGTTACCTCATACGATACCCACGGGACAAAATGGAATATTGAATCGCCACCATACGAACTACGTAATAGGTCAGGGGAAAAGCTTCATCGTATTCTGTTTGTATAAAATTGAAGAAAAATCTCTTTGGTTGCTCTTTCTGTATCTGGCTGGATTTAATTTTTTTATAATAAAAAGCCAGCCAGGGGCAAAAGAGCATACGACTCACTTGACGGTGACTACCGCCGCCCATGAACAACTCTAACGAAGTCCGGAAAAATCGCCGGTGGTAAGCTATTCCACAGAGAGGCCGTACTCGGAAGAAAACTCCTAGTGAATCGTACAGTGGTGGACCGCCATGCTTCCAGATGGTGTGGATGGTATCGGGAGTTATGCCGCGATGTTCGGTCGTAAAATTTGAGGGCTGGGATTAATCAGATTAATTCCTCAGATCCCGTGGTAAATGCGAAATAAAGTGCAAAGGGATGCAACATCTCTTCGTAGCTCCAGTGAATCGAGCCGATCGGAAAGGACTCGTTCGTTGACGAGCCGAGCCGCTCTATTAATATTAATACATAGAAGACATTAAGAAAAATACAAATAAAAATTAAAAAAAAAACACTCTCCTGTCATTTTGTATTGTTTTTCTGTCTGCTAAATGACTGAATCTAACGAAGAAGCTTTCTGAAATTTTATTACAAAAAAGGGAAAAATGCAACTCAAGCTGCGAAAAGAATTTGTGACGTGTATGAACCAAATTCAATGTTAGTAAGGGTAGCTCAAAGATGGTTCCAGCGTTTTCAGTCCGGGAATTTGGATTTCAAAGATACAGCTCGCTCTGATCGCACTCATACGGAAAAGTTGATGCCAATTTTGAAAAAGTGGAGCAAGATTAGTAGTTACGATAAAGCTAAGGAATCACCATCACAAAGCAGTATTGACCCATTTGAAGGAACATAATGAAAACGCACAATTTTTGGAATGATTGATCACTGATGATGAAAAGTAGGTCACCTACGACAAGAACATGCGAAATATATTATGGTCATAGGTTAGTCAAACTTAACAGACTGTAGCGAAACCCGGATTAACACGCAATAAGGTGATGATGTGTGTATGGTGGCATTGGAAGGGCATCGTTTATTATGAGCTTTTACCGCCATGCAAAACCATCGATTTAGGTCGCTACTACCAACAACGAATGACATTCAAGCAAGAAATTGAGAAAAACTGCCAGAATTAATCAACAGAAAAGGAGTGGTCTAGTGATAACGCACGACTACACACATCTTTGGCCACTCAGCAAAAATTGGGAGAGCTTGGATGGGAAGCGTTAATGCATCCATTATATAGTTCTGATCTTGCACCCTCAGATTTCCCCCTGTTTCGGTCTCTTCAGAATTCTTTGGGTAGTATTAGGTTGACTGACGAGAGGACTTTCAAAACTATTTGTCGCATTTTTTATCAAAATCCCAAAATTTCTACAGCAACGGGATCATGTCAACAAGTTATCTTACAAAATGGCGAATATATATTATAATTAAATGTAGTTAAACTTTAAAAAAATGTCTTGAATTTGTATATAAAATATGAAAAAACTTTTTCCCCGACCTTTTACTAAAATTTATTAGATTAAGCTTGATTTTTATTAAAATTTTCTAACATGTTTTATGTTCTTTGCAAATTACGTTCGCTTGAACCAACGAGTCTAATGTATATGTTGCATAAATTACAAACCTTGCAGTGTGGTATCGTTACCGCCGTCGTGATACTAACGAAATGCATGTAGAAACTACTCAGTATTCACGTCATTATTCACGTCATTATTCACAGAAACACATTAATGGGTGTTACATACGTTGTAGTGCCGTGCTCGAAGAGTAGTTGACGCATCGATACCAGAGTTATTTGTCGCAGTTGTAACAGAATATTTTTGACAATTTCATTAATTTATCAATATTTGTTAATTTTATTTTAACCCAAAATTATTTCAATCATTTACGAATTGTAGTACTCAATTGATATTTATTATATTTGTACGCGCGACTTTCGAAGTCGTATTAGAATTAAAAGGACTACAAAAAAAACACTACGTTAAATTTATTGAAGTGTACATAACTAATGTAATATTTTATAGACTTAAAACCTTTTTTTTATTTATTTTATATTAAAAAATACAAATAAATACATATAGCCTTATGTATTTATTTGTATATTAACAATACAAATAAATACATAAGTCTATATGAATTAATAGTAGTGTTAGAAATTTAGTTGTAATAAAAAACAAATTGAATACACATACACAACATCATCATCATTATCATTACACACACACATAAAACTAGATAGTAGGACTTATTTTGTGCCTAGTACGTTTAAACGTAAAAAAGTAAAGTACATACTATCCTTTTACTTATTTCTAATGTTCTCTTCTCTTGTTTCTACTTTTTCTTTTTTTTATAGGATAGGGTGACAAACGAGCACACAGTCACCTCATGGTAACTGATGGTAAGTGTTTGCTGTGGTCCATAGACACCTACATTTATCCTCGTTTGCGAATCAAAATTCAGACGCGTTGTCACCCGTGAAGACTAAGATAGAATGCCTCTTTTTCAGTAAATAGGATCTCCGGTTCTCAACACTCACCATACGAAACACGGCAGTGTTAAGCTGCTATTTTACGCTGGTATTTTGTGAGAGCATGGTCCTTCCCCGGTCGAGCCGACCCATTCTTGCTACAACCTTAATATAGCTGCAGCGTGGCTCTACCAAGTGAGAATATTATATTATGTATATACTATTCTTCTTATCTTCTGTCAAATAGCAGTGCGTGCACTTGTGTTCCGGTCAGACTGGTATAGAGATGTGGACTTTCAGTTCGTCTGTTACTTTAGTTTTAAATAAAACGTGAACATGTTGAAATTTTGACTTTTTAAAATCATTGTAACAATTTAATAATGGAAAGTTAAATGTTATCACTATCCTTGTTTATTTCTATCGAAACACACAGCATCACTAACTAATTATTATGTCACTTATGCTTTGCCTTGGTTCAAATATCTAAGGTGCTGCTGCATTGGTGAATACAAGTCTGTTACTTATTTTCTAACAAGATTAAGATTGTGAACTTTTCTAAATCAGTATGTGTGCAATATCAGCCACGCTGCAGATATATTATGGTTGTAGCAAGAATGGGTCGGCTCGTCCAGGGTAATACTGTTTTTACTGGAATCGAGGCATTCTATCTTAGTCTTCAGGGTTGACAGCACAAATCTGTATTTTGATTATTAATCGAGGTATGATGTAGTTTTGTATGGGCCACGCATCCATTTACCATCAGCCATTGAGTTATATGTACTACGTACTAGAGATCTAGAGAGGACTTTCTAAACAAAAAATATGCACTACTCTATGTTTTTGCGCATGCGCGGGAGATAGTAAAGTCGCGCGTGCGCAGTTGATTTAAGCGCGTTGCGCCTACGCGATCACTTTGTATAAAGAAATATATTTTTTCATGATTTTTCTTTTGTAATATTACGATATTATTACCCGTTTATTCACTTGAACAACAAATACTGTTACTTACTAGACTACTGAATTGTCATTTACGTCCAGGTTTAAACTTTAATTTAAAATCTTATATTATTAGCGCCGCTCCACACTGCATAAATATTGAAACCACAGACTAACTAGTCCCACCACACTAATGACATACTGTACGGATTGCAGTACAGTTCAGTTGAACATAGTGTATGTTCGGAATGAGCAATCTGGTACGTAATTCATATATATCGATGCCATCAGCTGAACCGTGTGCTCATTTGTCTATATTATTATTATTCTATAAAAAAGAGTATTGTACTACGGTCGTTATTCTGCCTGCTAAACGTGACGATAAAGACAAATGCTCCCTACAGCGGGAGAGGCTCATGTCCAGCGGTGGGCAATATGTATTTGCCTCAATCGACACGCTTGGCAGGCGAATTGATCATCGCACCACGTCGTCGATCGCACGTCTTACACCTTAGACGCCTCTGACCAATTTAGGTACTATTTGTCTCTTTAATATGCCAGATATACGTAATGGAATAATAATTTAAAATTAAAAATTTTGCAGACTTCAATTTAAATTATTAAGAATAACTCAAAAACCATTGGTTAGACATTGATCAAATTCATATGAGACCAGGTGTGAAGTACTAACTTTCAAATAAAAAAAGAATCATCGTAATCGGTTCACCCAGTAATAAGTGATGAGGTAACACACATAAAAATAAAAAACATACAGTCGAATTGAGTACCGTCTCCTTTTTGAAGTCGGCAGAAAACTTACATTTACAATTTTGGAATTTGAGCAGAAGTTTAGCGGTCATTAATTCGCCACGAAATGGATCAATCCGACTAAAGGCCTAGTTATAACTGGCAGTAACGAACCGATATTTCCACAAGATTATAATGGCATGCTCATTAAAACTCATAAAGGCCCATAATAGTTAATTGCTTTATGGTCTGTAAATCGGCTTATCAAAATATCAGTCATATACACGGTTTCAAATTCCCTTATAAATTTGGTTCATTATTAAATTATTTACATTTGAACCATTTTTTTTATAGGATAATGGTGACAAACGAGCACACAGTCCACCTGATGGTAAGTGGTTGCTGCGGCCCATAAACATCTACATCTATTCTCGTTTGCGAATCAAAATGCAGATGCGTTGTCACCCGTGAGGACTAAAATGGAATGCCTCATTTCCAGTAAAAAAGGCCTCCGGCCACATGCACTCGCCAAGCGAAACGCAGAGGTAAACCTCTACTTCACGCTGGTATTCTGTGAGGTCCTGGTACCACCCCGGTTCAAGCCGGCCCATACGTGCGAGAGCAAAAGCTGCCGCGTGGCTCTACCACTGTTGTAATATGTCTGTCCTGTCTTTTTATTCTGAAGTGACAAACGAACTAACAATTCACCTAATGGTAACTTTTTTTTTATAGGATAAGGGTGACAAACGAGCACACAGTCCACCTGATGGTAAGTAGTTGCTGCGGCCCATAGACATCTACATCTATCCTCTATTACAATTCAAAATGTAGATGCGTTGTCACCCGTGAGGACTAAGATGGAATGCCTCATTTCCAGTAGAAAGGGCCTCCGGCCACCTGCACTCACCAAGCGAAACGCAGAGGTGAACCTCTACTTCACGCTGGTTTTCTGTGAGGTCGTGGTACCACCCCGGTTCGAGCCGGCCCATCCGTGCGACAGCAAAAGCTGCCGCGTGGCTCTACCACTGTTAAAACTAGCTTCTGTAGTCCATAAACGCCTTCAGCCAACTTTAAACAACAGATGAGTTGTCACCTAATAAGGACTCAGATGAAATACCTCACAGCCTGTAATTATTCCGACTCTCTAAACGTACAAACCGGAACACAGCAGTTACTTTTTGCTAGTGGACAGCAGAAATGTTTAAAAGTGTGATACCTACCCAGACTGACTTCCAGGGAAAAAGGAGTCCTGCTATTTCCCTTTTAAAATTAAAATAAAAACCGGCCAAGTGCGAGTCGGACTCGCACTCCGAGGGTTCCGCACAAATCCGTAGTATAAAATTATTAAAAATATTTTTATTATATGATGTAACTAAAAATTTATGCTTTTCGCAATTTTTCCTTTATCTGTGCTACAGTACATTGCTTCGTACCAAATTTCAAGATTCTGAGTTCACGGGAAGTACCCTGTAGGTTTTGATTCCCTGATTCCCTTCGAATGTCGAAAATTTGTTCGTACCAAATTTCAAGATTCTGAGTTCACGGGAAGTACCCTGTAGGTTTTGATTCCCTAATTCCCTTCGAATGTCGAAAATTTGCGGCATAAACGGCTGTATCTTTTGATTGCGTTGGCTTAGAAGTTTCATTTTTTCACATCTCTTAGGGACAGTAGATTTGAGTATTTCATATGAATTTCAGCTGGCTACCTCCACGCGTTCCTGAGAAAAAGGGTCTTGACAGACAGACAGACAGACAGACAGACAGACAGACTGACAGACAGACTGACAGACAGACAGACAGACAGACAGATGGATAACAAAGTGATCCTATAAGGGTTCCGTTTTTTCCTTTTGAGGTACGGAACCCTAAAAAACACATTTTTTTAAGACTAGTCTACGTAAACTTTCTCTAAAATATCTATATATCAATAAAATACTCACAGATCAAACCGAAGCGCGTTATGCCAACACAATATCCAAATATCAGGTGCATTCAAACTGTAGTGTTCTGGAAGGACTTGTGTAACACAAAGCGGACGGTTCCACTTTAAACTTTTCGAAGAGACCGTGCAGGTTTATTGCTGAAACATACACAATTACATATTACCTTTACTCAATTGAATATAGGTAAGCAAAGTGTAAGAAGGCCCCACTAGACAAAGTGGCGTCTCTCTAGGACATGTAGGATGTCGAACAGATGCAGGTGACTCACGCCCTATTATGTCGCATTCCTTGGGGAGGGCTATGTTCAGCAGTGATCTCTTGAAGGGCTGCTATCGTGATGATGATGACAAACTTGTTTATCTTACTACCGAGGTATATGTGTGCTTTTGGTATTTAATACTTTATCTCTTACACCTACCATCAAGCAATATAAGGGAAACCTGTTATTGGCCATACTTTTAGTTTGTTACATTAATGTTAATATTTACTTTATACGCTGTTGGTTTTCTAAATAATTAAATCTCTCATACAAAAACTCATGTCACGAGGTTATGTAATAAATCAACATCAGCTATCGGAGGTTTACGGAGGGAGCCTTCCTGCGTGATACAATTAACCTATGTTTACATACGACGCACCCTAGACAATCAGTAAGATTATTATTATTATAAGCTCATTGTTATGAGTGCGACATTACTATCCCACCTAGAGGCAAGTGGTGATAAGTAGCTAACATGGTAAAACGTACTGACTCAGCTTAATAAAGCCTAATCACTCTTGCCTTGAAGACACCCACATCGTAAATAATCAGATAGAAAGGCAGATACTGGCAAATTATTCGACTGCTTTACTATATGTGTTAGGAACGACGAGGCAAACCTTTGGTTAGAATGCGTGGTATGTCAACAACAAAAGAATTTCTCAATCGCAGACTTACGTACGTGGATGTCAAAGAAGTGACTACGGAAAATGCTAGAAATATTCATGGTTTTCAACAGATAGCAGTATAAACATCCGGCATTAATCAGCCTGCATCCAGCGTTAGTTAGCATGAAGGTTAAGGCAAATCTTCTCCACAATTTTTTTTCCCAAGCACCCTTGTGGGAGTGGGCAATATTGTTGTTCTCCATTTGATACATAACATATGTACTCATAGAAGCTCTTAAGTTTTTTAATGTGTATACACATATCTTCCACCTTTGTCACAGACACCTTTGACAAAACGTAAATCATATAATATACATACGCTTTTTGGGCCAGACATTAAAAAAAATTACCCTTCTGACTGAAAATTTGTGTGACGATGCGTTTACGAAAAACTATAGACGATATTTTTTACGCATCAACGAAATCCATAACGAGAACGCTGAATGCGTTCTTTACGCAACTTATATTAATTTTAACGGTTTAAATAAAAATAAATTTCTGCCAGTGTTTTTCTTGAATTATAAGCACTTTACCCGCGGCTCCACTCGCATTTAATTTTTTAATGCAACTTGTATTATAAAGTACTGCGATTTGGGGTAGACTTACACTTTTTTTACAAAAAAATAGCCGATGTCCTATTCCGGTTTGATAACTTCAATATGCCAAGTTTCATGAAAATCCATTTAGTAGGCTTTGCGTGATTGATCCACAAACACCCAACTAATCAAACAAGCTCACATTTATAATATTATTATTAGGATTAGTAGGATAGTACTTAATTACTATCCTACCTAATGTTGAATAAACCTAGCAAGCTAACAGCATAGCAAAGTGGCGAAGCAATCAGCTTTGTAGCGGTTTCTAACGGAAAAAAAAATTCAACATAGGAGGTTCAGATGCCTGGGTGATCAGTAATCGATTGCTGAAAACAGAATTTGAAAATTCGAAACCGTTCTCAAGATAATCGTGGAACAGACGGACAGACGGACGGACAGACGGACAGACATCGTGAAAACAATAAGTGACTTCGCAAGCTTCACCATTTAATAATGATGCAATTTTGGTGTATAAATACCCCAAGCCTGACTTACGGTTTTTTTCTTTAAAACCCACATTGTATTCGGATATGGTAGGTGACACCACAAGGAGTCCTAGGCCGAGGAGTTTGTTTGATTAGGTGCTACTCTCTTATCTATTACTATTTCTACGGCAGCAGTGCCTTGCAGTGATATGTGTGGTCTGAAGGGTATGGAAGCCAGTATAATTGTATGTTGTTACGCATTTTATCTTAGTCTTTAGAGGTGACACGCATCTATAGCCTTCTTTGTATGAACTTAGATTCCACCGGACTATAGGAATGAAGAAATAGAGAGTGCACATGTGCTTGCGCATACAATTGTGTACTATAATCCTGTTCTGCACAGACGGCTAGTGTCCGTTAAGACTGCCCGCCGTGACCGAAATTCAGTCCGGAGTACATTATACACTCGTAGGATACATAATGGGTTTGTCACTAATAGCTCCTGGTCACGTATCTTCGCTGAGTCTTAAGTCGCTTTGTTGCATTTAAAATTACCAGTACATGTAAAACAGTATACCACTACCAACCGGGACTTGTGCTTTGTACAGGGTCAGCTATCTTATATATTAGGTCCTTACATATGAAATTAGCGTTTTGTCGTACTGACAACTATGATCTGAAATATCTCCTTCTTGGTTAAAAATACCAAATTCGAATTTATAAATGCATTGAGTATATGGTGCATTTGAGTTTAGAAAACAGTCATTCATTTGTTTTTTCCTCATTATTTTTTTCTTTGGCGTCGCTTATTACCGCACAATGGAAAACATAAAATATCGGTATATTTACGAGTACGAGTTCTACGGTTCTATACTGCGCTAGTGTCACAAAAGAAAGCACGGTACGTTTTTGGTTTCAACGTTTTCATTCTGGAAATATCAACCTTCAGAACCAACCCCGTGGACGGCCGGAGACCAAAGTGGAAAATGAAGAATTAAAGGCTATTGTGGAAGTGGATCCATCACAAAGCACTTCAGAGATAGCTGCAGGCTTCGGGGTAAGTGATGAAATTGTATTAATCCACTTGAAGCAAATCGAGAAAGTAAAAAAAACTTGAACGATGAGTACCTCAAAAATTAAGTGAATCGAACTTGCAAACACGCGTCGACTGCTGTGTTACTTTGCTCAACCGACACAATAATGAAGGGGTTTTAAATCGAATCATTACTTGTGATGAAAAGTGGATACTGTACGATAATCGGAAGCGCTCGTTGCAATGGCTGAACCCTGGACACCCAGCCAAATCCTGCCCTAAACGAAAATTGACTCAGAAAAAGTTACTTGTGAGTGTCTGATGGTGGTCGTTCACTACAGCTTTCTAAAATCTGGCCAAACGATTACGGCATACGGATATCTATTGTCAGCAACTGCAAACCATGAAGTAAGAACTAGCTGCTAAACAACGGAGATTGGTCAATCGCTCTAGGCCACTGCTGCTTTACGACAACGCAAGACCACACACTGCACAGAAACAACCACTTAGTTAGATGAGCTACAATTGGAATGTCTGCGACATTCACCGTACTCCCCGGACCTTGATCCAACAGATTACCATATTTTCCGGAATTTGGACAACTTCTTCTTACAAGGAAATAAATTTAACTCCGATGCGGCATTCAAACCGCCTTCAAAGAGTTTATTGATTCTCGTCCTCATGGTTTTTTTTAGTAAAGGGATCAATGAACTACCTATGAGATGGAAAAATTGCATAGATAACAACAGTGCATACTTTCATTCTTTAAATACATTTTACAACAAAAAATGACCTTATATTTCTCCCGTACAAAAAGCTAATTTCATATGTCAAGGACCTAATATTTATCACAATAGAGAGGTCACAATAGAGAATAAATTCACGATTAAAAACAATTTCTATGAACGGATACTTTGACTTATTTCATTTTGTCAGCACGGGAAAGACAAATATTTCACCATAACACATAATTACAAGGTGAAATGAGAAATTCATATAAGCCTAAAATTGCCGTCACACCCAAATAAAAATGAAAATGTTACCGAGAAACGTGACTTCACTCGCTTTGAAGATATTCTGAGTACAAAAATAAGAAATATTTATGCTAGAAGATAACAAAAACATACTCCTTACTTAAGATTTTTAGCAAAAGACACAATAGCAAAATTTTATACAATTTTTTTGTTGACATAACTTTTTACGTCGGCGAATATAATAATTCAAAATTAAATATATTTCAGTTTGGAGTTTTGGAAGTTATGATTATAACTTTAACAATAACTGCATTTTTATAGCAAAATACAACTACAATACCAACGAGGCAGCCGTGTTAGGTAACAACCTTACAGTAATTATGTACATATGCAAGTAATGACTCTGAGGTAACAACTAATAGTGATGTGTGCACTGATATCAGGCAGACCGACAGCGGCGTTATTGACATACTCAGTTTAGTCTAAGAGTAATTAACAATTATTGTATAAAAATACCGCTGTCAGTCTGCCTGCCCTATTTTTTTAATAGAGTGTGGATTATAAACGAGCATATAGTTTACCTGATGGTAAGATAGAATGCCTGTTCCAGTAAAAAGGGTCTCCAGTTCTCTACACTCACTATACAAAATACAGCAGCATTGAGCTCCTACTTTACGCTGGTATTCTGTGAGAGCGTGAGCCTTCCCTGGTCGAGTCGACCCATTTCAGCTACAACCATAATATAACTGCGGCTTGGCTCTACCACGTTAAAAATTATGATTTTATCTTAGGATTATTCATTAATGATTACCATTGATGTATTCTTAATACAAATATATTTTTATTCTGATATCTAAAAGCTGTTTTCAATATATAATAGTAATGTCAGAAGAACGCATGTAAAAAATGTATAAGTATAAGATAATTAATAGAATCAGGCATTTCTTTGCAGAAATACATTATAAACGAGACACATTATTTTATTTTATCACGCGGGTCTTTCATACATAAATTTCACAGGAACAATTATTTATTTATTTATTTATTTATTTATGCTTTATTTGCACACCAAGTACAAAAAGGCGGACTTAATGCAACAAGGCATTCTCTACCAGTCTACCTCCAGACTAAGCAGAGAAAATATTGTGGGTGTAAAATGCAAACAGCTAAGTAAATAACATCTATGTCTACATAATATATACATATATATATATATATATATATATATATATATATATATATATATATACATATATATATATATATATATATATATATCAATATATATATAAATACATACATACAAATATTTACTTAATACTACTTATTATATATATATATATATATATATATATATATATACATAGTTAAATATAGCAGTTTCTGATTCAAACTCCAATAACAAAATATAAAAATGAAATGAAAAACCACAAACTACTCCTGCAACGTTAGATAGTAATTATTTGTAGGCCATACATATACTTGTTCCGTACAGGATTCCTTAGCGCTGCAACTCATTGCTTAGACACTGCGCTACGGATCCGTCAATATTACGCCGTACTTCCTCTTGCTTGTAACATTTGTGCTTTCAGAACTAGGTGATATTTTATCTGTTGCACGTTTAAGACGCAAAAAATTTCATGGGGGTTGTTCATAATTATATAAGCGATGGAATTTTAATTCATCCATCCCTTTTCTATTACCGAACAACGAGATGCTTAGCTTTCCTTACGTTGTGAAATTTGGAGGCGGTTTGGGATTGTTGAATTAATATATTGTAAATCAAAATCTCAGCACCCAAAAACGTTCAATTACCATTCTCAAGAATTACTCCAAAACAATAATAAACTACTCTCACAGTCTTACTAGCCAGTTTTCCAAGATCAGTAAAATTTTGGCAGCTCACGTAGCTTCTTCCACATGTTTAAATTACACTAGATATAATGTCCTCCGTACCGAATTTTAATAACGCCAGTCCCAATTGAGATTAGCCATTTACGCAGAACAATTTTACAGTGCTAGAGATTGAAGAATGGAATGGAAGCATGAAGCATTCCCTGACTCTCATGGTTAAATAGGACGGCAATTCGATACGACCAAAAAGAGATCAGATCATGCTTTTTGAAGCACGGGGGTTAAACACTGCCATTTTTCTGACACTGCCTGCTTCTTAGAATTTTTGACAGAAATAACTAATAGACAGATATAGATTCGAAGCCGAGACCACTAATACGACCACTAGATCAACGAAGCAGTCAATAAAAAAAGACACTAGTACTCGTAACAGATTGTATACGGTACATCCCGACACAAATTTTTTAAATTAAGTTTTGAGTAATATTGACACCAAGATAGATATTACAAATGTTAAGGCTTCTACAGTTTCCGGACTTTTTTGCCTTTCCGCTTTTTATCACCTTGTTTGGCTTTACAAACTTTAACAGCAATGAGTGCTCGCAGTGTTGCCACAAGAGGCAAGTGTGTTCCTCGAGTTTTTTTTTTTTAATAGAAAAGGGGCAAATGGTGATTGGCTCGCTTAATGGTAAGTGTAGACCACAGCTTATGGACAACTGCAACAACAATGGATTTAACGATGTGTTTCCGCCAATTTAAAAGGAGTAAGCCCGTGTTTCGAAGGTACATAAATCTTATCGGTCCTGAAAATCGCGTAAAACTAATGTTTTTTTAGGAGATTTTATCAGTTATGATGAAGAATAAGATAATGTTTTGATATATTAATGAAAGCAATAATAGTCCGTAATAAATCAAGTTAAACGTAAAAGTAACACCTATATACAGCCCAGTATAGCAATGAATACAGCGTGTAGTAAAATTTAAATTTATTCAATTATGAATATTTAATGTCACAAAAAATTACATATTAAAATTTAATATTTATTTTTATGCGTGATAGATCCATGATGCATGATATGATAATGCAATGATAATGGGTCGGCTCGAACACGGAAGGACTCTCACAGAATATCAACGTGAAGTAACAGCTTTACGCTGCTGTGTTCCGTACGGTGAGTTTAGAGAACAGGAAACCCTTTTTACAAATAAATGACGATAATGAAAACAAGGCATTCCACCTTAGTCTTCAGACGTGACAACACATCTTTGATTTACATGAGGATAGATGTAGCTGTCTTTGGGCCACAGCATCCACTTACCATGTGGTGAATTATTTTGTGCTCGTTCGTCACCCTTATTCTATACATAAAATAGACTCGTATTGCAGTGTTTCATAATAAGTATATTTTGATAACTGTTATCAGCAATTAGGCACGCAATCAGTTATTAGAAACAAAAATATATGAAATTATTTTCTCGTTGGTACAAAAACATTTCCTCGTTTCACGAACAAGAGCAATAAATTACGATCTCTAACTAATTTCCGATATTTATTGCTTAATGTTATTTACATTTTAGAAATGCCCACATTCTGGTAGCACAGAAATATGAACAATATTAAAATATTTTAAATGAAACTAATTTTGAAGGGAAAACTCAAAAGGTCGCGGGTTCGAATCTGCCGTTCAACTACTGTCTTGAACAACTTCAACACAAACATTTCAAACTTACCATGAGTGGTTAAAGGGAATATTAGTAATGTTACTAGCATTGCTAGTACTTTAAAAATTAAAAATTACTAAAAATAAAAGATCTTACTCTTAATACTTAAGAAAAAAAAATAAAGAAGACTTGTTAACTGTGAAGACACTTCTTCTTAATAACTGGCTTTACGGCTCTGTGATCTAGCCCTTCTGAGCCTGAAGTTACAATATATTATAATAATTGTCCTTCACGGTATATGGCTTCACAATATATTGATGCATCACATTGTGCAGCCCTTCTGAGATTTTGACTGTAACTTGAGCTAGCAGACAGCTGACGGTTGGCGATGGTATCTCAAGGCGCCTAAGCAGACAGACACCTTATTTTGAGATTTACATCACCATCAGAGCACTTGTTTCACAGTTTCCAATAATAGTTCACATGCGCAGACACTTAATACACAAAATCGCACCACTTTTACATATCAAAGTCCACTTCAAACTATTATTTAAACTATAATACAGGAGCAGCAAACCGACGCTGGTCAAGTTCCCGCCAAAACTCACTGTGAAGACAAAGATGGAAATTATTTCCCCGTACACTTTTTCATTCATTCATTTATCATTCATTATAAGTACAAGTACAAGCCTGTCAAGAGTCAACTACTGACCCTTTAGTTAGTTGTTGTCTAAAATTTTTACATAAAATAACGATCATAGCTGCAGTAATGCAATATGCATTAAAATGAAAATAAAAAAATCTCTGTAACATTTTTCACGCTACTAGAAATAGTTTGTTTTTATATTTTTTTTCTTTAAGTTTATTGAACAAAACTTTACTGTAATATTATAGTGTGTAACTATCTTTCATCAACTTCTACGTCTTTAAAAAAAATCATACTCATATATATATCCGTTTCCGAACGTGACGCTCCGCCAGACTTGTGCATTGAACTAAATCGTGTATTTATTAGCCATGCCCACGAACTTAACCAAAAATATATAAATATTATATTCTACTTGTTTACTTCCACGCTAAATTTTAACTTGCAACTTTAATTGATTGCTTAGTACGTGTAAATCAGCCTTTGTAGCTAAGGGGTCTCATGCCTTAAAATTTCAAAGGATGCGAGTAAGCCCATTTTGATACCCACCACAACAGTGATGCTAATTTACTACGCGCTCAACGATTAAGGAAAACATTGTGAAGAGTCCTGCACGTGTAAGGAATAAAATGTTTCACCAGCATATGACGTCCGCCAACACATACAAGAGCAGCGCTAGAATTTTTTTTCAAACATAAGTAGTTAGGTGTAGTGTATGGCGATGTGCCTCTCGCGTAATCTTTCGCGACTCTGGCGGGGCCTCACCGCTGATGCGGTAGTGGCGAGTCCGCGAAGGGAGAGGAGTGTCTACCCTCCGCGGTCGAGACTTGGTTGACGGCGGAGACACAGACCAGATCCACCGCTGGGGTCAAGAGAGCTGGTGCTTCCAAGTGCTCGTTTTTTCTTAGAGCCATGGCCTCCGCGTATCGGACTCAAGGAATTCGTTGCGCAGGTAGAGCTGGAGGCTGCGAAGGAAGGCGCGTCTTGTGTTCCTGGTGCGCTTAGCTGAGAAAGAAAAAGACAGGAGAGAGACTCTCCTGCGGCCGCGGATATGTACAAAAGCGTTCCCGTGGCCCTGCCAATATGCGGCGAAGGTAAAACACCATAGAGATTTACTCGGTGCAAATCCAACATAATTCGTCTTTGGCCGCGCAAGAGGGATGTGCATAGTATTTTCCATGTAAAGAAAAAGGTGGTTTCATATCCTACAAAGAATAACGGAAGCCTAATAGGATCACCTTTTAGTCTATCTGTCCATCTATACATTGGAATCAGATTGCCAGATTTATCAGTATAAATTTATGATATTACCACATTTTTATTAATTGGATTTCGGTTTGAATTTATTAATTGATTTTAAACTAACTTCCCGATGTGCAAAAGACTTGAAATTTTGAACATAACTCAAAATTGGATAAAAATGTAAGAACATGAAATTGATATATTAAAAAAATTAATACGACGTTTCTAAAAATTACACTTGTATGTTTTAGAGTATAATCTAACACATTATCTTCAATAATATAATTTAAGGTACCGGTGCAGTTACGACAACAGACTAATTAGTAGATTCCACCGAATGACAATGGTGTTGTGATATAATTTGTCAAAATCCGACGACACTGCGGAAGTATTTACCCAACGTAGTGATTATATTCTCTTTGGTATTTACGAACGGGCATAGACACGGCCTCCCACTAAATGAACTTACGATCTGGTAAGAGACAGGTAGTTGATGGATGCTGATGGCTCAGGACGTCAGAACCGTGATTTGTAGCATTTTTGAGGGAGCTTAGCGTATGTTCAGCAATGGACTTATGGTGTGTTGTAATTATAAAAATCAAAAATATAAAAATCAATGCAATTTTTAAAACAAATGCGTACGTTAATGGAAAACAGAATGCAGCGGGAAATTAACGCTCACTCGTACCACCACTGCGGCCAAGTGACTGACACGCTTGTCCATAGAACAATTAACGCTACTATTATGGAATCCCTTTGTGTTTTCAGTCATATTTGAAAGTGCTTACACACACACACACACACACACACACACACACATATATATATATATATATATATATATATATATATATATATATATATATATATATATATATATATATATATATATATATATATATTATAGAATAAGAGTAAAAAAAGTATATCGTAGTTCCACCTGATGGTAAGTGTATGCTGGGGCCCATAAGCACGTATATCCTCTTATGAATCCAATGCAGATACGTTGTCACCACTTTGGACTAAGATATATCGTTTCAAAGAATGAAACAGAGTAGCGTTAAGCTGCCATTTACGCTGGTATTCTGTGACAGCGTAGTACTTCCAAGCGAGATCCTCTTTGTTCACGGTGAGTGGTCAAGCCACAGGTGTCCATTGGCTGCAGTAGCCACTTACTATCAGGTGGACTGTGTGTTTGTATTTTTTTTAAACGTAGTCAATGATTTTGCGAAGCTAGTGTTTATTTTTTTTTTGTCACCAATAATCAACCATTGTCATAAACTAACAATTTTTTTTTAAATATTGCATTTGCTCGCACCACGCCATTTCATTCTGCATCAATGAAAACCGCGGAGGGTGTGTTCAATTTGTCGTGTCGGTGCTTTTCCAACCATGTGCCTAAGCAAATACCATACACGATATACGAATCAAATGTACCGTGAATCATAAAATGTTTTGTGATTCATGCTGAATTGAACCTCATATATTATCAAAATGCGGTATTTTGTGTTTTATTTAAAACGGCCAACAATTCAGCTGATGGTAAGTTACTACTGCAGCCTTTATGCCCAAATACTCAAACTCTGCTCAGTTATAAGATACCGTTAAATCTCGTGCTGTCTCTATCACTTTAAGTCAAAGTGACTGCGACACCACGAGGCTTAATGAGATCTAAAATTGAGCAGCGTTTAGCGTTTGAGTATTTGGCTATTATACAACTTTTTTACCCGTCACACTGTAGCTTAATTATGGCTGTAAAACGAGTAGGTCACGACTTGGGTAAGAGACGAAAACGGGGGAACCCCCGAAACACAACAGCATTATGCTGCTGTTTCACGCTGGTATTCTGTAAATCCGTGGTACTTCCCCGTTCGAGATGTCACTTTCGTGCTGCAGCCATAATTCAACAGCAGCCAGGCTCTTTCACCTAAAATATATACGTTATGTATGTCAATTGCAAAGGTCTCTCTAATTTTTGCAAAGATATTTTTTTAATTATCTTAATATACTATTTCCTTTAAATTATTACAAGTAATAATGTGATAAACAAGTGAAGCTTATTAAAAAAAAACTACATTATAAATTAATTTTTATAACAAATAATATAACTATGACAAAGTTGACCAATATCACTTCACCGCAAATAATTAAATTTAACAAAAATATTTTCAAAGCTTTGGTGATATTGGCCACAAAATGTTACAGTCTATTTTATTAGCAAATTTTCGTCATCTATTAATATCACGCGATATTGGCTTGCGGCTGGGAATTTGCATGTTACGTTAGCTATTTGTTATACTGGTTTATTTTAGTAATATTGGCAAAATACAATTTTGTTTCCGTTTATTTATTACGTTTAATAGTACATGAAAGTTATCCACATTTTTAAAGGACAGTGTAATACACTGGCAGCTATCAGTAGAAAATATTTTTTCGCAATTTTTAATACTGGCACATCCATCATGTATCATCAATCAATTAATTATAATATGTTTCTGTTTCTTATATATTAGAGTTTTATAGGCTTCATTGAATCCTTTGAAAACGGGAAAACTATTTGACTGAAATGGTTTTTATCGCTGTATTGAAGACACATCAAACAAAACTAGATTGGTTTCAATTCGCTGGCGGTAGACATTTTCTATCAAGGACATACAATTTCGCATTTGCATCAAACTTTTTTCAATAATTTTTGACAAACCTAACAATTATTATCGATATGGTGTAGTGTTATGGTACTTACATATCATTTTACACTGTTTTAAATTTATTTTTCCATTCTGTTTTTGATTTTCTTTTTGCATCACCTTATTTCCATAGGATCCTGTAACGTTTTTAGACCATAACAAATCATTTTCACTTCGTATTTTCACGCTGTCATTGGAGTCTATCTTTTCGATCTTTTATTTAGTTCTCCGTAACTCTGCAATTTCGGGTTTCGTGCGCGCTGTTGCGCTACCTTTTTTTCTATATCAATAATATCTCATTTCTTACTTAAAACTTGCCGTTTCTTAATAACGAGCCTAAAACCAAAAATTAACATGTTTTGACATCGTTATTTATCTGGTTGTCATGGCAAATTTTATTCAAATTCGTTACCGGTCTGATGTTTTATTTCAATATTTCCACTTAAATACTCTTTTGCTCTGGGCCATTTACAAAAATTTGCTTTTAATTTAAATAATTTCCCGTTCTCTCTAAAAAGGTATAAAAGCCGAATCATCGGTCAATACAGACAGTCTCGCTTCAGCTTCCAAACTTGAAGCATCTCCTGAAGGCCTTATCCCGGGGCCGCACTGCCCCAGGATCCTGCAAGCCTCGGTCTTCACCTGAAGTCGTCGCCTAGTCACCTCCAAGCGCGGGGCCACACTGCTCCGGGATCCTGCAAGCCTCTGTCTTCACCCGAAGTCGTCGCCTAGTCTACTCCAAGCGCGGGGCCACAAAGCGCGGGGCCACACTGCTCCGGGATCCTGCAAGCCTCTGTCTTCACCCGAAGTCGTCGGCGTAGCCTACTCCAAGCACGGGGCCGCACTGCTCCGGGATCCTGCAAGCCTCTGTCTTCACCCGAAGTCGTCGCCTAGCCTACTCCAAGTGCGGGGCCGCACTACTCCGGGATCCTGCAAGCCTTTGCCTTCATCTGGAGTCGTCGCCTGCGCCACCACCTACTAGTGCCCGTGCTATCTTTAGCCACTGTGCGTGCTAGCTCCAGGCGCTGCAAGACTCCAAGCTCAGCGTGTGCCTACTCCTACTCCAAGCGCAGCGTGTGCCACTTTCACCTTCAGGCTCCGCTTCAATATTCATCTATCTTTATTTTCTATTTAATTGTAATTCACGTCACCCATCACCATCATCATACTTCATTTTTTTTATATAAAATTGTAAATATCTTTTTTAAATTTTAAATATATTATTTTCTTGTTCTATTTTTGTTGTTTCGTTGTTGTTAGGTTAGGTTTTTTTTTAATTGTCGCTTCACGACAATGGTTAGATTCAAAACGCTTTTCGGAACGAGTTCAACGAGTCATAAAGATTATGTTTATGACTCGTTCGACTCGTCCCCGATTTCAAAATTCTTTCTTCTTCGACTTCTTTCTGATAAGTTAGATTAGATAAATGGATGTATGTGTGTATGTGGAGCGTTATCGCCGAAATTAGTTAATGAGTTCATTTTTTTTTAATAAACGGAAAATATTTTAGCCAACTTTGTAAAGAAAGAGGTTTCAAGTTCAACTGTATTTTTTGTATGCACGTTACGCCATATTGTTGCGAAATCGGTATGTAACGAAAATCATAAGCCATGATGAATTTGAAACCGTTTGCGAGATTGTTCATTTTTAAACCCTATATTGTAATTTAGAGGATTTACAAATTAGGGATAGCATTTATTTTATCAAAAATGAATAATATTTCACCTACAAATGAAGTTATTATTGTGCTAAATAAAGTGATGCCAATAGTGATAAATAACATAAAATTGTCTTGTTTCTCATCGAGTTGTCAAAAAGTGAACGTATCGACTTTGTTTATAAAATACGCTTTTTTTTGTTCTTTTCTCAATTTCGAATTGCATTACTATGCTACAAGTGACTGTCTTCCAAAATTTTAGATTTGTATCAATTATCAAATATTTTGTGCGAGATTACTCCATCAATTATTACAAACGCTGAGTATATATTATATGTTATATTTATTACTTCCTACTGTCACACGCATCTCTAAAGCAAGGTCTTTGACAACCAATGCAGAAGTAATAAACCATAAAAATTTATTCTTTAATTTGATTTTTTTAAGTCGAGTTTGCTGAAGTTAAGTCATTTCTATATGTTTAAATACTGATTCTGATAACGCACTCAATGGGAACAACAGGGATTTTGTTAAAAGTTGTGGTAAATGAAAAATATAAAAACGACACCTTAAAAAAAGCTTACATACCGAATTTTGATACATCAAGGGCGGTCCCATTTAAATTTAAAGCAAAAAATGGCATCCCCTAAAGTTGGTGTCTTTTGGTGACTTATTTGTGACTTATTTCAAAAAAATTTCTATCTTTCTCGTAATGTAACGCTCCATGTCGCATAACTTCCCTCATTTCTTTTTGTACCTCAAAATTTCAAAGTAAAAGTTATGAATAGTTGCAACTATTCGGCACTTGTAAACATCATCATCATCATTACAGCCCTTCACAAGTCCACTGCTAAACATAGGCCTCCCCGAAGGAATGAAAATGAAAATGCAAAAATGTTTGTTTCTTTAAAAAGCTCATACATTATATAGGTAGGTATATAGGTAGGTTAGGTATGGAAGTAACTGGAACATCCTTTTAAGTAAATATATACTTGAGGCAGGATGCCCCTCTCTTCTATAGCAAGAATTAAATGAACACAAAATAGTTTAATTAAAGAAATACAAGTAACTAAGCTTATATTTATATAATGAGGGTTTTAAATAAGTGTGCGAGTTTATGTGAGTGTGAGTTAATGGGTGCGTGCGCTCACTTGCGCGATTCTGTGTGTGTGTGTGTGTTACTTAAGTTTCAGTAGCCATTCTGTAACTGTCTTTTTGAACTCATTAGAGTTCAGTGAATAAATGTTTAGTTTTTTGTTGACTACATTGTATAAATAACCAGCTTGTCTTTTAAATTGGTGACTAGCATATTTTGTCTTCACTAGAGTTAATTCAAAAGCTTTTCCTCGTCTATCACTACTTTTGCAGTCGTAGAAAGTTGTTTTATGTTTTGTTAACAACAAATTTAAAATGAATAACTTTCTAACACTTAGTAAACCACTAACTGAGTAAAGTTCTTCTGTAGGGGATCTATATGATTTATTGTACATGACTTTTATTAATGATCGTTGACCACGTTCTAGTTGTAGGAGTTTATTTTTCGTAGTAACACCCCAAAATCGGTGTACAATATGTTAAAATCTTTTCTTTGATTTAATAGTTTATGATATGCGACATGTCTGAGGGTCTTAAAGATCCAAATAAGTTTTCGTAATCTATTATTAGTTGCTTCTATATGTGAATGCTATGTAAGTGTTTGGTCTATTATAACACCCAAATATTTAGTACTAGCTACTTTTTCTATAGTAGGACACGTGCAATTGTTACGCAAACCACAGTTGTATATTTTAAGATTGTGTGTTATGGGTTGTGAACGTTTGTTAATGGAAAAACATATATATTTTATCTTAGACGTGTTAAGGGTAAGCAAGTTTATTTCGAGCCAGTTCGCAACTTTGGACAGTCCAAATTCGGCTGTATCATAGACTTCATCCCACGATTTACCCGTGATAACGATAGCAGTATCGTCCGCATATGAATAAATCTTACCATTGTCAAGTTTTAATCTAAAGAGGTCATTAATATAAATGAGAAATAAGGTAGGGCCTAGTACACTGCCTTGAGGCACCCCAAAGGTTATTTGAAGGTCATTACTGACATAATTGCCTATTCTAGTACTTTGCGTTCTGTTTCTTAAATAATCTCTTATTAGTTCTAGTTGGGCTTCCCTTATACCGATCTTTTCCAACTTCCTAACAAGCATGGGAACAGAGACGGTGTCGAACGCCTTTTTTAAGTCCAAAAATATAGCAAGACATTTTTTATTTTGGTCAAAGTTATCAACAATATATGTACTTAGATCTATGACAGCGTTCTGTGTGTTTTTCCTCATCTAAATCCATATTGTGTTTGCGATAGAATATTATATTTATCTAAATACCGTATTAATCTGTTATCAATTAATTTTTCTAAGATTTAATGCCACAAAGCACGGTCTTAAGCCACCTGCACCCATCGTCTTCCTGCCCGGTAGTCACTCCATCTCGTGGGGGGACGCCCTACACTTCGTCCACCGGCACGACGCTGCCACTCGAGAACCTTATTTCCCCATCGGTTGTCAGTTCTTCGAGCTATATGGCCGGCCCATTGCCACTTCAACTTACTAATCCGATGGGCTATATCGGTCACTCTGATTCTTCTGCGGATATTCTCATTTCTTTGTTTATCACGCAGAGAAACCCCGAGCATAGCCCTCTCCTTATCTCACTGAGCGACCTTGAGCTTCCTCATACGGCCAGCAGTAGAGGATCACGTCTCAGTTCTATAGGTCACTGGAAACAAGCACTTTTTGTACAGTATCGTTTTCAAGTTTAGAGGTATACCTGACGAGAAGATGAGCCGTAACTTCCCAAACGCTGCCCAGCCGAGTTAAATCCGTCAATTGACCTCTTGGTCGATGTTGAACTTACCTAGTTGGACTATTTTTTCAAAACATTCCAGATAAACATACCCGTCAACAACTTCGAGCTTAGTGCTCCCAACAACTACCAGCGTAGGCGTGACATGGACATTAAACTCGATCTTTCTTTTGTCCATGTTTATCTTAAGACCTATCCGTTGGGAGGCACTATTGAGGTCGTTGAGCTGAGGACCTAAGCACTATGCTTAGGTCCTCCAGCGATAACTTGTAAACATACTTCAATAAATATCAAGGGTCGTGATTCAGTTTACTACTTCAGTGCTTCCCAAGCTCGCAGGTTTATATTAGCAAATATTTTCAAGCGGCGTCGTTAAATGCAAATGCTATTAAATGTAAAGAGGTTGGTTTAAAAAAACATTTTGAATGGAATGCACCATACATTACATGTACATACATAAACTATGAAAAAGTAAATGTGAACCAACCGACGTATGCTTCTTTTAATTTAAATTATTATAGAGAAGTATCTTATTAAATAAGAATAATTTAAACGGATTTGACCATGTTGAATTTATACGTAGAATATTAAAATTTAATTATACAGGTTATTTTTGAAACGCTCCCGAAAACAAAGACAGATGATAGTAGATACCACACCTTAGCACATGGGTCACAAATAAATTTGATCCCGACGAAAAAAAAATCATCTTTTTACAACGTTTTATTAACTTTATTCACGCTCCATTATGTTAGTACATCTAAATGAAATGATAATATCATAAAAAAAATCATGAAAATACTTAAACATAAAACCATCAGTGGAATTACTGAATTACAATCAGCTGATTAAGGGTCAATGTACGCGAGAACGCAGAATTCGCAGAGGCCGCGCGCCCACTAGCCTAATGGGCCATACCATATCACAATACCTAATAATTTTCAACACTTGTCTAAATACCTAACTTATCTACTTAACCTACTATTTTGCCACTGTGCTTGTCTCCACGTAGCCACTTTAATTCGAATTCACAGGTAAAATAACCCAAATAACTGGTTCGATTCCCCGCTAATGAAAAAAATACTTAAATGATATGTAACCAAGGTGCACCATATGTTTTATTTATCGTGTAGGTACGTTTATTATTCGATGTATTCAGTTATGTACCTATTCAAATCAGTTCAGTACTAAGTTACTTAAAAAAATTAGGTATGAAACAGCTTACCGCTCTAAATCCTCCGTAGTGACGTGCTCAATGAAACCAGGCACACGTTGTTGCTGGTCTTATAACCAACGGCAGAAAACTCGCCGGCGGTCGTGATCGCCGGGAACTAAAGCTTGCACTTTGTACACTTTGTTTGGGCGCATTCGGTTACAATTTAACACTTTGTGAACTGTACAGTATGACACACTTGTTCCATCCCGACGCCTTAACAATTTAGCGATACTTCGTGTACCTAGATGCAGTCGTGCCATATGTTAGCTATCAGTAGTAGGCTGTACCATAGTATAAAGACAGCTGTACGCTCACTCGCTGCCGCGCTTTGAAGTTCCAGGTTCGATATGCCTCCACATCACCCCCCTCTAGACACCGTGATACGGGCGATAATACTCAGGGAATTTTACTCTCCTTCCTGATTTTGTACATTTTATTACATTATCTTTACTACAAAAAATTATTGAAATTAATAAACGTACCTAATTGTGTACTCAGTACTCACACAATTATAAACACTATCTCATCGTTATCTTTGATTTTGTATAAGAAATGAAAAATTAAACTAAAAAATGAAACTTCGATAAATCGCTCAGTGCCCAGGTTCAAGGCCAGCGTTTTTACGTGACGGGATCTATAAGCGTTCGACGTCCGCGAGGATATTGACCCTATTATCAGCTGATGTAATTTTAAAGTTTCATTGCTGGTTTTCTGTTTAAGTATTTTCATGATTTTTTTAATGAAATTATCGTTTCATTTAGATGTACTAACATGATGGAGCGTGAATAAAGTTATAAAACGTTGTGAAAAGATGATTTTTTTTTCGTCGGGACCAAATTTATTTGTGACCCATGTGCTAAGGTGTAGTATCTTCTATCATCTGTCTTTGTTTTCGGGAGCGTTTCAAAAATACCCTGTATATAGGAACATTTGTATAACTTAATATAAATTTTTAAATAATACACATTGACGACTTCATAAAGGTATTTTATTCAGTTAGATATAACACGATGTCCCCAAGGTTAGTTAACTTATTCTGCAATTTTTATTATCCATATAACCAATATGTATAATATAAAATAGATCTTAGAATGTTGCCATATAAATTTCAGCCAAGTCCGATAATAATGTGTCGTGAAGCGACAATTAATAGAGAAACAACCTAACCTAAGAACAGCAAAACAACAAAGTAGACCAAGAAAATAATATATTTAAGTTTTTTAAAAGAGTATTTACAATTTTATAAAAAAAAATGAAATATGAAGATGATGTATGAAATGAGATTACAATTAGGTTTTAAAAAAAATAAAGGTGGGAGAATAGGACAATATAGTTTTATAGTGGAGCCTGGAGCCTCGCTGCTTTTGTAGAAATAGGCACACGCAGAGCTTGAGGTTTCTCAGCGGCGACGGCACGTAGCGCCTGGACTGGGCACACGCAGCGTCCGGAGCCGGCGCACGTAGCGCCTGGGGTAGGTGCGCTCAGTACTTGGAGAAGTAGTCTCGGCGCCTGGAGCAAGCAGTCGTAGCGCGCCCGAAGGTAGCGCGGGCAGTAGGTGCACTCGGCACCTGGAGCAAGCAGTCGTAGCGTGCCCGAAGGTAGCGCGGGCAGTAGGTGCACTCGGCGCCTGGAGCAAGCAGTCGTAGCGTGCCCGAAGGTAGCGTGGCCCCGCGCTTGAAGCAGACTGCCGACGACTTCACGTGTAGATGGAGGCTTGCAGGATCCCGGGGCAAAGCGGCCCCGGGATAAGGCCTTTAGTAAATGTTTCTCGTTTGAGAACTGAAGCGAGACTGTCCTGTATTCTCCAATTGTTCGGCTTTTATACCTTTTTAGAGAGAACGAGAAATTATTTAAATTAAAACGAAATTTATTGTAAATGACCTACAGCCAAAAAGTATTTATGTAGGAAGAACATCATACCAGAGACGAATTTGAATAAAAGTTACCATAACAACCACATAAACAATGGTTGTCAAATTGAGCAATTTTTAGTTTTAGGACTGTTATTAAGAAACTATTACATTTAAGTAAGAAATGAGATATTATTCATATAGGAAAAACTAATGCACGGCAGCGTGCGCGAAGCCTGAAATTGTAGAGTTACAGAGAATTCAATAAAAGACCGAAAAAGGTAAGACTTCATTGACAGCTATTTTAAAAGTGCTAAATAGTGTGAAAATACGAAGTAAAATGATATGTTATTGTGTAAAAACGTTACAGTATCCTATAGAAATAAAGGTGATGAAAAATATAAATGCAGAAAATCAAAAACAGAATGAAAAAAATAGTATAAAGTGATGCAAAACATGAATGCAGAATATCAAAACAGAATGGAGAATTAGTGTACAATGAAATGTAAGTAGCATAACACTACATTTTCCCCCCGACCCTGGAAAATTTTTGACTTAGCAAAAATTTTGACATGTGCATTCTAAAATAAACCATAAAAACACAGCTTTGCAGAAACAGACATCACCAGTCAAAATCAGATATACTATCTCTTACATTCATCATCTGCATTCAGGTAAGGGTGGAGTTCACATTCAATGACTACCACTCTAAAAGTGTGTTTTCAAAACGACATTAAGGCTTATTTAAGGAGTAGTCAACCGCTCCTGTGTGGAAAAAAAAATAAATTAGTCGAAGAGACACCACTCTAAAAGTGTGTTTTCAAAAGGACATTTAGGCTTATTTAAGGAGTTGTCAACCGCTCCTAAGTGAAGATAAAAAAATTCGAAGAGACACCACTCTAAAAGTGTGTTTTTGAAAGGACATTCAGGCTTGTTTAAGGAGTTGTCAACCGCTCCTAAGTGAAGATAAAGATAAAGAACATTAAGGAAGTAGTCAGCTGCTCCCAAGTGAAGATAAAGATTAAGAAAATTAAGGGAGTAAGTAGTCAGTTGCTCCCAAGTGAAGGTTTATACATATATACAAATTAATAAAAGTTTAGATATTTATATATATATAAATACAAATTAATAGTTAATAAATGTTTAGATATTTATACATATATACAAATTAACAGTTAATAAATGTTTAGAAAAGTTATGGTTCGTTTCGCTTCAGCTTTCAAAAATAATTTTATATTAAGTGTAAAGTGCAAAGTTAAGTTTAAGAAATAAAGATTTTATTAAAAATTGTACCTCTTTAAGTTATCTAGAATAAAAAATATTAGAGTAATGAATGTAACATAGAGTGATGAATGTAAATGAAGTGTTATATGTAGGTCTAAATATAATCCAGATAAGTTGAAAAACTAGAAGAAGTTTTGTTTTAGAATGTTGAAGGTATGAAAAGGACGAATAAATGAATGATGAGTAATGAGTTAAGAACGAAAGGGAAAGCAATTAAATCAAAAGGGAATGTACAAGGCGCAGTAAAGGTGAAGAAAAGAGAAAAAAAATAATTTAAGCAAGCTTTAGTTGAAGAGACCGAAGCCCATAACTTCATCGTCAGACTCAGATTCTTCCTTCTTGGACTCTCTCTTCCTTCTTCTCAGCTGCCGGCGCTGCAGCAGCGGCGACCGCGGCCACGGGTGCTGCTCCACCGACGGGCATGGTCGACAACTTCTCACGACCCTGCGCGATCAGTTCTTCACTCTTGCCATTGAGTTCCGAGATGACCTTCTTCAGTTTCTCAGAGTTTGCCTCAACACCGACAGAGTTGAGGATCTTCACAGACAGAGTCGACGCCTGGCCTGCAGGATCCCAGCGCCTGGCTTGCAGGATGCGCCGACGACTTCAGGATGCGCCGGATGTAGATGGAGGCTTGCAGGATCCCGGGGCAAAGCGGCCCCGGGATAAGGCCTTTAGTAGATGTTTCTTGTTTGAGAACTGAAGCGAGACTCTCCTGTATTCTCCAATTGTTCGGCTTTTATACCTTTTTAGAGAGAACGAGAAATTATTTAAATTAAAACGAAATTTATTGTAAATAACCTACAGCCAAAAAGTATTTATGTAGGAAGAACATCATACCAGAGACGAATTTGAATAAAAGTTACCATAACAACCACATAAACAATAGTTGTCAAATTGGGCAATTTTTAGTTTTAGGACTGTTATTAAGAAACTATTACATTTAAGTAAGAAATGAGATATTATTCATATAGGAAAAACTAATGCACGGCAGCGTGCGCGAAGCCTGAAATTGTAGAGTTACAGAGAATTCAATAAAAGACCGAAAAAGGTAAGACTTCATTGACAGCTATTTTAAAAGTGCTAAATAGTGTGAAAATACGAAGTAAAATGATATGTTATTGTGTAAAAACGTTACAGGATCCTATAGAAATAAAGGTGATGCAAAATATAAATGCAGAAAATCAAAAACAGAATGAAAAAAATAGTATAAAGTGATGCAAAACATGAATGCAGAATATCAAAACAGAATGGAGAATTAGTGTACAATGAAATGTAAGAAGCATAACACTACAAATGTAAGTCAGCTTTTTTTATTAAGATGGCTGACAAACGAGCACATACTCCATATGATGGTAAGCGGTTGCTGTGATCCATAAACATCTACATTTATCCTCAATAAAGAATCAAAATGCAGATGCGTCGCCACCCGTGAGTACTAAGATGGAATACCTCTTTCCCAGTCGGTAACAAAGCTTCTATACAAACCGACAAGGCCGGCTTGCCCTATTAATAATATCAACTAATAAAATAACTCGTAAACTGTTTCAAAGCGCTCCTCTGTTCTACACAGATCGTTACCTTGTAGCCTTATTATGTAACGTCAACACTTGGCAGATTGCTTTCAACTTGAAATACACTGATTCATGTTTTCTCTGTCTCAAAGCGAACATGCAGTTGAACGATTAGTCGTCTCTCTAGGACGCTTGGCTTTTTACTGGTCTTTCGAGAAGACGATCGCTCCCTTTCTTACCTTTAGCAAAATGACCTATAAGGAAATATAAATACGATTTTTTATATAGCAATCAGTATGGAGATCAGAACTTAGGCTTTCAGTGTGAAGTTGTTGAGCGTGGGGGCGTGCGTGTGCAAAGTTCACTTCACAACTTCACATTCCAATGTTTACTCTGTGTGTTTACTTGAGCGAATGAAACTCACAATATTGAGTTGGAAATGTATACTTTTTTATAGATTTTTAGTGTGTTAAAGTGCTAATCGGCGAGGAAAAGGTAAAATCGAAAAAGAGAAAAGGTAAATTTTTATAAAACTGCTAAAACAACAAAAACATATCTTGGGCTTGCCCTAGTTTAGAGCCCTAGCTTTGCCACTGTTTCCAGAAAATAGGTATCCGGTTTTCTACACTCACCTTACGAAACATAGCAGTGTCAAGCTGCAATTTTACGCTGGTATTCTGTGAGAGCGTGGTACTTCCCTGGCTGAGCCGACACATTCGTGCTACAACTATACCTACACTACTATAACTATATAGTAGCCTACCATTTTTCAATTTCAGTCCGAACTGCGAGAGACAGGCGGTATAATTTAATGTATCAGTACGAAAACCAAATAACAGACTCCTATCGGAGCTCGCTCGGACTCCGTCTGTGGTTTGCGGTTTCTATTTAGACTACTATTGACTCTCACACACATTATGTTATTTCTACATATTTTTTTAATAAAATTCGTTTGTTACTTGTGAATTCTTGTTATGAACGAAAACGGGGCATTCTATCGTAGTCCTCAGGGGCGACAACGATGTCTAGGAGCCACAGCATCCACTTACCGTCAGGTGAACTGTATGCTCGTTTATCACTCTTATTATATAAAAAATAACCTTTACCTATACTATAACAGCACATCACAAGTTCAGTGCTGGACATGAGCATTCCACGTAGATTGCCACAAAGAACGGTCATGACCTACCAACATCCATTGACTTCCTATATGTTTCATCATGACTTCAACTAACACCCTGTTCATCTTTATCGACTCCCTGTTTTCGAGTTTTATACAATAAGGCTGACAAATGAACAGGCAGTTCTACTGAAAGTATTTGGTTACTATAGCGGATAGACGTCTACGTCTATGAATTGAACTAATTGGGAATGTTTTATGGAAAGTAAATAAACTATAATATTTAATTTACTTATATTTATTATGATCCATGTATGCAATGTCATATTATTGGACTTGTGAAAGGTTGTAATAAATGAATAATGAAAGGCTTAAACGACACAGAGAATTCACCTAGTGTGGCGATAACCTTATTTAAAGTAAAAATAAAAATACTTGAACTAAAAGTGAGGTCTTCCTATATAACACAAGGCTTTACCACTTAAATATTTGTATTAGAACCAGAATATTCGATATAGCCCAATGAAAAATAATATTTTATGATACCATTACATTTGTAATTTCATTCAGTTTCAGTAATTATTTTTACACCTTTCTCATTTATCTCTGCAATACTCTGAGGAAGATTGTTAGAGAATGTGTCAGGCATTATGTCCACCTAAATACATTAATGTATATATCAAGTAATTTTTTTTTAAATTTTATACAATGGAAAATATTAAAAGTGACTCATCGAGTTCTCATCGAGTTAAGGGAAGTAACGGTAAACAGACACCGCCTTTACAGAGCAAGGATCAACCTCATTAGTGGAGGTCCTGTGCTCAAATAGAATGAATAAATAATATTGAAATATTCTTTGTCCTTTTCATTGATGAAGTCACCAAGCAAATAATGACGCTTGCTATTACGCTTGCTTCAACTACTGTGTTTCGATCTGAAGGGTAGAAAGCCAGCATCATTTTTGTTCTGAACAAAATGTTGTACAAGGAACCGTCCCAAACGTATTAAAAGTTCCGAGCCCTGGCCAGTATAATTACAATCTGTGAGTAATCTGAGTTGTCTACTCTTCTTTGTTTGAAGCTGGTTGTAGGTGATGAGTTGCAGTAAGCACTTACCTTCAGGTGGACTGGAATGACTTAGGTATTATAAAAAAAATATTTTGTTAGCACACGCATAACCCAACGGTAAATTACCGAATCTGTTTCTCATGAAAATGCTTTACAAACTAGCACAATCTAACGAACGAGAAGTAAACGAGAAGATCACCAGCTGAGCGACCCCGACGGAAACCGTACTGTGTGTCACTAATCAGTTAGTGATCCATAAGCTGGCAGTTAATAATCGTTTCCATTATTTTGAAGAACAAGGAGGTGATAGCGATAGGCCTGTAGTTCAATGGGTCTGATCGATCGCTTTTTTTGGGGATCGGGTGCACCAAAGCTGACTTCCATGAGTTCGGGACTATTCCTAGGGAGTAGAAGTACCGGAAAAGACGCGTTAAAACTGGTGCCAGCTCCGGAGCACACGTGTTAAGCACAATAGGTGCTACTCCATCAGGCCCACTCGACTTGTTGACGTCAAGAGAGAGGAGTGCTTTGCGTACCGAGCGCTGTGTAAACAGCACATCTTGCATGGAACACTCACACCGCAGGATAGTCGGCGGTGTGTTCCCCCCATCATCGAAAGTAGAGTTGTATGCAAAGAGAGAGCCTAGCAGATCGGCTTTCTCCTTTGCGGCATGGGCCAGTAAGTTGGCGAGAGACCAGAATGCACGTGCTCCCGAAAGATGGCAAACTAGTTCTTCGCCAATTCTGCCGATGTGATCTGACTTTGCCACTGACTTTTGACACTTTCGAAGGACCTGGAGGCGGAATTATACTTCTTTTGAGTGGACTGGTATTTGCATCCCGAGATGTTGATGTGTCAGCCCAGGCCCGGTAGCATTCCTGCTTATAGGATGATGCAATTTTACAGGGATGACCAAACCATGGCTGAGTTCTGCCTCTGAAGGCACCACAGATGAAGGAATAAATAATTCCAATCCCTAAAGTACCACATCAGCAACAGAATCAGCAACAACGTTGGGATCATCAGGCAAGAAGCAAACCTGCTCTCAAGAGTTTTTTTTTATAGGATAGGGTGACAAACGAGAACACAGTCCACCTGATAGTAAGTGGTTGCTGTGACCCGTAGACATTTACATTAATCAAGAATCAAAATCCAGATGCATCGCACCCGTGAGAACTAATTGGAATGCTTCTTTTCCAGTAAAATGGGTCTCCGGTTCTCTAAACTCACCATACGAAACTCAACCGCAGTATCAAGCTGCCATTTACACTGGTATTCTGTGAGAGCGTGATCCTTCCCCGGCCGAGGCGAAACATTCGTGCTACAACTATACTACTAATATAGCTGCAGCATGGCTCTACCATGTTCAATGTTACTCGTATTTCTATCAACGTAAGAAACAAGAAAAATAATTAGCAATAAAGATTATAATATAAATAAGTAACGAACGGATTTTTCAACGCAACACAATAACATACAATTTGAAAGCAAAAAAAGACAATACGAAGCCTTTGTCCTTTTGTTGATATAAAATTGTAATCCTAAACGGTATCTTAATAACAAGGGTTACGGTTTGACAATTGGAGGGAAGTTTTATTGACGGCTGAATAAAACGTTCAATAAAATAAGTGTATAACAATTCAAATACAACATTACACGTACATTATAAAAAAAAATGTTTAACGCTTTTGATACTTCTAAAAACAAGTTTACCGTTGCCTTTACCGTCACACGCCGTACAGCCTATTAAGTCCACTGTTGAACATAGGCCTCCCGCGTAGATTGCCTCATAGCTCTAAGAGTGCCGGCCCACCCACGGTGCGTGAATTTTAAATTTATGTAGCGCCACTGTCCCACCGTGGGATGAAATTTGAAGTGTTTTATATTTTAACCTTTATCTAATTTGAACTCTATGGCCACTAGAATAAGACTTTCCCAACTCTTTAAAAAAAGAAAGAGCAATTGCATAGTCCCTTTTTTCATACATTTGCTTGAGTCAGTTTAAATTATTGCAAAGATGAACAATTTCTCATCATAACAACGGTGCTTTTTAATGTATTTGTTTATTGCTGAGGCTTTTTCGTTGTGAGTATAATGCGACGCGCATTGTTTGTATTAAATAAAATCTATTTTGAAACCTTTGTCATATGTATAACCGGTTGATGTAATTCTGAAGCTAATTAATTCCTTTGTCCCTAATTTCCATCTAAATGAATTTTTTTTTTAATTCATGTATCATGAGACATGGTTAATATAAACTAACCATGAAAATTGACGCGTATCCATCTCTTAGCTAATAATGTTTTGTCAAACAAAACATAATCGCTCTTTATGTGGGTAGGTCATAATATCCAGTCAAGTAATGACATTCGCCTAGTTGCAGCGCAAGGCAGGTACGTCTTTAGTTTTGTTTTCGTTTTTTTTTTATGAAATAGGGCGCATTTCTCTTCCTATAATTTTTTTCCTCATAGAATATGCAATGATTGTGGACAACGTTTTCAGGTAACCAAAATTCAATAAAATGTTGTAATTCAAATATGCAATTAAAGATATGTCCATTTCAATGGACATTAGGTCTAAGAAGTCAGCAAATTATAATGTACGAGTATTATGAAACAGTTTTGAATAGTATTATTGGGGTATTTATGTTTTGTTATAGTTTTTAGTCTTTTAAAAACTGAAGCTGTTAAAACATCACTCGATATAAAATATAATAAATATGGAGCAATATCAGACCTTGATGAGGAAAGCGGTGGTGAAATAATAAGAGAAAAGATACACCACAAAATTAAAAATCAAACATTACACGAATGAAAAACCTGGGCCATGGGGCGTGAAGATATTTATGATTTGCGGTTACAGCAGAATAGCGTATGATGTTATAATTTATCAAGATGCTACTAGAAACCTAGAAAAGATTAACGTTTTGAGGTAAAAGTGCATCCACTGCTTATGTGAGTTTACTATCTAAAAGAGTAACTAACCGTAATCATTATCTTTTTTATGACAATTGCTTTTTAACTACATATTATGAGAAGTATTCGTGAACGAGAGATATATGCTGGAGGAACAATAAAAGAAAATAGATGTGGAAAACTTATCCTGATAATAGACAAGGAAGTCATAAAAGAAAGAGGGTATACCGATTAGGTTAAAAATAGTACCAAAAATGTGGTAATCATAAAGTTGATGAACAATAAGGTAATTGCTTCGAATTTTGCTGGAATAGGAAAAGAAGATGTAAGAAGATGGAATAAATTATCTAAACCATACATTACGATTACTCGCCCTGAGCTTGTACGTCTGTATAATAATGGAATGGGTGGTGTAGATAAAACATATCAGCTTATTACCTTGTACCGCATCTTCAACAGATTCAAAAGCATATTGTGGATGATATTCCACGGCATCGAATTAGCACTACCACTAAGTAATAGATAGCTGGAATATCAAGAAGATTTCATAACCTGCAATATTCCAAAACAGGATGTTCTAGACCTGTTGCACTTCATAAAAACGGGACAACAACTAATTATGAGCAAACAAGGACAACTTTCCTCTTGTCCTAGTAGTAGGTATATAGGTAAATATTTCAAACATTACACTAAAACGACGTCTTCGCAGCTTTGCTAATATTAGACCTGCAAGTGAAATGGGTATGATACTGTAGATCTAAAAAATTAATAATATTTTAATTTTATTAAAAAATATTAAATCAGTATTGAAAAGGTTTTATATTGTTATTATTATAATTGTCACCTCTTATGACACCCACGGGATGTTATTGGGTAGTGAATGGGTATATGTTATTGGGTATATTCTAACATACCACTACACATTGAAACAAGTTTTCATTAACGAGTATTATGTATGATTCCCTCGAGGCTGAATCTATTCTAGACGTGCTTTACGTGCTAACTCTCCGTTAAGGTGGTGAAGAATAACTTCGTGGGGAAACCTAGATGTCTGAGTAATTAAAATATTCGTGGAGATGTGAAAACCGTTAATATGCCTTGAAGCATCACAGTATACTCTATTTTTCCTCTCCTAAAAACACTGTAGGTAATGAAGAGCCCTGTGTACAGTAGTGAGACGTATATTAGCTGCTACTTTACTTTTTTTGCTTTAATGAGTCTTATTTTAAGTTAAGAAATCTTTCTTATTTTCAGACATTTTTGTTACGTCCTGGTTTCATAGCTCATGTACATGTAAATTAACAGGATTTTAACAGTGGTAGAGCCACGCGGCAGCCTTTGTTGTCGCACGGATGGGCCGGCTCGAACCGGGGTGGTACCACGACCTCACAGAATACCAGCGAGAAGTAGAGGTTTACCTCTGCGTTTCGCTTGGTGAGTGCAGGTGGCCGGAGGCTCTTTTTACTGGAAATGTGGCATTCCATCTTAGTCCTCACGGGTGAAAACGCATCTGCATTTTGATCTGTAACAGAAGATAGATGTAGATGTCTATGGGCCGCAGCAACTACTTACCATCAGGTGAACTGTGTGCTCGTTTGTCACCCTTATCATATAAAAAAAATTTTACGGAAAAATACTTTAATTAAAGAAAGTATAGTTTACTTATACAAGCGTTCATTTTATTTACTTATCAAAGCGGTAATCAAGCTGATTAAAATTTAAATTTCTTGGTAAGTAAGCATTATTATATATTTTAGTATTTATTTTATTTGCAATTTGAAGTGTTGATTTACCACTTTCTTGGCGGCGAAGGAAAACCTTCATATCTGAGAAGTTTGCCAGCTGAGGTAATCTCGCATGAGGAATTAGCACAACGAACACTTTTTTGGCCAAAAACTCTCTGCGGCAATAGTAACATGTATGAAAGCTGCTATTTTTTAGGGTTCCGTACCTTAAAAAGGAAAAGACGGAACCCTTATAGGATCACTTTGTTGTTCGTCTGTCTGTCTGTCAAGACCCTTTTTCTCAGGAACGCGTGAAGGTATCAAGCTGAAATTCATATAAAATACTCAGATCTATTTTCTCTTGGAGCTGTAAAAAAATCAAAATTCTAAGCCAATGCAATCAAAAGATACAGCCGTTTATACCGCCAATTTTCGACATTCGCAAGGGAATCAAAACCTACAGGGTACTTCCCGTGAACTCAGAATCTTAAATTTTGGTACGAAGCAACGTATTATAGCACAGATAAAGGGAAATTTGCGAAAAGCATAAATTTTTAGATTCATCATATAATAAAAATATTATTAATAATTTTAAACATATACCTACGGATTTGTTCAGAACCCTCGGTGCGCGAGCCCGACTCGCACTTGGCCGATTTTTTAATTTTCTTGAGGAAATGTATGCAGTTTTAATTTCATTCATTTTTCGGGTTTGCAACTTTTTTGTTTTTACTCTACCGTAAATACGAGTATTAAGGGTTGCAAAGATGAGTAGAACTCCTTATTGTCAGCCTATCAAAAGTCCACTGAATTTTCATTTAAATGCATTGTTGTTGATATAATATAAAACTTTGATTTAATTTGAATAAAATTATAAAAAAATAACATAAATAATTGGTAATTACCTAATTGACAAACTTTAATGAGTATTTGGTGTTAAACTGGGATCTATAATAATTACTTCATGCACTGTGGTGAGTCCTATTGTTGCCTAAACCGATAACTTCTCTTTCTAAAATCGAAGAAGATGACACATACTTATGTAAATAATTTTATGTAAATAAATAAATAGTATACACAATCAATGCTATTCAATATTTAATGTTGAATAATTGATAAATAATAATTGTGTAATACAAAACTGTAATACAAAAGTTTCACTCCTATGATGTGTCTTCACGACAAACACTGTTTATTATTTTTATTTTTCTTAATGTCCTATATGTATTGATATTAAAACTAGCCAGATACAGACAGTAAAACTAAAGAGATTTTTTTTTCACTTTTATACAAACAAAATACGAAGAAACTTTTTCCCCGACCTATTATATTCCGTACATTTTTTTTTTATAGGATAGGGTAACAAACGAGCACACAGTCCACCTGATGGTAAGTGGTTGCTGTGGCCCATAGACATCTACATTTATCCTCGTTTGCGAATCAAAACGCAAATGCGTTGTCACCCGCGAGGACTAAGTTGGAATGCCTCTTTTCCAGTAAAAAGGGTCTCCGGTTCTCTACGCTCACCATACGAAACACAGCAGTGTAAAGCTGCTATTTTACGCTGGTATTCTGTGAGAGCGTGGTCCTTCCCCGGTCGAGCCGACCCATTCGTGCTACAACTACACTACTAATATAGCTGCAGCATGGCTCTACCACGTATAAACATACCATTTACGTCCTGCATCAAAACAATATCTGTTTCCAATTACATGCTAAATTTTAATTACATATTTCTGACGACAACAATTATAATTTTAAAAACTGCGACTGCAGTGCAAGCATAAATCATGGCAGATATGTTCCCTATAAAAAGGAAGTAACTTAATATCATTGAAGTTTAATGCGATATAGTAGGTACGTAGTCTAACAGTGGTAGAGCCACGCGGCAGCTTTTTCTGTCGTACGGATGGGCCGGCTCGAACTGGGGTGGTACCACGACCTCACAGAAAACCAGCGTGAAGTAGAGGTTTAACTCTGCGTTTCGCTTGGTGAGTGCAGGTAGTCGGAGGCCCCTTTTACTGGAAATGAGGCATTCCATCTTAGTCCTCACGGGTGACAACGCATCTACTTTTTGATTTGTAATAGAGGATAGATGTAGATGTATATTCGCCTCAGCAACCACTTACCATCAGCTGGACTGTGTGCTCGTTTGTCACCCTTACCCTTAAAAAAAACATATTACGTCAATGTTTTATACCAATTTGTTTTTAGCGATTGAATAAATTGTTGCTGAATAGCTACTTAAAAACTAAAATGCTAATTCATTTTTAATTTACATAATACTGCGCCTAAAAACATAGGCAAAGTTTTACAAAAAATATGACAAGACTTAGAGCATGTTGCGTGCGGTATGAGGAGAATATTTAAGATTATATCTCTAAACGTCAAACTAAGATTCACATGATACCGCTGATAGGCGAAATATGCTCATTTATGCTATAACATTGTATCAAAATTATTTAAATATTTTTATAGAACAATGTGACAAGCGAACACATTGTCCACCTGATAGCAAATGGATGCTTTAGGCCATAGAAATCTACTTTTATCCTCCATTAACAATCCAAATTGTAGATGCATTGTCACCCCAGATGACTAAAATTAAATGCCTCGTTTCCAGTAAAAATGTTTTCATTTCTCTTCACTCCCTATACGAAACACAGCAACGTTCATCTTCTATTTTACGTTGGTATTTTAAGAGAGCGTGGTCCTTCCCTGGTCAGGCCGACCCATTCGTGCTACAACCATAACAAAGCTGCAGCATGCCTTTACCACGTAAAAAAATTTAAGTAATTTAAATATTAAAAACTCTTACAACTCCCTTTAGTTACTATCGAATCATTTTAAATGTACATAATTACAACTTATTTTTATTTTATTAATAAGACATACAAACTGATTGCAGACAATATTTAGTAGTGTTACAGTTACAAATACTTTAACTAGTATATGACAAAGAGTATATTGCATCGTAAGAGGCTTAGCTTCACAGTAAATTTCATAGTACACGACCCGGGTTCGATCCCAGCAGCACCAATGAAATTGTTATTTCTAATTTTAAATGTTTATTTACCACGTGCTCGGCGGTGAAGGAAAACATCGTGAGGAAACTTGCATGTCTGAGAAATAAAAAAAATAAAGAAGAACGGTCACGCCCCATAGAAAAAAAACCCAAACCCGACAGAAACGAGACATATCTCAGTTTTTTTTTGTTATTTTTTAAATAGTTAAATTATATATTTTTTATATTCGAATTCAATGGCTAACACCAAAATATTGCCTTATGTTTTTGTTCAGGCGTTACTCTAAGAAAATACAAAATGCCTATTTATCTACAAAATTAGTAAATGCATGTAACTAAATGACGATAAAATAGCTATGGGATTTATCTAAGTGACCTGGAGATACAGCTGGATTGTATAATTTTTGAACTCCTAGTACAACTATCAACTTAGGATTCGTTAAAATCGTTGTATTCGATGATTCCTTGCACATCAGAGATTTAGGTACCTATCATTGGGGTTCCATGATCTATAACCAAAAAAGACAATAAGTCGGAATAAAGTTTTATTGAATATATATGTCCCATAAAACATAATCCATACCCAGTAAGAGGTGGTCAAAGTGATATCGATGTCTAGCCCACCCTATGTAATAGACAACACTAATGACGTGTGAGCAACTTCCCAATGTCCTTTTACTTGTTAGCACGAGCAGTAATATTCTGTTATTGCGTTTATACCATTTATATTCTCATCAAACATAATATAAGTGTAATACATTTTTGTCGTAACGTGTCGTGAATGAATTCTGCACCTGATTGAAGTATTATTGTTTCTGCCCTCTACTGCCCCTGGATGTCTATATATCTCCATACCCGTGGTTTGCAAATGCTCACTGCAGTACGAACGTGCTAACCTCACGTGATAATTTAATGAATTCAAATTGATTGTTGTACAAGAAATTACATAATCCAGCTGCATTTCCAGGTCACCTAAATACACCCCATAACTATTGTATCGTCATTTAGTTACATACATTTACGAATTTTTTAGATAAATAGGCATTTTGAATTTTTTTTGTGTAACGCCTGAACAAAAACATAATGATTTCTTATATTTACGCGAACACTACACATTGAATAAAACTGTTTTTTTATCGCATTTATTTTATTATTTTTATTCACATTTTTATAGATTATATTATTTTAATTTTAATTATAATATGTTATTATAATAGTATATATTATGTTAATAATAATATAATAAATAATTATTATATTATTATTAACGTAAGGCAATATTTTGGTGTTAGCCATGGATTTCGAATATAAAAAATATATAATTTAACTGTAAAAAAAATAACAAAAAAACTAAGGTATGTCGCGTTTCTGTCGGGTCTGGGTCACAGATGACCGTTCTTATTTACTTCGAAGACATGTGAAGTCCGCCAACACGCATTGGGGCAGCGCGATGTACACTTCCTTGGCCTAAAACCGTCTCGGGAGTGAGAGCAGGCACATACCTGGGTACAGACCCAGCAGTGGGACGTATATATATGCTGTAACTTTACTTTTTACTTTTATATTAAATCTAAAAGAGACGGCTCCGTGGCGCAGTGGCTTAGCTATGAGTTACAACGCTGGGGGCCGCGGGTTCAAATCCCGCATGGAACAAGAATTGTATAGCCTGCAAATAATTGTTTCGGGTCTGGATGTTTGTTCTTGTGAAATGTATGTTTATAAACTGCCTCTACGATACAGGACAAAATCCGAGTGTGGAGGTAACGTTTTTAAAAAAAAAAAAAGAAAAACGTGTGTACATCTCTTGGTAGAGAGTAATTGTGTTCGGCGGGGTACACAAAAAGTAAATAGCTCAACAGCTATTAAAAACTAATTTTTAATGTATGAGAGTTTAAAAGGAGCACAAATGTTAAAGATATTTGTGGAATTTACAAATCAGAGATCTTTTCAATTGGGAGATATTCAAATTTAAAATGTCCAGATTATCAATTATCATTCGTTACGAAATGTCACAGCTCGACAAAATCGCGACATATAAAGTAATAGTGTTCTGTGATCTTGACACATTCTAAAAAAACGTGTTGTGTCCAATCAAAACATCAAGGTGAAAGTTACGCGAATTATGCAAACAAAATCGACTCATGATATCTTGAAGTTAATTAAATTAAGCAGTTCCAGATAAGTAACGATTGGAGGAGGAAGAGTGAATTATTTTGTGAAGCTCCGAATGTCTAGTTTTGTCTAATTGAGTTACTCTAAAGTAATTTATTCTTTCATTAAACGATGGTATTCGACGGAACCGGTTAATTCATGTTTACGACATGGATTAATCGGTTTAGACACAGAACCAGACTATCGACACAAATTCTAGTATCTAGAGATTATAGGATCTGTCTTATAAGAGTATTACCTTGGAAGTATGTTTTAATTATATACTTCTACCTGCTGCAGTCTATCGGTAGAAGTTAAACTTAAATTTGAAACCTATATTATACGTCTCACAGCTGGGCACAGACCTCCTCTCAACTTTTAGAAGGTTTTAGGGTAAGGAAATGTCTGCCACGCCTCAATACGTGTTTACGAACTCCACCTGTCTTCTTAATTTACTTATTATACTTAATCCTCGAACACGCTTCCTTACTTATCAAATTCTGCCGTCAAATAGCAGTGCTCGATCTGCTGTGTTAGCTACTGTGTAGTTCAGTGGTATAAAGAGCCAGAATAGTGACAGACTGTGAGACATTTCATCTTAGTCCTTAGATGACAACGCCTTCTTTGTTTGAAGTTGGCTGCAAGCGTCCATAGACTGGAGTGGCCTCTTACTATCAGATGAGCTGTGAGTTTGTATGTCATTTCAATTTAAAAAAAATATGCTGACTGTAGATAGCACTTCAAACTAATACTCCTCCGGGTATTGCCAGTACTGATAGATGGTGATATAGCTAGATATAGCGATAGTTATCCCGATATACTGGATATCTATCGCTTTATTCTTCTTAATTATTATTGGCGTATAATAGTTCACTGCTGCACATGGATTCTCTTATTGTAATAAGGTCCTGCCATCCAGTACATACCAGATACAAGATATCCAGAGAGACAAGAGCAGTATTAAAGCTGCGCAACGTCTGATGATCAAATGATCAAGGGTGATTATTATATAAAATCATCCAAAACTAGTTTATGTATAATTTTTATACACTAATTTAATATATTGGTTTTTGAAAAAGACTAAGAAGTAAAAAAATGTATTTTTTTCTGACATTGTCATCTCATTCTGATTTCTATGTTCAAAATCAAGTATTTCGCTAATTGTGAAGTTATTTTAAAATCAATTACTAAGCTCGAAACGTAAAGCGAATTGATAAAAATGTGGTAAAATAAATATCTGTTATTAGAAGAATTTACATGGACTATGGATAAGCGGTCGAAGTATAGTTAAAAATAAGACTTTAAAGAAAAGCAAAAACCGACTATAAATAACTCAAAATAATAGAATGATATCCACATAATCTAATAGCTTATCAAGTCAATGCTAAGGCAAAGTATATCGAGGAATTAAAGCTCAAATTATGTGAAAATTACGCTGATAATTTTAGTTTAGTTTTAGGTTTTTATTTTTATTTTTAAACGTTTGTTTATAAAAAAAGTTGATAAAAATCAGTTCACAATTAGCAAAGATATTACGTTATGTACATACGAAAGCTTCAGTCTAAACTTTTTTGAAGCTTGCTAAAAATCTCGCATATTATTCACAGCTCCTGTTATTATTGAGTAGTTATTTTATAATATTAAGATAGTTATGCTGGTTATTTTAGTAATGGTCGAATTAAAAAAATTATGAATAAAAACTACATTAATTAGTCTCATAAGCATCGGTGGATACATAAAACACTCCGGTCGCATTCCCTGGATTGGAGTAACCAGCAATTGTGACTTCGTTCCCAGCGCATTTGCCTTTAGAAAAGTCTTTATACGAATCGCAAGCCCACGCTAAATACCAGCCAGGGTGGTGCACTGTCTCTGCCCAGTATTTCACGCATGCTTTATGACTGCATTTAGCAGCCTGTGACTCCCCGTAAGCTGGTATGTAACCTTCGTGGCAATCAGGCTGTTTTCTGCCTTTGTTAAGAAAGATATCTATATCGGCCAGAACAGCGGTGGTTCCTAAACCTCCAGCATTGCAATGGTATACTTCAACGTACTCAGCTACACCGGATCTGATTTGATCTTCGATGAAACTGTTAGAAAAGCAGGGTCCCGCTGGGTCGATGCCTGTGATCCTCCAAATTTTTTCCGATGTTTTATTTATGTATGTCGTTCCAGCATAGCCGAGCATCTGTGCTCCCAAGCTGTGACCAATACAATGGATCTTGCTTGATGGATATCCTTTACCGTGGATATCTGCTAGCAATTTTCCCAATGCTTTTCCTAATGAATAAGCATACATCACTGACCTCTCATAGGTGTCTTTTCGCCCGCCGCCTTCAACAGATGTATACGCTGAATGGTCTATTATTATGAGATATGTGTTGGGAACATCTTTAAACGTCTGCCGTATGGTTTCCTCTGTATTCTTATATATGTGAGATTTATATCCAGGTACGAAGAATATAAGTTTCCTACTGACGTCCAAATTATAGAAATTTGTTAAACTATCAGATACTTTGTCTATCTTAAAACTGGCGTTGAAATTGTTTTTGAAATCATAAAAGTACACAACTGTTTCGCTGACATCCAACTCGAAAGTTTTATTGTGGTTACCTGTTTGATGCAAAAATACATTTATTAATTTTTTGGAATGCATTTTAAATTGAATATATTATAACACGAATAACTCAGCAAAATTTTAATGTTTAATTTGTATAAATTGTCTAGTGCAAATCCTAAAATTAGTAGTACCGTTACAGTCCACTACTGGAATCACGCGTGATTAATGTGTAAGTTCTAAGACATTTTGTTTAAAACTATAATCTATTGTATAAACCTACTATATTAACGCTCTTATGTTCTTAGTTCAAAAAAACAAGCAAATTGCGTTCATTTAAAATGATGCAAAAACTAAGCCACTACCAAGCTCAACTTGTTGTACGAACTATGCAATACCGACATTGTCATACGATGTCAATAACTTTCGTATTTTCCTCCTTAGAGAAATTCCCCTAAAGTTTATTAGAAATAGGTACACGTGTTCATCTCTGCGTGTGCTTGTGTGTGTGTGTGTGTGTGTGTGTGTGTGTGTGTGTATGTGTGTGTGTGTGTATGTGTGTGTGTGTGTGTGTGTGTGTGTGTTTGTGTGTGTGAGCGTGTTTGTGTGTGTTTGTGTGTGTGAGCGTGTTTGTTTGTGTGTGTGTGTGTGTGTGTGTGTGTGTGTGTGTGTGTGTGTGTGTGTGTGTGTGTGTATGGGTGTGTGTGTGTGTGTGTATTTGTATGAGTGTGATAATAAATTATTAACTTGTCAAAAAGAACTAGGAGATGGGCAGCAGTGTTTACTAAATAACAACTAAAAATAAATATAAACTATGGGAGAATTATATGTTCAGACACAACCACATACACGTATGCATATAAAATAATTCGCAGCCAACAATATGATTTTAGGTTCAGGTACATATGATTTGTTCATGCAGAAGTGAACTTTTACGGGCTGGTAAAGAAAGAAAGAAGAAAGAATTGTTCATGAGTGCGTGTCAAGAAGCTGAACATGATTTTTGCGTCACTTGAAAACCATCTATCTTCTTGGATCTGATTTTTTTATTTACTTTTTTCTTAATAATATTTTTCAATATAAATTGCCACAATGAATACTTGAATAAGCTTTAATTTTTTTTCTTTTTAATACTAACCAATATAAGGACAGCAATTTATTATAAATCCTGTGTACATATTATAGTCTATTCTAATCCAATTTTCTACTACGTCGCAATTTACGTACCTATTTAGAATTTAGATTATGTAAAATACAAAGTTTAGTTTAAAAAACCGGCAAAGTGCGAGTCGACTCGCGCACTGAGGGTTCCGAACAAATGTGTAGGTATATAAGTTTAAAATTATTAAAAATATTTTTATTATATAACGTAACTAAAAATTTAAAACTTTTCGCAATTTTTCATTTATCTGTGCTATAAAACGTTGCTTCGTACCAAATTTCAAGATTCTGAGTTCACGGGAAGTACCCTGTAGGTTTTGATTCCCTTGCAAATGCCGAAAATTTGCGGCATAAACGGCTGTATCTTTTGATTGCGGTGGCTTAGAAGTGATTTTTTCACAGCTCTAAGGGATCGTAGACTTGAATATTTAATATTTTTTTTATAGGATAAGGGTGACAAACGAGCACACAGTCCACTTGATGGCAAGCGGCTACTGAGGCCCATAGACACCTACGATTACGAATTAAAATGCAGATGCGTTGTCACCCGTGAGGACCAAGATGGAATGCCTCGTTTCCCGTAAAAAGGGTATCTGGTTCTCTACACTCACCATACAAAACACAGCAGCATTAAGCTGCTATTTTACGCTGGTATTCTGTGAGAGCGTGGTCCTTCCCCGGTCGAGCCGACCCATTCATGTTACAACTATACCAGAAATATAATAGCTGCAGCACGGCTCTACCACGTACAAAATAATAAAATAAAAAATATGAATTTCAGCTTGATACCTCTACGCGTTCCTGAGAAAAAGGGTCTTGACAGACAGACAGACAGACAGACGGACAACAAAGTGATCCTAAAAGGGTTCCGCTTTTTCCTTTTTAGGTACGGAACCCTAATAAAAAACATCAAACTTTCACTAAAAATGCTTTGCAATTTTTTTGCACTTGCGTATGCACATTTATTCAAATGTCCGGCAGCGTTTTGAAACAAATTCTATTGAATGTGTATGGTTGAAAACATTTACATAAGAGAATGAAATTTCTAAAAGGCTGGCGGTAGTCACTTACCAACACGTGAGCCGTATGCTTGTTTGCCCCGTCTCCTATAAAAAAGGCCTGTGTCTCCTGTGTTGATAGAGGTTTTGAACCACTGGTCGAAGTATTTTGATTAATTAAACTATGTATTTCCTTTGATTAATTTTAGGAATCATATTACAAATTAAACGATTGATCCACATTCAAAATTATTTAAATGTTTATAAACGTAAAGGTATCTAATTGTTTACTTCTATAGGTCAATAGTTATCGGTCAATACGAATCGTTTGCTTACATTAGCTGTGTATATGTTATGGAGCAAGTGATTATAATAGACAATTATTCACAATGTCTAGACAGTTTGAAAAATGTCCAATATGAGTAGGCAATATGATATAAACTACATAAATAATTGAAATGACCGATACGTATGAATGAAGTCCGTTACTGAGTAAAGTGTTCGGACAGACTAATAAAAAGATAGATTAGGTTAGGTTATTACAAGATAATGTGACAAATAATGAAGTTTAAATCACTATTAATTACATAGCTCGAAATAATTTTGCTTTATTCATATTGCCCGAGCCTTATAAACATAAACAAAACCGTTGTCAGGTTTATTCCAACGTATATTTCCTTAACTTTTATTGAGAAGTAGATTGTTTTCCTGTAGTAGATAGTGTGAATTCTTACACGGTCATTGATAAGTTAATAATATATTTATTATTATCATGGTAAATACATTGTTCCTATTTCTTAATAAACTTCAGGGGAATTCCTTTAAGAAGGAAAATACGATTGACATTGATCATTATGACCTAGTACAGTATAGCAAACACGTTTCGCTTACGAAGGTTATTTTATAGGTGTGTTTAAAAAAAATTAAGTGTAAACATAGTTTTAGTTTATGCTTTGCTTTATTTTTATTTCAGTCAAGTGTACAATAATATATATAATAAGTAGACAATATTTATTATAAGAAATAGCTAATTGAATTCATAGGAAACTAAATATATTTTTTCCACATTGAAAACATCTTTCTAAATCTCTACACAAACTAATAACGATAACATCACGCATGAAAACAACACAAGCCTAAATCCAACACAAACGATTGTGAAGTAAACACTAACAGATTTAACATACTCACAGGTAATATAATCTGAGTACAAAACCGCTTGGAAAGGTCCCCAGTCACAATTAACACTCGTTAAAATCGCAACAATAATAATGGAACGAAAAACACACATTTTTGACCTCTGACACGTCCACCTCGGTCGGTGATCGTGCAGTGTATGACCAAGCAGACGAAGACAGATAGCATGATATAATCATGTATAATATAAGCAAAAAAATCACGTTACGACGCTTGCGCGTCTAGTATCTGTTATTGCTGTTATCGAGCTCCCATGACCAAGCGTCAGATATCATTATGATGACCTTCTCGATAGTTTTAAATTTCTACTAGGACTGCAGCTTCAGAATACTCTCAGAAGATATGAATTGCGCGCGAGATTACAATGACTGTATATTATCTTGTAATTATTACTGACTGCCTCGTTGGTTTAGTGTTCGTAAACGCGATTGCTGATGATGAGGTCATGGGTTCGAAACTTGAGCCAGGCTAAAATCAGTTACTAGGTTTTTCTGTCAAGAAATTTTGAGCAGCAGCCCGGAGTCAGAAAGATGGCGGAGTTTTCACCCCCATGGAAGAACGTAAAGTTGTAGGTCTGATCTGTCTCCGGTCGTCTCGGATTACCGTTCCATCGGACTATGAGAGTGCGGAAATAGAGAGCGCACCTGTGCTTGCGCACACCCTTGGCACTATAATCCTGTCCTGCGCTTGTGGCCAGTCTCCGTTGAGACTGACCGCCGCGACCGTGACCAAAACTCGATTTGCAAGACGTTATTAATGATTAGAGATACTTTAAGTATATATGCACGTGCGTGTTAAGTCGCATAAGGACCAGTGCCAAACTAGAAACACGGCAGTATGTCACCCAAGTTCAATAAAGAAGAAGGTGAGGCGGTGTGTGTATAATCACTCGAACCATTTTGAGCCACTTTCGATTTCGGCAAAACTATTTGATCTAGCACACTTGTAATTAGGGTAAACGGTACTAATATTGGCACTCCCCCAATGATTGGCACTTTGCTATTTTAATCTGAATATTAAGAACGTTTTCTTTTATCTTCTATATAACAGCAACACAGATACTCCTAAGAGATATAATTTTTTATATTAACAACACACATTTATATTAAAACAGTCAACTATTTTCCTATAAGGACTATTTTAAAAAAGTGTTAGAACAAATTAGTTACAATTTAACAAAAAGTTAAGGTTTGTGGCTAGATTTTGAGACAAAAAAGTGATTTTAGGTAAGTTTATATGCAAGTTTCTATCTATATTTTTTAATCTACGTCATTAATGCATATTAAACATTATTTTATATTATATTTTATATATTAAACATTATTTTATAGGTGTTGAAAAAGAAGCATAGGTTTTTTTTAATTGTGCCAATCACTATACTTTAATTTGTTTGACAACAAAATGATTGGCATATATGTCAATAACTATACTTTCTTTCATTTGTCCAAAATCTATTCTTGACAATGCCAATTAGTGTATTATTTGAGTAGTGTCAATGGATTATGACTTACTTTTTTCATATTTTAGGTTGAGGAAGCATATCGATAGTTAAGAGCAGGCGCTTTAGAAGTTATGCAAATGGTATGGAAATATAATTGCCGCACAAACATTTAACATTCCACGCGCGTACTTACAGTTCCCGCTAAATAAGTAAAGTCAAAAAAACTAAGAAGCTGAAAAGCCGACCAGGTCCTGACACAGTTTTCAATGTCATATAAATGTCAATGGTGTGGGGGTTTTGAATAAAAACTCCATACCAAACCTTTTTATAGAGGGAATAGAACGTCTATGAGGTGGATCATGCCTAATCGAAGTCTTGAATTACTGTCCTTTAAAGTAGATGGTAAAACCTATGACTATTTTACCCCTATAGAGAATGCGATCAGACTTTCAAAATTTAGTGCCTAGAGACAGTTCTATTTATTATCTTAAATACTTTATTTACTTATCAGAAAATATAATATGATACGAATAAAACCTTTTTCATTAGTATTATACTAAATAATATCATTTTTCAGTGATAATTTTTATAGATGGTCATAAGAACCACACCTATCTTGAGCTGACGCAACTTTGCCCAAATCTCACCATAATACTTACAGCCCTTTACCTGAATGCAACGCGACTATTGCAACCAGCTGATATCACACTGCATTTCGGTCCATCAAAGCTATGTGGCGCACAGCTGTATTCGAATGGCGGACAAACAATTTGACAAAAAGGTTACTAATATAGATGCGGGCCTACATTGACAACACTTACCGAATTGAAATAAATTAAAGTTATGAAATAGTTTTGAGACATGTGGGATGTGCCCATTTAGTACAGACAAAGTGAATTATATAACAAAGTGTCTGATGCCCTCGAAATTTCACTAAAACCGAAGAACTTATAAAGAAAATAGATTACCAGCACATTATCGAACGAGAAATACCGAAATAAAGGTCTATTTCTTCAAAATATAGAAAAAATACGAAAGGTTTTACTAAAAAAGGCACATCATAAAATATATCCGAAGAAAAAAACAAACATAGTGTTGCGCGCCACTATTAATGTCTTGTACATGGCAACACTAGTTACCACCAGCGCCCTCTAGTGTCGAGTAGCAGAACTTGTCGTGAAGCGACAATTAAAAATAAAGAGAACCGAGCGACAATTAAAAAACTAAGAACAGCAAAACAACAAAAGTAGACCAAGAAAATAATATATTTAAAATTTTAAAAAGGTATTTACAATTTTATAAAAAAATGAAATATGAAGATGATTATTGATGAAGTGAGTTTACAATTAGATTAAAAAAAATAGGAGAATACGAGAATTATTATTATAGTGGAGCCTAAAAGGTTGAAGTGACACGCTGCTCTTGTAGAAATAGGCACACGCGGAGCTTGAGGTTTCTCAGCGGCGACGGCACGCAGCGCCTGGAGTAGGTGCGCTCCCAGCGTCCGGAGCTGGCGCACGTAGCGCCTGGGGTAGGTGCGCTCAGCACTTGGAGAAGTAGTCGCCGCGCCCAGAGGTAGCGCGGGCAGTAGGTGCACTCGGCGCCTGAAGCAAGCAGTCGTAGCGCGCCTGAAGGTAGCGCGGGCAGTAGGTGCACTCGGCGCCTGGAGCAAACAGTCGTAGCGCGCCCGAAGGTAGCGCGGCAGTAGGTGCACTCAGCGCCTGGAGCAAGCAGTCGTAGCGCGCCCGAAGGTAGTGTGGCCCCGTGCTTGAAGCAGACTGCCGACGAATTCGGATGTAGATGGAGGCTTGCAGGATCCCGGGGCAATGCGGCCCCGGGATAAGGCCTTTAGTAGATGCTTCTCCTTTGAGAACTGAAGCGAGACTCTCCTGTATTCTCCAATTGTTCGGCTTTTATACCTTTTTAGAGAGAACGAGAAATTATTTAAATTAAAACTAAATTTATTGTAAATGACCTACAGCCAAAGAGTATTTATGTAGAAAGAACAACATACCAGAGACGAATTTGAATAGAAGTTACCATAACAACGATATAAATAATAGTTGTCATATTTAACAATTTTTGGTTTTTGGACTGTTATTAAGAAACTATTACATTTTAGTAAGAAATGAGATATTATTCATTTAGGAAAAACTAATGCACGGCAGCGTGCATGAAGCCTGAAATTGTAGAGTTACAGAGAATTCAATAAAAGACCGAAAAAGATAAGACTCCATTGACAGCGATTTTAAAAGTGCTAAATAGTGTGAAAATACGAAGTAAAATTATATGTTATTGTGTAAAAACGTTACAGGATCCTATAGAAATAAAAGTGTTGCAAAACATGAATGCAGAAAATCAAAAACAGAATGGAAAAATAGTATAAAGTGATGCAAAACAAGAATGCAGAAAATCAAAAACAGAATGGAGAAATAGTGTACAATGAAATGTAAGTAGCATAACACTACAAACTAGGAGAGTCAAAATCCATCTAGAAATTTCGGGACCGATATGTACTCGAACATTCTTGTCGCTACAGTAGAAGGTTCTGGAAACTATCTGAGGCCCTATATAAGGCCGGTATAGACCACGACCGAGTCAGTATTGAATTAGCGATAAGCGAATACTTCGAAGTGATACAACTGCGAACTAAAGTTATCAGTGGTACAATTGTGTTTTATTATTTGTGTGGTTTTAAGTTGTAATTAGTGTTCTGTAATTAAAGTGTCAATTTTTGTAATTCACTCGGCAATTTTTAACTGTCTCGAACCCCAAGCTCGTAACAATAGTAAGCCAACGAAACCGCTTTGAGATAAAGATCTAAGGAAAACATTTGAAGAAGATTTGTTCAAAATAAGTCTTATAATAATAAGATGGAGCTTAGAAATATCTAGGTATAAACTTTTTAAGTTCTTCCAATGGTGCCAATGATTATACTTAATTTATAGTGCCATTCGTTATGCTAAAGTGCCAATTATTGTAACATTCTCTAGAAAAAAGTTTAATTAGATTTTTATGATTTTATGATGAATTAATTAAATATTTCTTTTAAAATAAAATCCAACAAATCCATCAGAAATATTACAAATTTGTTTATATACTAGAATTATTTAATACTTACTTACAAGTAGAAGTCAGCTTTCAGTATCAATTACTGTTTACCCTATGCATTTCTTATATTTTAGTTTCGTATAATACTACTATAGTATCCTATATATACTTCCTATTCTTGTCACTCGATGACTGATTTATACTGACATACTCATCAAAAACCTATGCCACTTTTAAGTGACTTAGAAATTTGAAATTTGGCATCACAGTTAATTATAAGATAAAAACGAAAGGAAAAACCCCACCATGAAAACAACTCATTATACATCCACGACGTTTTGGCCAGCCTGTATATATTCGGTGTCTACAGAGTTTTTGTTGACATTCTTGGCCTTATTCATAATAATCGATGTCAATTTGAGAAATTCTTAAAGCTGCTTTCGCGCCCTTCGATAAATGACAATATAAAGAGACAAGTATAAAGATAATTGGTACTGAATCAAGTAAAGCCATCTATTATTATAGTTGGACTTAGAAACAGCAAACCGTGAAGCGTAAAAACGAGCAAAACGTCGAAGGTCAAGTAATTATTTGGACGAATAATATTATTTCTTTTCTACAAAAATTAATGATACCCACCAATAACTGAACCAGAAAAGGGGGCGAAGGGGTTAAAGTAAACAACTTTCTGCGTTGTCGGCTTCCCTGATAAAAGAATTGAGATGTAAACGGGTGCCAAACGGCATAGTAGTTCCCAGAACGTTGTACAGTCCTCTAGGGCAAATGCTATGCTGCAAGTGGTATGCTGCAGCTGTACTATGATTACAGCACAAAGGGTCGTGCAAAAAGGGAAGGCCCACGTACTCACAGAATACCAACGAAAAACAGCTGCATAATGCGACTTTGTTTTGTAAAGGTAGAGAACCGGTGAACCCCTTTTCTGGTGCATTGTTATACTTTTTATGTAGATATCCTTACACCGGCACTACACGGTTGGAACGAACGAAATATGTCATTGATTTAATTATTTATTAATTTAGTTTTTGACTAAACTTAATTTTTTAGAGGCCAATTTGGCCTTCTCTTCCAAGTGACCACGAAACTGCACGTCACTCGATATGTCGATGCCGAGGATTTCGATACTAGCTGAGGCAACCAGGGGAGTGCCTTGAAACTGAGGAGATACGACAAAGGGTTTCGTTTTAGCGGTAAACGCGCAAACTTGTGTCTTCTGGGGATTGAACTGGACTAGATTTAGTCGGCCCCAATCCGAGACTTTGTCCAGCAAAGACTCGACTTCAGACACAAGTTTGTTCCGGTACTCAGCGACGTTTTCCCGAGAAATATTGGCACGGCCGGTGTATAGAGCGTCACCAGTGCTGTCATCAGCATAGCAATGAATACTACCGGTTTGCAACATATCATAGATACGCAGGAGAAACAGCGTTGGTGATAGCACGCAGCCTTGTGGAACACCAGCGTTAATAGGCTTGTAGTCGGAGCATGCACCGTCTAAAACGACCTTGATGCTCCGATCTGCAAGAAAGCTGGTGATCCAATTGCACAATTTCTCGGGAAGCCCATAGGAAGGGAGCTTCGAAAGAAGCACTTTGTGCCAAACCCGATCGAAGGCCTTCGCAATGACCATTCTAATGGCCAATGCCTCCCCCTTTGGACTCTACTGCCTCCGCCCATCTATGAGTCAAGTAGACCAGAAGATCACCAGCTAATCGACCCCGACAAAAACCGTATTGGCTGTCACTAATCAGCTGGTGATTCTCAAGGTACCGCATGAGGTGGCAGTTTATAACGGATTCCATTATTTTGGAGAATAAGGGGGTGATGGCGATAGGCCTGTAGTTGTACGGGTCTGAGCGGTCGCCGTTTTTAGGGATCGGGTGGACAGAAGCTGTCTTCCATGATTTCGGGACTACGCCTAGGGAGTAGGAGTACCGAAAAAGACGCGTTAGAACCGGTGCCAACTACGTCCTCAGCACAATTGGGGGGATTACGTCAGGCCCACTCGACTTGTGGATGTCCAGGGAGAGGAGTGCTCTGAAAACCGAGCGCTGTGAGAACCGCACATCCGGCATGGAGCACTCGCACCGCGGGATGGTCGGCGGTGTGTTTCCCCCGTCATAAACAGTCGAGTTGGACGCAAAAAGGAAGCCTAAAAGGTCGGCTTTCTCTTTTGCGGCGTGGGCCAGTGAGTCGTCCTCCCTGTGCAGAGATGGTAGTTATGGCTTACAGAAATTCACTTGGACAGCCTTGGCGAGAGACCAGAATGCACGGGTTCCCGAAGGAAGGCGAACTAGTTTCTCGCCAATTATGCCTATGTGATCTGACTTTGCCTTGGCAATAACTCTTTTGAAGGACTTGGAGGCGAAGTTTTACTTCTTTTTAAGTATGCTGGTGTTTATATCCCGAGTCGCCGAAGCCGCAGCCTAGGCTTGATAACACTCCTGCTTGCTGCGTAATGCAGTCTTACAGGAGCGACCAAACCAAGGCTGAGATCTGCCTCCGATGGGTACTACAGATGATAGAATAAATAGTTTCACTCCCTGTAGCACCACATCAGTGACAGAGTCAGCAACAGCGCTGGGATTATCCGGCGAGAAGCAAACCCACCCCCATGGGTAGGAAGCAAAGAAAGATCGCTTTCCATCCCAATCCGCTGACCTGTAATGCCAAACACGGCGGCAACTTGCAGCACGCAACCGCGAGGGGAGCGTGAGTGGCACCACACCCCGGAGCGGACAATGGTCAGAAGAGCCAAGAGTAGTGGACGGCGTTTAGGTTCGAGTGAAGTCCTCTGATGTTGCAGAAATTCACGGTTAGCGTGGCAGGGGTCGCCTTGGTATTCAGTTCGCCCCGAGCAGTTACGTTTTGAGCGGAATTTTTGATTGAATTTTTGTCACCCTTGAGCAGTAAGATATAATGGCAAGTTTCAAGTAAATAAAAAGGGTATTTTTCTAAGATAGAATTTCAAATCTGTAAATTAAATATATAGTGTTCATTGGTCGTATTTTTTGTACATACACAAATTTGTAATACACAAATTTAAAAAGACTAAAATTTTTGTTTAAAACTAAAAAAAATCGAGGCGACTCTTATTGGAACAATCAATGGCGTAACATGGCTTGCTGCCATCCGGGGCCTGAAAAGTTTTGAACCTTTACCGCGCCCCGCCCCCTCCCCATGTTCACGTGTATTAAAAAATTTAAATCTGTAAAATGTTATATAATCTGTGTATTTGAAAAATAACAAAACAATTAAATATATTTTATCTACTTAGCTATCTTTTTATAGATATTTTTTTCCCTTAGCAAGTGTCTGTACCAATTACCTCTATTTTCAAAACTACAGTGTTCATTAGATTTTATCAAAAGTATTCAACGAGTGCTAATTTTCAAATTTTTACTGGCATAGCTTACTTTTTTTCTTTTATATAACAGGTGACAAACGAACTTTTCTGGTTTTCTAAACTTTCTTCTCTAAACACAGCACCATTACGCTGTTAGTTTTCGCTGGTATCCTGAGACCGCAATCCTTCCCCGGTTGAGCCGAGCCACGTTGGAAGTTTATTAAATCATTTCAATAAAAATCACATATTATAGGTATGATATTTTCAGAAATTTTTTTTCGAGTTACAATCATAACAACCCCATAGTAGTAATGTAATAACAGAGACAACCACCTATGAAATCCGAAATGTACGTGTGACAAAGTTCTCAGTCAAGGAGAATGATATAATATTTTGTATTCGGTGAGATTGATCGCTCGAATTAGTATGTGATGCCGCTTTCTCTATTTCCTTCGTAATAATACTTACAGTAACGTCGCTACGTATCAGATAACACATACATAACATATATAAACCTTACTTCTCTTAAATAATTGCACTTTTATTATAGTTAACTTGTTCAGGCCTCCCCCAAAGATTGGCTGATAGATAATTTTGCCACAGTACTCACGAATAAGGAGAGACGACGAAAAGAAACGAAACAGGAGATGAATGGGCAGCAACATCTTTTTTTTTTATAGAAGAGTAGGCAAACGAGCATACGGCTCACCTGATGGTAAGTGACTAGCGCCGCCCATGAACAACTACAACACCAGGGGAATTGCTGGCCTTTTAGAAACGATTAAGCTCTTTTATTGAAGGTCCCTAAGTCGTATCAGTCCGAAAAAATCACCAGTGGTAAGCTATTCCACGGAGTGGTCGTACGCGGAAGAAAACTCATAGTGAAACGTACAGTGGAGGATCGCTAAGCATTTAGATGGTGTGGATGGAATCGAGAATTTTACCGAGTTTTTATTTGTTCTTCAGATCAGTTCAGATCTTTGTGACAACAGCTCAAAATAATAAAAGAACTGCAGTTGCTAACCAACCTAACTTGGTAACTATTGTTACGAGCTTGGGGTTCGAGACATTTAAAAACTGCCGATTGAATTACGAAAATTGACACTTTAATTACAGAATACTAATTACAACTTAAAACCACACTAACAATGAAACACAATTGTAGACGGCGTTAGTGGTATTAATTGTGGCGCGCAAAACAATGGCAAATATGTTCCGCAGTGGACTTTTGATAGGCTGTATTAGATGAAAGAATGGAGAACTGCTCCGATAGAATTTTGAAATCACTTTTCAGATCTGGTAATCGAACCGATTCAAACGTAAATTCATAGTACCTACGTAAACAGTGCAAATGCAATCCTCACGGAGACCGCTCAAATTTTAATTGGAATTTGAAGTGTTGATTTACCACGTACTCGGCGGGAAAGGACAACATTTCGAGGAAACCTGCAAGTCTGTAATCCCGCGTTAGGTTAGTGTGGCGAACTCCTTCCTTTCCCAATAGTGGGATGTATGTACGCTAATACTTTTTACTTTAATAGGATTATTAAGTAAAAATATTAGGACGTATGTCTATTCTATTTTATACTTTAAAGAATAATAATACTGCTTCAAAATTGTTTTTTACTAATTTTCCTTAAAACACTTCGTCGAAAAACGAAGAACTTTGTGAAATAATCCATTTACCAACTAGTCGAAGGATCTGAAAGTTTTAAATTGACTTTTCGCACCCTCTCGGTGCCTTCGAATCGTTTATCTCGATCCTTTAAGAGCGATAATTACTGATTCATTACACCTCCGATCCCGAACGAGAAGAATGTAACGGAACTAAACTAGAATCTACAATGATTGTACGAAGTTTCACAGAGCGCATATGTTAAAAAAAAGTTAAGAAACATTTATTGCAAAAAATATAAATAGGTACGTACTCGTACAAAAGTGTTGGCGTTATATGATGTTACGAGTGTGTTTATACTTAGCAGAGCCACGCTGCAGCTATACTATGTTTGTATCACGAATGATACGACTCAACCGGGGAAATACCATGCACTCACAGAATACCAGCGTATTTTTTTTATATGATAAGGGTGACAAATGAGCAAACAAGCCACCTGATGGTAATTGGTTGCTGCGGCCCATAGACATCTATATCTATCCTCGACTACGAATGACTAAATTGGAATGCCTCGTTTCCATTTGAAAGGGTCTCCGGTTCTCTATACTCACCGTACGAAACACAGCAGCATCAAGCTGCTATTTTACGCTGATGTTCTGTGAGAGCGTGGTCATTCCCCAGTCGAGCCGACCCAATCGTGCTACAACTATACTTAGCTTTGTTGTGTTGTTAAATGAGTGTAGAGAATTGTAGATACTTTTTACTGTAATCACGAGGCATTTAATTTTCACAGGGGTAGTCCTATACCTGCCAAGTCGAACTATTCTAGCTAAAACCACAATGTTACTGCAAATGGCGCTACCATATGCTATACCGACGAGGTTATACGTTAGGAGGTATACGCTATAAATAAAACTAATGTGCCTGAGTGTAATATCGAAATAACTACCTTTCATCGAGCTCAGGGTGTTATTTCTATGCATTAAGACTATTGCAGATGAATAACCATATGTAAAATTTTCGATTATCTTTCTGTCTGTCTGTCTGTCCGGGCTGAATTTTGTAATGGCTGAACCGATAGTAATAAAACTTCATAATACAGATGAGAGATAAGTGACTACCGCCGCTCATGAACAACTGCAACACCAGGGGAATTGCAGATGCGTTGCCGGCCTTTTAAAAAGGAGTAGGCTCTTTTCTTAAAAGTCCCTAAGTCGTATCGGTCCGGAAAAATCGCTGGTGGTAATCGATTCCACAAGGAAGTTGTGCGAGGGAGAAAACTTCTTCTGAAACCCACAGTGGTGGACCGCCAATCATCCAAATGATATGGATGGTATCACGAGTTTTGTCGCGGTGCGATGTGCGATGGTGAAATTGAGCGGCTGGAATTAGTCCGAACAATTCCCCAGAGCACTCCCCTTGGTAGATGCGATAAAATACGCAAAGAGATGCAACCTCTCTACGCAGTGCCAGTGAGTCGAGCTGATCGGAAAGAACTCGGTCGTCGACCATTCGAATTGCTCTGCGCTGGATGCGGTCTAGTGGAAGGAGCTGGCACTGGGGAGCCCCTGCCCAGATATGGCAACATTATTCCATGTGAGGCCGAACCTGCGCCTTGTAAAGTTGCAAGTGGTGTGCCCGCATAAAATACTGTCCCGCTCTGCTGAGCATGCCAAGCTTTATAGAGGCCAATTTGGCCTTCTCTTCCAAATGACCACAAAACTGCACGTCACTCGATATGTCGACACCGAGGATACCGATACTGGCTGAGGCAACAAGGGGAGTGCCTTGAAACTGAGGATATACGAGAAAGGAAATCTTTTTAGCGGTAAACGCGCAAACTTGTGTCTTCTGGGGATTGAACTAGACTAGATTTAGTCGCCCCCAGTCTGAGACTTTGTTCAACAAAGTCTCGACTTCAGACACAAGTTCGTTCCGGTACTCGGCGACGTTTTTCCGAAAAATATTGGCACGGCTGGTGTATAAAGCATCACCAGTGCTGTCGTCTGCATAGCAATGAATGTTACTGGTTTGCAACATATCATTGATATGCATAAGAAACAGCGTTGGTGATAGCACGCAGCCTTGTGGAACACCAGCGTTAATGGGCTTGTAATCGGAGCATGTACCGTCTACTACGACCTTGATGCTCTGATCTGCAAGAAAACTGGTGATCCAATTGCACAATTTCGCGGGAAGCCCATAGGAAGGGAGCTTCGAAAGAAGCTCTTTGTGCCAAACCCGATCAAAAGCCTTCGCTATGTCCAAACTAACGGCCAACGCCTCCCCCATGGACTCCACTGCCTCCGTCCATCTGTGAGTCAGGTAGACCAGAAGATCACCAGCTGAGCGACCTCGACGGAAACCGTACTGGCGGTCACTAATCAGCTGGTGATCCTCAAGGTACCGCATGAGCCGGCTGTTAATAATTTACTTTGGAGAACAAGGAGGTGAGAGCGAAAGGCCTGTAGTTGGACGAATCTGAGCGGTCACCTTTTTTAGGGATCGGGTGCACCAAAGCTGTCTTCCGTGAGTCCGAGACTACGCCTAGGGAGTATGAGTACCGAAAAAGACGCGTTAAAACCGGTGCCAACTCCGGAGCACACGTCTTCAGCACAATAGGTGGGACTCCATCAGTCCCACTCGACTTGTTAACGTTCAGGGAGAGGAGTGCTTTACACACCAAGCGCTGTGTAAACAGCACTTCCCGCATGGAGCACTCACACCGCGGGATGTTCGTCGGAGTGTTCTCCCCGTCATCTAGAGTCAAGTTGGAAGCAAAAAGAGAGCCTAGCAGATCGGCTTTCTCCTCTCCGTCATGGGCCAGTGAGTCGGCCACCCTGTGCAGAGATGGCAGAGATGGCTGACAGAAATTCCCTTGGACAGCCTTAGCGAGGTACCAGAATTTACGTGTTCCCGAAGGAGGCGAACTAGTTTCTCGACAATTCTGCCGATGTGCTCTGACTTTGCCTTGGCAATGACACTTTTGAAGGACCTGGAGGCGAAATTATACTTCTTTTTATGATCGCTGGTGTTTACATCCCGGGACGTTGATGCGTCAGCGCAGGCCTCGTAGCACTCCTGTTTAAAGCGTGATGCTAGTTTACAGGAGCGACCAAACAGTGGCTGGGATCTGCCTCCGATGGGCACCACAGAGGATTGAATAAAGAGTTCGATACCCTGAAACACCACATCAGCGACAGAATCGGCAATAACGCTGGGATCTTCCGGCGAGAAGCAAACCCGCCCCCAAAAAAAGACCACATCCCGTCCCAATCGGCCGACCTATAGTGCCAAACACGGCGGCAAGCTGCAGATCGCAACTGCGATGGGAGCGTGAGTGGCACCGTACTCCGGATCAGACAATGGTCCAAAGAGCCCAGAGGGGCATCGACAGAGACCTGATATCCGTCCGGATGAGAGGTCAGCAGAAGGTCCAACAGGGAAGGTACATGATCCTTCAAATCTGGGATCCGCATAAGCGAAGTAACCAGTTGTGTTAGACCATATGCCAAAGCAAAGTCATAGACAGATCTACCCGCATGATCGGTTAAACGAGAACCAAGCCATTCAGCGTAGTGGGCGTTGAAATCACCTAGTGTCACGATCTCTGCGGATGAGACCTGTTGTAGCACGGAGTCTGCAGCCATTTGGACGTGGTCGATGAGTCGTTCTGTGTCGGCATTACCGCTATGGGACCTATAGAGGCACCCGTAGACGCGGGGATGGTCGTCGCTGTCTACGCGCAGTCATAGGATGGACAGGTCCGTACCTTCAAGACTGCCGAGGCGTCGAAAACAGATGTCCTCCCTGACGTTTGCAAACTCCAGCCCGGGCACAAAGGAGTGTTCAAATTTGTACCCCGGGTAAGAGAGATATGAAGTATCAGCCGGAGAGGACACCTGAGTCTCGGTTAAAAAGAGCAAGGCCGGCTTCGCCGTCTCTAGATGTTAATGGACAGCGTTAAGGTTGGAATGAAATCCCCTGATATTGCAAAAATTCACGGATAGCGTGAAAGGGGTCGCCTTGGTCTTATTGCTCAGCTTGCACCGAGCAGTATTAGTCGCGAGCGGTATTTTGTCCCCCCCCCCCCCCCCCCAGAATACGCGGGGCAGCCCCTACGCCCAGGAGTGGAGTGGTTTGGTCGTGGATGCTCAGCGAGGGATTCTCCAAGGGTGCTGGTACCCTCCTGGGGTAGTCTTCTGTTCAATTCCACTACCATGTTGATGGGAGGGGGGGGGGGGGTATTATACGCTGCTATTATATTCTGTGAGGTCGTGGTACCACCCCGGTTCGAGCTGGCCCATCCGTGCGACAGCAGAAGCGGCCGCGTGGCTCTACCACTGTTTAATTATATATAAATAAAATAAATAAATACATATTATTTTACTGAATAGATATAAACGAGCACACATTCCATCTGATGGTACATGGATACTTTGATTCTTAGACACCCTACATCTATCCTCGATTAAGAATCAACATAATATACATATGATTCCAACCCCGATGCTAAGATAGAATGACTCGTTGTCAGTAAAGAACAGTGAGTTCAACCCTTAGGCGCGGTTGAAGTAAAACTTATTACTATTATTTGTAAAAAAAACGTTACCAAACTAGGATTTTCTCCTGTATCGTGGAGGAAGTTTACAAACACAAATTGCACAAGGATAAAAATCCAGACCCGGATTAATTATTTGTAGAACATAAAATTATTGTTCCGCGCGAGATTCGAACACGCGCCCCCAGCACAGCAACTCATGAAACTGCGCCACAAAGCTGCCTATTACCCAATATTAATAAAAAGACTAGACCTCTGACACTCCATCTTACCTATTTCTGTCACTACGTGTCGGTGATTTCACTTATGAATCTGATTTGAAGTGTATAATCCAGTCCAGATGTGAAGCTTTCCATCTACTTTTAGTTACTAATCTTTTTAACAGACTTCTTTAAAGAGATGGGGTACTAAATTCAGCTGTATTTTTTATGTGTGTTACCTCAGAACTTCTTTCTAGATGAACTGATTTTGTTTTTTTATTTATTTGAAAGCTGGTGCTTCTAATATGATCCCATATAAATTTAATCAAGATCGAACCAGTAGTTTTTGAGTTATGCTTAATAATCCGTATTTAACTGATTTTGACTACATTTATGATGTTCTCGTTTTATTGAAATTAAAGTGGGTTTTACAATTATTTTTTAATTTAGCCACTTGTTATTAATTTTTTTATCGATTGCTACACCTAGTTCAATTCTTACGAATCTATGGGTTGACTAGTACAATATACCTTTAATATATATTAAGTCCGCCCTATTGTATCCTTAAGTATATACATACATATAAATGAAATCAAAGTATATGTCTATAATATCTTCCAGACCGCCCGTAACATTGGGTATCCCTCAAGGCTCGATTCTTGGGCCATTCCTATTTTTAGGGTATATTAATGACTCACCTTCCCTTGTAGGGGATAATCATGATATAGTATTATTTGCTGATGATACTTCCTTGATTTTTAAACTTATTATATGTGATGAAGTGATTTTTTTTTATAGGAGATGGGGCAAACGAGCATGCGGCTTACCTGATGGTAAGTGACTACCGCCGCCCATGAGCAACTGCAACACCAGGGAGGGAATTGCAGATGCGTTGCCGGCCTTTTAAAAAGGAGTACGCTCTTTTCTTGAAGGTCCCTAAGTCGTATCGGTCCGGAAAAATCGCTGATGGTAATCGATTCCACAAGGAAGTCGTGCGAGGAAGAAAACATCTTCTAAATCGCACAGTGGTGGACCGCCACTCATCCAGATGGTGTGGATGGTATCGGGAGTTCTGCCGCGATGTGCGTTCGTGAAATTTGGCGGCTGGGATTAATCCGAACAATTCCTCAGAGCACTCCCCATGGTAGATGCGAAAGAAAATGCAAAGAGATGCAAACTCTCTTCGCAGCGCCAATGAGTCGAGGCGATCGGAAAGGACTCGGTCGTCGACGATTCGAGCCGCTCTGCGCTGGATGCGGTCAAGTGGAAGGAGCTGGCACTGGGGAGCCCCTGCCCAGAGATGGGAACAGTATTCCATGTGAGGCCGAACCTGCGCCTTGTAAAGTTGCAGGCGGTGTGCCGGCATGAAATACTGTCCCGCTCTGCTGAGCACGCCAAGCTTTTTAGAGGCCAATTTGGCCTTCTCTTCCAAGTGACCACGAAACTGCACGTCACTCGATATGTCGACGCCGAGGATTCCGATACTGGCTGAGGCAACAAGGGGAGTGCCTTGAAACTGAGAGAGATACGACAAAGGGGTTATTTTTAGCGGAACGCGCAAACTTGTGTCTTCTGAGGATTAAACTGGACTAGATTTAGTCGCCCCCAGTCCGAGACTTTGTCTAGCAAAGACTTGACTTCAGACACAAGTTTGTTCCGGTACTCGGAGACGTTTTCCCGAGAAATATTAGCACGGCCGGTGTATAGAGCATCACCAGTGCTGTCATCCGCATAGCAATGAATGTTACCAGTTAGCAACATATCATTGATATGCAGAAGAAACAGCGTTGGTTATAGCACACAGCCTTGTGGAACACCAGCGTTAATAGGCTTGTAGTCAGAATATGCACCGTCTACAACGACCTTGATGCTCCGATCTGCAAGGAAGCTGGTGATCCAATTGCACAATTTCTCGGGAAGCCCATAGGAAGGGAACTTCGAAAGAAGCGCTTTGTGCCAAACCCGATCGAAGGCCTTCGCAATGTCCAGACTAACGGCCAACGCCTCCCCCTTGGACTCTACTGCCTCCGCCCATCTATGGGTCAGGTCGACCAGAAGATCACCAGCTGATCGACCCCGATGAAAACCGTATTGGCGGTCACTAATCAGCTGGTGATCCTCAAGGTACCGCATAAGCTGACAGTTGATAATGGATTCCATTATTTTGGAGAACAAGGAGGTGATCGCGATAGGCCTATAGTTGGACGGGTCTGAGTGGTCGCCTTTTTTAGGGATCGGGTGGACAAAAGCTGTCTTCGATGAATTCGGGACTACGCCTTGGGAGTAGGAGTACCGAAAAAGACGCGTTAGGACCGGTGCCAACTCTGGAGCACACGTCCTCAGCACAATTGGGGGGATTCCGTCAGGCCCACTCGACTTCTGGATGTCCAGGGAGAGAAGTGCTTTGCGAACCGAGCGCTGTGAGAACAACACATCCGAAATAGAGCACTCACACCGCGGGATGGTCGGCGGTGTTTTCCCCCCGTCATCAAAAGTCGAGTTGGACGCAAAAAGGGAGCCTAATAGGTCGGCTTTGTTTTTTGCGTCATGGGCCAGTGAGTCGTCCTCCCTGTGCAGAGATGGTAGTGATGGCTTACAGAAATTCCCTTGGACAGCCTTGGCGAGAGACCAGAATGCACGGGTTCCCGAAGGAAGGCGAACTAGTTTCTCGCCAATTCTGCCTATGTGCTCTGAGTTTGCCTTGGCAATAACTCTTTTGAAGGACCTGGAGGCGAAGTTATACTTCTTTTTAAGTATGCTGGTGTTTACATCCCAAGTCGTCGAAGCCGCAGCCCAGGCTTCATAACACTCTTGCTTACTGCGTAATGCAGTTTTACAGGAGCGACCAAACCAAGGCTGAGATCTGCCTCCGATGGGTACCACAGTTGATGCAATAAATAGTTTCATTCCCTGTAGCACCACATCAGCGACAGAATCGGCAATAACGCTGGGATCTTCCGGCGAGAAGCAAACCCGCCCCCAAAGGTAGGATGCAAAAAAAGACCACATCCCGTCCCAATCGGCCGACCTATAGTGCCAAACACGGCGGCAAGCTGCAAATCGCAACTGCGATGGGAGCGTGAGTGGCACCGTACTCCGGATCAGACAATGGTCCAAAGAGCCCAGAGGGGCATCGACGGAGACCTGATATCCGTCCGGATGAGAGGTCAGCAGAAGGTCCAACAGGGAAGGTACATGATCCTTCACATCTGGGATCCGCATAAGCGAAGTAACCAGTTGTGTTAGACCATATGCCAAAGCAAAGTCATAGACAGATCTACCCGCATGATCGGTTTAATGTGAACCAAGCCATTCGGCATGGTGGGCGTTAAAATCGCTAAGGATCACGATCTCTGCGGATGGGACCTGTTGTAGCAAGGAATTTGTAGCCATTTGGACGTGGTCGATGAGTCGGTCTGTTTCGGCATTACCGCTATGGGACCTATAGAGGCACCCGTAGACGCGCGGATGGTCGTCGCAGTCTACGCGTAGCCAAAGGATTGACAGGTCCGAACCTTCAAGACTGCTGAGGCGTCGAGAACAGATGTCCTCTCTGACATACACGCAAACTCCAGCCCGAGGCACAAAGGAGTGCTCCAATTTGTACCCCGGGTAGGAGAGATATGAAATATCAGCCGGAGAGGAAACCTGCGTCTCGGTCAGGAAGAGCAAGGCCGGCTTCGCCGTCTCGAGATGGTAGTGGACGGCGTTTAGGTTAGAGTTAAGTCCCCTGATGTTGCAAAAATTTACGGATAGCGTGGCAGGGGTCGCCTTGGTATTGTTGCTCAGTTTGCCCCGAGCAGTTATGTTTTTGAGCGGAATTTTGTCCCCCCCCCAGAATACGCGGGGCAGCCTGAGCACCCACGCTCAGGACTGGAATAACATGGTGGTGGATGCTCAGCGAGGGATTCTCCAGGGGTACTGGTACCCTCCTGGGGTAGTCTAATGTGTAATTCCGCTACCATGTTGATAGGGGGGAGATCGTGGTACTAACCCGGCTCGAGCCATACGTGCAACAGCAAAAACTGCTGCGTGGCTCTACCTCCGTTAAAAATAATGCTATATCAAAATTAGTGCATTAGTTTAACGTTAATAATGTACATTCAAACGGCAATAAAACTAAATGTATTAAATTTAGAACAACAAATGTTAAAAATGTTAAAACTCATGTATTTTTAAACGGGAAAGAACTGAGCCCTGTTGAATCCTCTGTTAAAGCTTCAGTGGGGCCCCCATATATCCAAACTAGCAAGCAGACTAAGCTCTGCAGGTTATGCTGTAAAAAAACATTAGAGACCTCAGTAGTGTAAAGACAGCTAGATTAGTTTAGTTCAGTTATTTCCATAGCATAATGGCTTAAGGGATTTTTCTAAGGGGAAATAGATAAATAGACATTTAGACACTATTTTTGCAGAAGAGGGCCATAAGAGCTATTTAGAACCTTAAACCGAGAGAGTCTCTTATAGAAAAATTTAAAGAAATAAATAAATTAACTTTAGCCGCTCAGTATATTTACGAAAATTTAATGTATGTTCACAAAAACAAAGATAGTTTTAGTAAAAAAGTGATATACACTCTGTAAACACTAGGAACAAGCACAAGCTAGTGATACCAGTCTCTCGACTCCACAGAGTTAGTAATTCATTCTTGGGGCAATGTATACGCTATAACAACAAGGTCCCAGAAAATATACAAGGTACTATTAGCATAAGTATATTATTACTAACTTTAAATATTTAATTAAGCAATCACTGTATAAAAAGGGTTACTATAATATAAATGAATACATGGCAGATAATAACCCTTGGGAATGATGTGGTCGCTTCCAAGCTGTTTCTAAAATGAATTTTGTAAATATTTTGTAACTATTTATATTGTAATTTTTTAATATTGAATAAAAATTATTCTATTCTATCCTATTCTATTGAAATCGTCATCATTACAGCCCTTCACAAGTCCACTGCTGAACATAGCCCCCCCCCCCCAAGGAATGCCACAAAGCACGGTCCTGAGCCATCTGTATCCATTGACTTCCTGCACGTCTTACCAGGTCGTCATTTTATATAGTAGGGGGAAGCCCTACACTTCGTCCGCCGTTACGAGGTCGCCACTCGAGAACCTTTTTTCCCCATCGGTTGTCGGTTATTCGAACTATATGGCCGGCCCATTGCCACTTCAGTTTACTAATCCGTTGGGCTATGTCAGTCACTTTGGTTATACTACGGCTATCCTCACGCAGAGAAACACCGAGCATTGCCCTCTCCATAGCTCGCTGAGCGACCTAGAGCTTCCTCATACGGCATATAGGTCATCACTGGCAACACACACTGGTTGTAGTCTCGTTTTCAAGTTTTGAGGTATACTTGACGAGAAGATGTGCTGTAATTTCCCGAACGCAGCCCAGCTGAGTTGAATCCATCGATTGACCTCTCGGTCGAAGTTGGATTTACCTAGTCGGACTATTTGTCGCAGGTAAACATACTCGTGAACAACTTCGAGCTTCGTGCTCCCAACAACTACCGGCATAGATGTGATATGAACGTTATGCATCGATATTCAGTGAAAGACGTACGTGGTAGAGCCATGCTGCAGCTATATTATGGTTGTAGCACGAATGGGTCGGCTCGACCAGGGAAGGACCACGCTCTCACAGAATACCAGCGTAAAATAGCAGCTTAACGCTGCTGTGTTACGTATGGTGAGTGTAGAGCACCGGAGACTCTTTTTACTGGAAATGAGGCATTCCATCTTAGTCCTTACGGGTGACAACGTATCTGTGTTTTGATTCGTAATCGAAGATAAATGTAGATGTATATAGGAGAAGGGTAACAAACGAGTACACAGTCCACCTGATAGTAAGTGGTTGCTGTGGCCCATAGACATAGAGATAATAATGCACGCCATTAAAATGTCTGTCCGAGTTAATCTTCAGAATAACTGAAACGGTTGTATTTTAATTTGACAAACATATAGAGAACATTACCAGGAGTGATCTGGGCCATATTTTATCTAAAGAACTTGTTTCCTTTTGAAACATAAAAAATTGATCCAATTTGCAGAAAGAACATTTCCAGGAGTGATCTAGCCTATATTTTATTCGTAAACTTATGTTCTTTTTAAAAATCTAAAAATTGGTATTTGATGATTAACTGAAATCTACAAAGATTGTGCGTATAATTGTGTACACACGTACAAAGTTAAACTCCTTTACGACATATCATTATTCTTTTATTTTATATTTTATATAAGTAGGTAAAATAATAGTATACTCATGCATCCCCGTAAGTGAAATGTTACACGAAAACCGTTTTTTTTTCTTTCAATACCGTACTATTATTTCCAATACGCCAGTAAAGAAGTTTCTCTCCAATAACTCCACATTAATAAATCCCACCCAGCCGAAGCGAGTCGCTAATGAATAAATAAAATAATAAAATAAAATAAATTTAACTAACTGAAGGACAGAGTTAGTCAAAAGAATTTTATTCAGTCATCTCGATTGAATTTACCCACTCAATTTAAAATCTTGCGCGTATGCAGGCTTTCCAGTTATTAAATTTAAAGCAGAACGTGTTATAGGATTTTCTACCGCACTACGGTGCTGGTTAAAAAAAACGAATAAAATAATTCCTAAACCAGGAATTGCCAGATTTCCAGAATTTGTCAGCTATCGAATATTCAGAAGGATGTTTTGACCATAGTATATATTAAATAGTGATATAGAATTTAATTTACTAAAATATTTAAGTATAAGTGATCAAGAATCTCCATTGTCCCGTGGGTATCAAAAGAGGCGACAGAGGAAAACAAATAAGAAGATAGCAGCGTCTTCCTAATAAGGACTAAAAGTTAAAAATGAAAACTGCGGCAGCCATCCCGCCTGCATAGCGTGGCAACTATGGCAAATATCCCCTCTATGATGCAACCTTTGCGGAGGTCTACGTTCAGCAGTGAACTTTAGATACGCCGTTACGGCAACAGATCAAGAATCTAAGAAACAACTATTTATATCGTTGTAGTACGAATGGGTCGGCTCAACCGGGGAAAAACCACGCTCTCTCAGAATAGCAGCGCAAAATGGCAGCTTAACGCTGCTGCGTTTCTTATGGTGAGTGTAGAGAACCAGAGACCGTTTTTACTGGAAACGAGCCATTCCATCTTAGTCCTCACGGGTGACAACGCATCTGCATTTTGATTCGTAGTCGAGGAGAGATGTAGATGTCTATCATGGGCTACAGCAACCACTTACCATCAAGTGGTCTGTATGTCCGTTTATTACCCTTATCCTATTAAAAAAACACGATTATAGTGCAAGAGTATGTACACAAGTACAGGAGCACTATCTATTTCCTTATTGTCATAGTCCGATGAGATTGCAATTTTATAACACCGGAGATATTTCAGGCGTCGAACCAATTGTTTTGCGTGTTTACCGAGGCACGTCGGGGAATCACCGCGAACTCCGGGCTGTTATTGAGAATTTCTAAACGTCAGTAAAAATAAACATAATTACGCCTTTAAGTGGTGGCATAATCCATCACCCCATTTCTTCCTGTGGGTGCCTCAAGAAGCGATCAGACAAATGCTAAAAAGATTTTATTTACAACTTCTGATATATGGCACCCCATACACTTGCAATTTTTCACTGGTAGTAACAGAAGCAAACGATCCTGGTGAGCCAGATCGATCATAACTTCTCCCTAACAGCAGTCGTGTCAACATTGCTGAAAGGGGATTCAGTATGGAGGGCCATAGCCATTCAGCTTAATGTAGGTAAACCCAGAGAAGGTTGACGATTCGAAAGTAGTCCCGAGACATTGTGACAGCACTGCGATGGTACTAGGAGTAAAGTACTACCTCCCGGACCAGCTTCTAGTCCATCAAAGCTATGACGGAACCTGGTTGCATTCCGAAGGAACATACCGAGACACCTCGTATACACTGCTCGATTCGTTTACTCATTTCTACTGTAATTAATATTAAATATAACTAATATTTTAGAAAAAAACATTAATCTCCACACTTCTTACAAATTAAATGTGTCAAATTAAAGCTATTAAATCTGTCAAATATTTCACCTCATTCCTAAGTGGCAGAAAAAGTCGTAGATGAAGTCCCCTGGTGATGAAGTTGAAGAAGACGTTTACCACCTCTTTTATAAAAAATATTTTATTTATAAAAAAAAAAAAAACATTTTTTCGTCACAAAATGATTTATTTCTATAATTATATTACATGAAGATATATTCACTGTACGTGAGCACAATTTCGTGGAGACGATAACAAAAAGAGAAACGTTGATTACCGCGTCCTTATCATAATAAAAGTGAATTATGTAAAATATTCTAGACACCGCGGCAGCCTCGTTTCCTTTCCAAGAAAAAACATTCAAAAGATACATCAAAGGGACATGAATAACTTTACCTCAAGACCGTGTTATTACTCCAATGATATTATAACGAGATTGACGTTTCGTTTCCATCTTTATTTTTTTTTACTCGACGGCTCCAGAAGGAGAATTATGTGTTGCGAGTATGTGTGTGTATATATGTCTATTTCTTTCACACCCTTTGTAGACTAAACGGTTTGACAGATTTTAGCATATGAGGTGTCATTATATTCTATGAAACATTTCTATTATTATTATTATTATTATTCTTTTTACCACGTCGGTAAATTACTGTTTTCACCTTTGGGCTTGTTAATATATGCGATAAAATATTAAACATATACATATACAGTACCAAAAATATTATTGATAACCATAGTTTTACATGTGCTAGAGTTATCAATAAATTCATCACCTCACAATGCTTGATCCGAGGGTGTCGTATAACTATGAGGCATACTGTGACTATCTGTAACAGATACTGAAATAACCATCGCATCTATACCAGAGTATAAACAAACGAAAATAGTTGGTATAGACATAGTATAAAGAGAGGGGATAGATAATAGGGGTTGCAATAGAAAAACACATCAAAAATTTGTAAAACATTGCAGTAACTATATTTTGATTTCGGGGATGGAAGTAATGAACTTTAATAGAATCTATCACCCGATCCGCACGTATCACAATAATATCTTAAAAGTTAATAGTTAGAAATGCTAGAAAGTATGTCAAAATCGCGGACATAAGTTAATGGGAATGCAAATCCAATAACAGAAATATTTAAAGCACATCTAATGGGACGACCTCCGAAATCCTCCATCCTTAAGGAGGTCTGTACATATTAGTGCCACGGGGAAGGAGTGCAGGACATACAAGAAGCCACGGAAAGCACAACGTTTTAACAGTGGTTAGAAGGAAGAAAGTGATTTAAAGTTTGGATTTTATCTAGCAAGAAAGGAGAGGAGTTTGCTTACTGTAAGTTTTGATTTTAAGATCTCGCCATTGGCGGAGTGGGAAAAAATATTTGGTATGCCCATTATATCATTATACCATTTAAATGGTCTCAGTCGCCACATGAAGTTACTCGTACATGTTTTTACAACAAACTGAGCATGGATTGCGCGTCAGTTTAAATTTATATGTTTTGTCTATCTTTCTTTTTTAATCTGAGCCCCGTAATAAGGGAAGCCAGGTTGCAGCACTAGATTTTCATGAGCTGACAAAAAATAAGATATATACGTACTGTGACGGTAGAAAAGGGGAAATCTCCCGCCGGACAAGGTGTTCTGCCCGGGGGGCGGCCACCGCTCTGAGTGGTAGTTCGGAGCTATCCTATATATACTAATTAAAGTTCGGAACTTTGTTAGCGCGATTTAGGCTTCGATGTGTTTCGCTTGTGGTGCGACGACAGCGCCGCCACATCACCCCCCTGCTCAGACCGGAGGTCGATAGTGCAGTTCGATTTCAAGTGCCAGGGATTGCCTTGTAGTCTGCGGTGAGTCGAGAAGAAGGCAAGTAATCTGCGAGAGTGCCGTGAAGCAGAGGCGAGCAGTAAGACTCAGAGCCGTGCCGAACATTGTAGCGCAGAGAGTAGCTTGAAAAAACAGGAAGCATTATTATTCCAGTGCTGCGATAAACCTTTGTATAGCTAGATGGCTTGAAGAATGTGAAGACTGCAGTCAATATCTGCTCGGGAGCGAATAAATAGGGTACTTGAGAACGATGACGAAGGTTTTGAAGTTGTAGTTTCCGAAGGTTGTTGGTTGCGTGTTCATATCACGTCGGTTGGTCACCACTGTGGTGGATGGAAGAAAAAGGGGAGATCTCCCGCCGGGCAAGGTGTTCTGCCCAGGGAGCAGACAACGCTCCGAGTGGTAGTTCGGAGCTATTCTATATATACTGATTAAACTTCGGAACTTTGTTAGCGCGATTTAGGCTTCGATGTGTTTTCGTTTGTGGCGCGACGACAGTGCCGCCACAGTACGAAATAATTTTTGCACTATTAGCAGTTAGAAGCAAAAGGGGTGGAGCAAAAACACAAAAACCGGAAAATCTGCTAGGTTATTAAAACAAATACCCTCCACTCAGAAAAGGCGTGTATCTTACAATGATATTAGACACGCGAGTCTTAAACCGTAATAAAACCTCCTTAACGCAACATAGCGTTCTACACCAAACTACATCCATTATAAAAGAAACGCCGCAGTGGAAATATTTCGTGGAGATACGCTCATTTCCTGCGAGACTGGCATTCCGTCCTAATATTCGTCCTAACAAAAAATCCCTCCCTTTGTGACGTGTCTTTGCATTAATCTTTGTGTCGCGTCGCGCTTACACTGCGTGAGGTGATTCACGTGCCGTCATTCTAAGGTTTCTACGGAAGAGTTATACTCAAAATAAATTTTCAACTCAGTTGAACTCAGTATAGTTTCGAATCTCAACTCTCATAGTCTTGTATTTTTAATTTTTTTTTTAGTGATAACTTCTTTACAATTGTTGTAAATTTGAACCTTGATGAAACGAATAACTGGCCAAGTGCGAGTTCGACTCGCACTTGAAGGGTTCCATAACATCTTAATACACGTTTTTAGTGTGGAAGCCCCTTTTATTTTTTTATTTTTTAGGATAATGGTGACAAGCGAGCGCACAGTCCACCTGATGATAAGTGGTTGCTGTGGCCCATAAACTACATCTATCCTCGTTTGGGAATCAAAATGCAGATGAGTTGTCTCCCGTGAGGACTAAGATGGAATGCCTCTTTTCCAGTAAAAAGGGTCTCCGGTTCTCTAGACTCACTATACGAAACACAGCAGCGTCAAGCTGCTATTTTACGCTGGTATGGTCCTTCCCCGGTCGAGCCGACCCATTCGTACTACAACTATACAATTAATATAGCCGCAGCATGACTCTACCAAATAAATTACTGTTATTTTGATATATTTTTTTGTTATAGCTGCAACAGAAATACACATTATGTAAAAATTTCAACTGTCTACCTATTACGGATCATGAGATACAGCCCTCTGACAGACAGACGAACGGACGGACGGACGGACAGCGGAGGCTTAGTAATAGAGTATCCTCTTTGTGCAGTGCTTTAAAAATGGTTAATATAATTTAGAAATTAAACAGTTAAAATAACAAATTTATTAAATAAATAAAATTAACCATATAAAATAAAATTTATAATATCCAATCCTTTCATAACAGTCCACGTTTTCATAATTTACCGATTTATATTAAATTTGTCGTATTAAAGCCTTTTTTTGCCATTTGATTATTAATCAAATTTTGTTCGATAAAATGACTTTACTTATAGAATGAAGTTGAAGGCGCTAAAATATTATTTTAATTTATTTCAATAAAATGTAGCTTTAATCATTGAAAACAAACTTTTACCTTATAATTTATGCCGCATTTATGGTTGAAAATGATCTTGATAAATAAATAATTTGCCGTAAAATATTTTTATTTCTTATTTCAAGTTTGAGTTCTACTGAGTGTGAAACAATGTCAAAAATATTTAAATTATGTACACCTCCTCTTTCTCCCCTCGTTGTGAACAACGAGTAGCGTTGAGTAAAAAGATTTTCTAGAAGAAACACTACTAGAGCGATAAGACTTGATAAAAAGTAATTTTTTTTATAGGATACGGTGACAAACGAGCACAGCCCACCTGATGGTAAGTGGTTGCTGTGGCCCATAGACATCTACATTAATCCTCGTTTGCGAATCAAAATGCAGATGCGTTGTCACCCGTGAGGACTAAGATGGAATTCTTCTTTTCCAGTAAAAAGGGTCTCCGGTTCTCTACATTCACTATACGAAACACAGCAGTGTTAAGCTGCTATTTTACGCTGGTATTCTGTGAGAGCGTGGTCCTTCCCCGGTCGAGCCGACCCATTCGTGCTACAACTATACTACTTATTTAGCTGCAGCATGGCTCTACCACTATGATTGACAGATTGATTTAATAGAATAGAATAGAATGTAGTACAAAACTTGAAAGAAGCTGTAGATTGCGTCACTAGGTTAATATGTAATTGAAACAGAAAAACTATGTCATTTAATTTTTATATTTTTATAAAATTGAAACGACAAATGTGAGAACTGGTGCCAGCGTAAGAGAATCCATTGTTGTCTTTTTACGCGCTAACGAAGGAGACTAATGAAGGAGAAATACGGCCATTTGTCGGTAGCTCGCACCTAATTTATATATGTATGTATATTATTTATATATATATATATATATATATATATATATATATATATATATACATATGTGTGTGTGTGTATGTGTATATATGTATATGTTTATTATCTTTATTAGTATATATGTATGTAAATCAATAGAAATAAGAAAATAAATTTTACTTATATTTTATACACCTATATGTTAATTGTTAACTGTAACTTTAGCCAATTTCTATTAATTAGTGTTAAGTTCGTTAAGTAAAAATCATCCTTGGAAGGAATCGGTGTTCTTTAGCGAGAATTTGTGGTCTATCAAATCTAATGTAGTGACGGGGGCGATCCTGTACGTGTTCACAGACTGCAGACTTCCCGGAGCGTCTATTCTTCACATCAGCTATGTGTTCTTTAATGCGGGTTTTATAGATCTTTTAGTTTGTCTTATATAAGAGAGACCACATACACAATCAAGCTTGTACACTCCTGCATCTTGCAGAGGAATATTACACTTGACTGATGGTAAAAACTGACTAATCTTCTTCGGCGGCTTGAAATATGTTTTAATGGAAGCACGCTTCAAGATGTAGCCAATCTTGTCAGTGACACCTCTGACATATGGCAGTACAGCAGGCACTCGCTCGACTGTGGCCGGCTTCACTGTGACGTAGGCGCGGGAGCCGAAGCTGATTGTCGTGCAAAACTTGCTTGACGTGTTGGAGCTCGGCGGCCAGGTGTTTACTGTCACAGATCCCTCGTGCTCTCTGAAACAAAGATTTACCCGCGGTAGCTAACTGTGAAGGATGGTGGTGAGAATCACCGTTTAAATATCTATCTGTATGGGTCTTTTTTCTATACACAGTGTGGCTCAAGGTGTTATCAGGATTCCGAATTACTAACAAATCTAGAAAAGCTAAAGAATTGTTTGCCTCTAACTCCATTGTGAACTGAATTTTAGAATTTAAGGAGTTAAGATGGTCTAGAAATGCAGTTATTTTATCTAAAGGGAGAATTGTGAAAGTGTCGTCTACGTACCGCTTGTAGAATCTTGGGTTTACGGGAGAAGAACGCAGGGCTTTCTCTTCAAAGTTCTCCATGAATATATCGGCAATAATGGGAGATACAGGTGAGCCCATCGCTACTCCATCTACTTGCTTTTAGAACTCCTCCTTCCACAATAGGTAGCTAGATGTAAGGCAGTGTCTAAGTAATACTGCATATTCTACGGGCATGTTGTTTTGCTCTAACCTTTTAGTAATAATAATAATAATAAAAGCATTTATTTATTACCACCAATAAAGTTAATGAGTACATACACAAATTACAAGAATTACATAATGTAGTAATGAATGGGCTCTAGCTCAGCATAAATGTTGCACTTGCCTACAATGCTGTTATTCTGCCAGCGCCCAACATACGAACAGTACAGTACGCGCGCATCCCTGCTCATATTGCCTTTAATCATAATTGTTCACATTAGGGTACATACCGTGGATCCCCGAGTATTAGCCAGTTCAAATTAGTAATCAAATATATATATATATATATATATATATATATATATATATATATATTGTTTTATTTTTTATTTTTTTCTAAATAAATAATAATTATTACAATAATATAATTTAATAAGCAACATAAATTATAAAATAATATTCATATTAACATTTAACTAACTTCTTTAATTTATAAGTTGTTTCCCCACCTACTATATAGCAATGTTTATTATTTATTTTAAGTATATACAGGGCAGTCCTGCAATAAGGTAAAAATTAGCCGATTATGACATTATTTGTTCTGTTAGTAAGTGATGTCTATAATTCTTTTTAAATCTCGATTTACTTGTCATAGTGCGTAGTGGTGGTGGGAGATCATTCCAACACTTAGTTGCCATAAACTTAAAACTGCCTCGGAAAGCCGATGTTTTGTGTTTAGGGACGCAAAAAACTTTAGAGCATATTCGTGTTTTATATAAATGTTGGTCATTTCTCCAGATAAGTTTCTTGTATAAATATTCTGGATTCTTTGTATTTATTATTAACAATCGAGATTGTTAACGACCGAGATTAGTAACAATCGAGATGCTGTCTTCAACAGGTAAGCATGTTAACAGAGACTGCACATCAAAACTAACCATAGTTTCATTGTCTGCCAGATGTAGGTCTTTAATCTCGCTGACAAAATGGTAGGAATCCTTTGTGTGTGCTCTTGTATGTCCCTTGAGCGGTGAGAGTATATTCGCTAAGTGTTGAGCCAATTTGTAAGTTGGTGAATCGATTTGGCTCACTATAGGACGTAGTGGAGCATTGGGCTTGTGTATTTTTGGTAACCTATACAATTTCGGTGGTTTGGCATACGTAGGTATTATCGATTTCACGTCTAGATTTAATCTTTCGGAGTGTTTCTTTATGAGATCACAAGTTGTTTTGAGTGTTATTTGTTGGGTCATTTTTAACCTTTTTATAAGTACTTGCATCCGACAAAAGTTCTTGTATTTTAGAATTATAATCCGACGTATCCATGACTACCGTGGCATTTCCCTTATCTGCGCGGAGAATCGTGAGTTCTCGTTTATTGCGTAGGTTATTCAACGCTTTAAATTCGTCTTTAGGAAGATTCGGTTTTGGCGCTGAACTTCGACGTAACATAGACGAAATGTCTTGACGTATCGCTCTCAAATCTTCCTTTCGCATATTGTTTTTAAATAAACAGTCCTCAACACTACAGATAATTTCTTCGTACGGTACTTTTTTAGGTGTTAAAGCAAAATTAAGGCCTTTCGATAATACTCTAATTGTTGCATCATCCAGAGTTTGTTTTGACAGATTATAGACCGCGCTTAATCTATGATCCGTGTTCGTAGTCAATGGTTGCGTTTCGTTCTCACGTTGACTCAGATGTTTGACATTTAATTTGGTCGTATTATATATTACTATATGTTTATTTGTATATTTTACTATATGTTTGTTTTTGCATTCGTTATATTTATTAATTTCTTGTTTATTTAACGTTTCGATGCAAACATTATAATCAAATGTCGTTAAAACTGCCTTTAACTCACTGAATGATGTGTCTATGGATTTGTTTATGGTATGTAGATCGGAGCGTTTTTGTTGGATTACCGTTCGTAACACCTTTTTACTTGCCTGATTTAAGATCTTAGTGGTTCCTCGAATGTCCTTTTTAGTGGATATTTTGACACACGTAGGAATGAGATTATTATCGCGACATCTCTTTAACAAGTTTAATGCTGTTAGATATCTTGCACGCTTAGTCATGAGATCTTATAATCGGCGAATTTTATTTGCAATTACCAGTCCGTACTGGTTCACATAATGATTTCTTATATTTACGCGAACACTACACTACACACACTACACATTTAAATAAAACTAATTTTAAGGATTTAATAGCGTATATTAACTTATTTTACATTACCGACGTTTCAAGCACTTTACAGCACCCATGGTCACGGGGGGGCTGAGGTGTATGACGTCCCAATGTCATAGCTAATCACGGCTACCTCTAGATTAAAAATTATATGAATATATATGAATCGGTGTTCTTGAGCGAGGAAATTGTATGGGTTACCAAAAATACACAAGCCCAATGCTCCACTACGTCCTATAGTGAGCCAAACGATTCACCATCTTACAAATTGGCTCAACACTCGAATATACTCTCACCGCTCAAGGGACATACAAGAGCACACACAAAGGATTCCTACCATTTTGTCAGCGAGATTAAAGACCTACATCTGGCAGATAACGAAACTATGGTCAGTTTTGATGTGCAGTCTTTGTTCACATGCTTACCTGTTGAAGACTGCATCTCGATTATTACTAGAAGGCTAGAGCAAAACAACATGCCCGTAGAATATGCAGTATTACTTAGACACTGCCTTACATCTAGCTACCTATTGTGGAAGGAGGAGTTCTACAAGCAAGTAGATGGAGTAGCGATGGGCTCACCTGTATCTCCCATTGTTGCCGATATATTCATGGAGAACTTTGAGGAGAAAGCCCTGCGTACTCTCCCGTAAACCCAAGATTCTACAAGCGGTACGTAGACGACACTTTCACAATTCTCCCTTTAGATAAAGTAACTGCATTTTTAGACCATCTTAACTCCTTAAATTCTAAAATTCAGTTCACAATGGAGTTAGAGGCAAACAATTATTTAGCTTTTCTAGATGTGTTAGTAATTCGGAATCCTGATAACACCTTGAGCCACACTGTGTATAGGGTAGTGGATATTCTTACACCTCCACTACACGGTGATAATTTAATTTGCTTCCTATTATTTTTGAAAGTTTTGTTTGTTTGTTTGTCTGTCCGTGAAAATTTTTGGAATGGCTTAACCGTTTGGGACGAATTTCAGGAACAGATAAAAAGCAATGCCGTGAGTAATCAAGGGCATAGTTTATCCGATTAACATGCAAGTTGTTTGTTTGTGAAAACAAAAACTGATAACTGATAAAATAACTTAATGATTTGCAATTTTACACGAAAAGGTCCTCACATAATAAAATACAACTAAAAATCTAACACAACGATTTCTTTGCATTGAATATTTTTTTTTATTTCAATTTAGTGTCGGCGTATGAAGCGATATTATGGTAAACACTATACTATCCACCTACCTATCTATTACTATACTATCGGTACAGATGCCTAAACAATTGTTTTTTTGGAAACATCTGCCTAACAACACATCACACAAAAATTGGAGAATGGATTTGTGTAACTGTGTGTGTAATTTGGTCTGGAGGATATTAATATTACAATGTAGAACTATGTACCCGCTGAATAAAAAGATTGACAAAGGCGAGCTTAACCCTAATAAGAGTTCTCTTCCAGCAAAACTATTGGGAAAGAGAAATAGTTTTACTAACTAACTTAACACTAATTAATAGAAATTGGCTAAAGTTACAGTTAACAATTAACATATAGGTGTATAAAATATAAGTAAAATTTATTTTCTTATTTCTATTGATTTACATACATATATACTAATAAAGATAATAAACATATACATATATACACATACACACACACACATATGTATATATATATATATATATATATACATATATGTATATATATATATATACATATGTGTGTGTGTGTATGTGTATATATGTATATGTTTATTATCTTTATTAGTATATATGTATGTAAATCAATAGAAATAAGAAAATAAATTTTACTTATATTTTATACACCTATATGTTAATTGTTAACTGTAACTTTAGCCAATTTCTATTAATTAGTGTTAAGTTAGTTAGTAAAACTATTTCTCTTTCCCAATAGTTTTGCTGGAAGAGAACTCTTATTAGGGTTAAGCTCGCCTTTGTCAATCTTTTTATTCAGCGGGTACATAGTTCTACATTGTAATATTAATATCCTCCAGACCAAATTACACACACAGTTACACAAATCCATTCTCCAATTTTTGTGTGATGTGTTGTTAGGCAGATGTTTCCAAAAAAACAATTGTTTAGGCATCTGTACCGATAGTATAGTAATAGATAGGTAGGTGGATAGTATAGTGTTTACCATAATATCGCTTCATACGCCGACACTAAATTGAAATAAAAAAAAATATTCAATGCAAAGAAATCGTTGTGTTAGATTTTTAGTTGTATTTTATTATGTGAGGACCTTTTCGTGTAAAATTGCAAATCATTAAGTTATTTTATCAGTTATCAGTTTTTGTTTTCACAAACAAACAACTTGCATGTTAATCGGATAAACTATGCCCTTGATTACTCACGGCATTGCTTTTTATCTGTTCCTGAAATTCGTCCCAAACGGTTAAGCCATTCCAAAAATTTTCACGGACAGACAAACAAACAAACAAAACTTTCAAAAATAATAGGAAGCAAATTAAATTATCACCGTGTAGTGGAGGTGTAAGAATATCCACTACCCTATACACAGTGTGGCTCAAGGTGTTATCAGGATTCCGAATTACTAACACATCTAGAAAAGCTAAATAATTGTTTGCCTCTAACTCCATTGTGAACTGAATTTTAGAATTTAAGGAGTTAAGATGGTCTAAAAATGCAGTTACTTTATCTAAAGGGAGAATTGTGAAAGTGTCGTCTACGTACCGCTTGTAGAATCTTGGGTTTACGGGAGAGTACGCAGGGCTTTCTCCTCAAAGTTCTCCATGAATATATCGGCAACAATGGGAGATACAGGTGAGCCCATCGCTACTCCATCTACTTGCTTGTAGAACTCCTCCTTCCACAATAGGTAGCTAGATGTAAGGCAGTGTCTAAGTAATACTGCATATTCTACGGGCATGTTGTTTTGCTCTAGCCTTCTAGTAATAATCGAGATGCAGTCTTCAACAGGTAAGCATGTGAACAAAGACTGCACATCAAAACTGACCATAGTTTCGTTATCTGCCAGATGTAGGTCTTTAATCTCGCTGACAAAATGGTAGGAATCCTTTGTGTGTGCTCTTGTATGTCCCTTGAGCGGTGAGAGTATATTCGAGTGTTGAGCCAATTTGTAAGATGGTGAATCGTTTGGCTCACTATAGGACGTAGTGGAGCATTGGGCTTGTGTATTTTTGGTAACCCATACAATTTCCTCGCTCAAGAACACCGATTCATATATATTCATATAATTTTTAATCTAGAGGTAGCCGTGATTAGCTATGACATTGGGACGTCATACACCTCAGCCCCCCCGTGACCATGGGTGCTGTAAAGTGCTTGAAACGTCGGTAATGTAAAATAAGTTAATATACGCTATTAAATCCTTAAAATTAGTTTTATTTAAATGTGTAGTGTGTGTAGTGTAGTGTTCGCGTAAATATAAGAAATCATTATGTGAACCAGTACGGACTGGTAATTGCAAATAAAATTCGCCGATTATAAGATCTCATGACTAAGCGTGCAAGATATCTAACAGCATTAAACTTGTTAAAGAGATGTCGCGATAATAATCTCATTCCTACGTGTGTCAAAATATCCACTAAAAAGGACATTCGAGGAACCACTAAGATCTTAAATCAGGCAAGTAAAAAGGTGTTACGAACGGTAATCCAACAAAAACGCTCCGATCTACATACCATAAACAAATCCATAGACACATCATTCAGTGAGTTAAAGGCAGTTTTAACGACATTTGATTATAATGTTTGCATCGAAACGTTAAATAAACAAGAAATTAATAAATATAACGAATGCAAAAACAAACATATAGTAAAATATACAAATAAACATATAGTAATATATAATACGACCAAATTAAATGTCAAACATCTGAGTCAACGTGAGAACGAAACGCAACCATTGACTACGAACACGGATCATAGATTAAGCGCGGTCTATAATCTGTCAAAACAAACTCTGGATGATGCAACAATTAGAGTATTATCGAAAGGCCTTAATTTTGCTTTAACACCTAAAAAAGTACCGTACGAAGAAATTATCTGTAGTGTTGAGGACTGTTTATTTAAAAACAATATGCGAAAGGAAGATTTGAGAGCGATACGTCAAGACATTTCGTCTATGTTACGTCGAAGTTCAGCGCCAAAACCGAATCTTCCTAAAGACGAATTTAAAGCGTTGAATAACCTACGCAATAAACGAGAACTCACGATTCTCCGCGCAGATAAGGGAAATGCCACGGTAGTCATGGATACGTCGGATTATAATTCTAAAATACAAGAACTTTTGTCGGATGCAAGTACTTATAAAAAGGTTAAAAATGACCCAACAAATAACACTCAAAACAACTTGTGATCTCATAAAGAAACACTCCGAAAGATTAAATCTAGACGTGAAATCGATAATACCTACGTATGCCAAACCACCGAAATTGTATAGGTTACCAAAAATACACAAGCCCAATGCTCCACTACGTCCTATAGTGAGCCAAATCGATTCACCAACTTACAAATTGGCTCAACACTTAGCGAATATACTCTCACCGCTCAAGGGACATACAAGAGCACACACAAAGGATTCCTACCATTTTGTCAGCGAGATTAAAGACCTACATCTGGCAGACAATGAAACTATGGTTAGTTTTGATGTGCAGTCTCTGTTAACATGCTTACCTGTTGAAGACAGCATCTCGATTGTTACTAATCTCGGTCGTTAACAATCTCGATTGTTAATAATAAATACAAAGAATCCAGAATATTTATACAAGAAACTTATCTGGAGAAATGACCAACATTTATATAAAACACGAATATGCTCTAAAGTTTTTTGCGTCCCTAAACACAAAACATCGGCTTTCCGAGGCAGTTTTAAGTTTATGGCAACTAAGTGTTGGAATGATCTCCCACCACCACTACGCACTATGACAAGTAAATCGAGATTTAAAAAGAATTATAGACATCACTTACTAACAGAACAAATAATGTCATAATCGGCTAATTTTTACCTTATTGCAGGACTGCCCTGTATATACTTAAAATAAATAATAAACATTGCTATATAGTAGGTGGGGAAACAACTTATAAATTAAAGAAGTTAGTTAAATGTTAATATGAATATTATTTTATAATTTATGTTGCTTATTAAATTATATTATTGTAATAATTATTATTTATTTAGAAAAAAATAAAAAATAAAACAATATATATATATATATATATATATATATATATATATATTTGATTACTAATTTGAACTGGCTAATACTCGGGGATCCACGGTATGTACCCTAATGTGAACAATTATGATTAAAGGCAATATGAGCAGGGATGCGCGCGTACTGTACTGTTCGTATGTTGGGCGCTGGCAGAATAACAGCATTGTAGGCAAGTGCAACATTTATGCTGAGCTAGAGCCCATTCATTACTACATTATGTAATTCTTGTAATTTGTGTATGTACTCATTAACTTTATTGGTGGTAATAAATAAATGCTTTTATTATTATTATTATTACTAAAAGGTTAGAGCAAAACAACATGCCCGTAGAATATGCAGTATTACTTAGACACTGCCTTACATCTAGCTACCTATTGTGGAAGGAGGAGTTCTAAAAGCAAGTAGATGGAGTAGCGATGGGCTCACCTGTATCTCCCATTATTGCCGATATATTCATGGAGAACTTTGAAGAGAAAGCCCTGCGTTCTTCTCCCGTAAACCCAAGATTCTACAAGCGGTACGTAGACGACACTTTCACAATTCTCCCTTTAGATAAAATAACTGCATTTCTAGACCATCTTAACTCCTTAAATTCTAAAATTCAGTTCACAATGGAGTTAGAGGCAAACAATTCTTTAGCTTTTCTAGATTTGTTAGTAATTCGGAATCCTGATAACACCTTGAGCCACACTGTGTATAGAAAAAAGACCCATACAGATAGATATTTAAACGGTGATTCTCACCACCATCCTTCACAGTTAGCTACCGCGGGTAAATCTTTGTTTCAGAGAGCACGAGGGATCTGTGACAGTAAACACCTGGCCGCCGAGCTCCAACACGTCAAGCAAGTTTTGCACGACAATCAGCTTCGGCTCCCGCGCCTACGTCACAGTGAAGCCGGCCACAGTCGAGCGAGTGCCTGCTGTACTGCCATATGTCAGAGGTGTCACTGACAAGATTGGCTACATCTTGAAGCGTGCTTCCATTAAAACATATTTCAAGCCGCCGAAGAAGATTAGTCAGTTTTTACCATCAGTCAAGTGTAATATTCCTCTGCAAGATGCAGGAGTGTACAAGCTTGATTGTGTATGTGGTCTCTCTTATATAAGACAAACTAAAAGATCTATAAAACCCGCATTAAAGAACACATAGCTGATGTGAAGAATAGACGCTCCGGGAAGTCTGCAGTCTGTGAACACGTACAGGATCGCCCCCGTCACTACATTAGATTTGATAGACCACAAATTCTCGCTAAAGAACACCGATTCCTTCCAAGGATGATTTGCGAGGCTATTGAAATCAAGAAACATCCTAATTTCAATAGAGAAGATGGCTAGGTGCTACCATCTGCTTGGGATCCCATAATTAATAAAAT